>RDRW01000458.1:0-137602 GCA_007896445.1 Puccinia hordei
ACAACAAATGAAAAACTTCTTTGGATGATGGAAGAGTGAAAAGAAGGGCATGAAAAGTCCAATTGTTCAGTGATACATATTATATCGTGTGTCACTATCTTTTTGCGGTACTTCGATGCTGCATCAATCCTGATGCCCCACTAATAATAATAAATCTATTCCCATGCTTCTTTTGTCTTTGACCCTCTGTACGTAAGGAGATCTAAGGTTTTGCGCCGGCATCCCCTATTCTATGATCCTTCTTAATTAATGTGGTACATTCCTAACTAGAGAATATCCCTTAGATCGGACGAAACAAATAAATGTTGGTTATAGTCTTTTTAGGATAAACTCTTAAAAAACGAAGGACGAGGTGAAGGGTAAAGAAATGGAAAAAGAAGTAAGAAATGTGTTTCACATACTTTAAATTTGGCTTCATCGGTTGGCTTGCCTGTAACTCGCAGACGACATAATGAGACCCTTTTCCTACGCCACGATCAACTTGAGAGATCCTATGAAAATGAAAGACATAGCCCCCAAATAACAGAGAAAAAACAATTAGGCCCAGACTTTTCCTCTCAGTTGATGTTGATTTGAAACAGCTTCAAACTTACACAGGCTTAGCGTGGTCTTGGTCCCAAAACCCATGAATCTCGACAGCGCCTGCAACGTTATCATCAACCCAGCATTTAATGGTACCCCAGCCGTCCTTCTTAGGCCCTTTCTGATAATAAACCGCGATATCGCCTCCAGAGACTTTGAGGGGGATTTTAATCAGGCTTCCGGGTTTCTCAGAGAACCAATAATGACGTTCGTCTTCGGCATCGAGTTTTTGGAGGCAACAGGAGACCAGCCAGAGTTAATGAAGACGGATTGAGGGGAGCGGTTGATGAGGTCGTTAGCGGAAGCACAGCTGGGCTTGATCTCCCGAAAGCCGGCCAAGGTGTTGTGGCTTGTCATGGATCCGATAAGCTGGGACCTTCGAGTATCCTGCCTTGGCGGTCTTCGAGAGTCCCAGTTCCCGCTCGACTCGTCGTTCCTTCAGCGCCAGGTTCGGAGCCCTTCCGAAGCCCTTTACCGCCCAATAGACTCGGGGCTGTGTTCGCTTGAGAACCACTCATCAGCGATGCATCCCCCAAGACTGGAGTTGAGAGGCCTGCCAGATCAGCCTCAAGTGCTGCCTCGTCCCATACTACGCATATCTCGCTCTCCAAGAACGAGATCACCGTGTCAGCCAACAGTTCGTGACCTTTAGCATTCGCAGCACTGGGTCGATGAAGTACGACAGCGACACCTTTCGGGATTGGCCAGGTACTCCTCGTAGAGTAGACCTTGACCCATCGATCCCATGGTCATCACGATCAGCAGGTCAATAAGAGTAAGTTGAAAATGCCTGAGGACATACGTCAAATGAGGTACATCGTAAAAGTGCGCAACAGCTGAATGCCAAACCTCAGGTCCTGTGAATCCATGTTCATTTTGAAACTGGGGGGGCGAAGTGCCCGAGTAGAATGACTGCTGGTTGATCCGGTCGAAGGAGGAGCGAGCGGATCAGCAGATCGGTGGTTGAGATCGTCTCGGGTTCACTTTCAAAAATAAACAAATAAGCTTAACTAATGTGCAGATTTCGAGTTTCTTGACAGAAAGCAGCACCAAGGCTAACTCACTGTGGATCCTCAGTATCAAATTCTACAATGACCAAATCCACGCGATCGGGTAGATGCATGGCGGAGCAGAATCCATAGTAAGCTGTTCCTGTTCGACGTACTGGATAAAAGATAGTTAACAAGTCAATAATCAACAGGGAGAGATCAGGTTAATAGAAGAGCACTGACAGGCACCATTGGTGAGTTCTTGGCCGGATGAGGAAATACGTCGTTTAGCCAGGTGAAGATTCGGTGTGGATAGCAGTTTGGGCCGATAGGGTTTCCTAATGGGTGAGCAGCTGTTGCATCGAGTCCATGACAGCTGGAGATAGAGCCACCAAGGATCCCGATGGTAATGGGCAAGCCGGCCATAGCGCGTCTGATCACCCTGCGGATCCGATCGCTGGAGCCGACATGGGTGCGAGTCTTGAGCAAGGCCTGGGAGCCATAGACCTGCCGAGCTCGTCGGTTTCCCCAAAGGTCGGACAGAAGGTGAACGGGCCCAGGTCGCTGAAGTGGCCGGGCCGAGCCACCGGGTGAGTTGGAGGCGCCCTGGAGCAGCCGTTGCCTTCGGGCCGAGATCAGATACGCATCCGTCCGGCGTGAGCCTGCGGACTAGTCGCGAACCCGGGCAGTGGTCCAATAGGCGAGCTAGACCAGCTGATGAAATGGATAAGGATAAAGATCGAGGCCAAGATGGCCAACACGACGAGCAGCCTTCGACGGGACTGGAGTAAAGGCCAGCCAAATCAGTTTCATTATACGAAGAAATTAACAACGAGAGGGATCGTTCCACTTACGAGTAAACTGGTGCGAGAATGGACTGGAGACCTTGGGGTGAGGAGCGTTGCCCTCGAGGGCGAGGTTGAAGTTCGGGAGGTGCTGGTTGGAATGGATGAACTTGAGGGATGACGCTTATGCATGGTGAGCCGATTAGTAAAGGATCTGATGGAACTTTTTCGCTGGGTTCTCTCAGAGATGGAGGAGAAGGGGCCAGACTCAAGCAGACGGGACGCTAAACCAGCGGGATCTTAGAAGGGAGGAAAAGATTATTCCAGTTAACCACCCACTCGGATCGATTGATTACGTCATCGCTCGTCACCTCAACCTTGGAGCACGTCCCCGTCCCCGCATCGGGGGAGCCCGAGCATATCCTTGGAAAAGCCAATTCAGTTGAAAGGAAGGTTTAAGGGAATCCCCATACTTGAATTTAAATACTTAGGCCCTCTTTGGATGCGGTTATGTTATGTAATAACCACCCCATTTGTATAACCGGGCCTCACTGAGGCCCATATCATATCACTCTTGTGTTTGGCAAAAGGCCAAAATTATGACCTTTGAGGTCATCACTTGATATCCCCGCCAAATCCCAAATATAGGTCTGGGGTAATATTTGGAGTGATATCGGACACTGGAAAGCTCCACCCACCTCAAACTCAGATTTTTTCCTTCAATCCGGCTTCAAGAATGGCCCCTTCATCCTTGATTCTGCCTTCAACTCCGATGAGTGGATCTTTCAACACATCCGAAGCTGCCTTGAATGGCACCCCATTTTCAAATTGGAGTCAAAGTCAACCACAGGACATTCCAAATACTCCTGCGCTCACATCAACTACCCAGGATTTCATGGATATCAAGGAGGCGCCACAACCCTCTGGCATGGCTGAGAACACCCCAACAAGCCGCAAATCAACAAAACTGTTTTGGACGGCCAAGTTATAAAGATCAGCACTAAATTTATATGTGGAAGCGGTCTGTAACAGGAAGAGGTCGGATAATGGATTCAAACCTGAAACTCACCGAGCGATTGCCATGGCATTGAGAGATAAATTCCCCAATGTGGAATTGGATGAAAAGAAAGTCAAATCTAAATTTAATCAAGTGAGTTTCTGATTCATTCACCCACTTATTTAGTTAGTAATAACTTTGGCTGCTCAGGGTTTCAAGAAAGATTATGATACTTTCCTTGAGTTGAAGAAAGCGAGTGGCTTTGGGTGGAATGATGAGAGTTGGGAGGTCACAGCCCCAGAGCAAGTTTGGAACAACTATCTTATGGTTTGTACATTTAACCAATCTAATTGACTCTCATTATACTAATGATTGATTCTCCTCCGGTCTCATCCACATGCAAGAAAATTCAAGGGAAAACCATTCCCCAATTGGTTTTTACTTTTGTAGATCTTTGACAAAGTGGTTGCAACCAGATCCAATCAAATTTTGTCAACCAACTTACATACCCCTAGCAAGATATTGGAGCTCTCTTCTGGCAAAGATCATCTGCAATCGGAATCACCTAGTGTCCCTGCCTCACAAACCAATTCCAAGGCGAGTGCCCCACGAGTCCATCATGCATCTGGACGTGTTTCTTTGGGATTACAAATCACCGGCGCGTTGAAGGAATTGATTATGATGAACCAAGCGGGAAGCAAACAGACTCATGGAGCCCAAGCAATGATGTTTTTTCAAAAGCATGATGCGGCTGAATTTGATGATTTCCACCAGTTGCAAATCATCAATGTTTTCTATTCTGAACGCAAGGCTGCCCTCTACACATCCATTGAGAGGCGCGAGTTGCAACTCCAATGGCTGAACTCAATGATTGGAGCTAATACTAATAGCATCTAAATTTTTCTTTTCTTTCACATTGTATTTCTTTTGCATTCATGATGTTCTTTGTCTTCTGTGGAAAAAAAATGAATACAATAAAATATAATTTATAAGTTATACTATTTTTGTCTACCTTGTGCGCGTCTTCCTCTTCTACCTGGCCCCCTTGAGCCACAATTAGAATGGAGGGGTTGATGCATGACTGCTTGCCCTCAACAATAGTTATAAGACACATAATTGTCCCACATGGACTGTGCTATTGAGTCCCTCCAGGAGCACAGCTCTTTGGGGTCTGTGGTCACATCATTCTCAGTTTCTTCCAAGCGTGTAGCTTGCATCTGATCATGTCGAGTGGAGGGAGTTTCTGGGACTTTGTCCGGGAAGTCATTTTCAAGATGACCCAAGTATTTGGATATTATATTGTGTATAACTTCCAAAGCAATCACAATGCAAGATTGAATATGTAGAGAGTATTCTAGTGGGTTTTTCAGAATTGGGAATTGTCATTTGTAGACTCCAAAGACTTGTTCAACTGCATGTCTCAGCATTGCATGCTGTAAGTTATACAACTCTTCTTTATTTTCAGGTCTAGAATGCAACAGATATTAGCACAGAACATAAAGAAGAGTTGTACACCTAACAACAAAAAAACAAATTGCCTATTTAGAGCACCATACTGCTTATTGAATTCCTCAATAAGGTACCAAAATTCCTTTGGAAAGGCCATAACCAGAATCAGCAAGATAGAAATGATTTTCTGGTATCTTGAAGTCATTTTTTCTTGCTGAAGCCAAGACTTGCCTGTCGTGAGCAGCTCCTTCCCAGCCCACTTGCAGATATGTGAATTGAAGACTTAAGTTGCATACACCAAGGACATTTTGTGACAAGAACCCTATGCAATTCCGGTATGCAGCCACATTTTGAGAAGCAGGGACATGTGCAGGGATATGGACCCCATCCAGTGCACCCAAACAATTTGCAAGGTATGGATAGAATTTTGTGTTTGATTCAATTTGTGATTGGACAACTGCGGGGGATGGGGCACGGATAAACTTGCAACTCATCACCACCAATGCACTGAGAATGTAATGGAGTACCCTAAGAGAAAATAAAATCCCAGAATCAGCAGATTGTAAGATTCAATTGAGTATAAACACCTACCTGGATATTGTTTTGCCACTATGCTGAAAGAAATCTTGGGTGGATCTGTTGATAGCCGAGTGTCCCACAATGTACATGAAAATTGCAAGTTGCTCTTCCATTGGCAATTTTGAAGTTGGATGAACATTTGTCCTTGCTATTTGAATGCATACTTCTTTGAACACCGGCTTCTGCATTTGCGTGATCTCTAAAAATCGCCGGTCGTTACCACAAAGGAGCTTGATTGTGTAGAGCTGACCAGTAAATGTCGAAGTGTTGCACGGATTCTTGACTGAATGGAGTAGATGATAGGCACCTAGAAGCACTGCAACTTGAAGTAGGAAATTGACTTGGGATGTGTGATCTTTGGCAACTTTCAATTGGGCTGAAATGGAGGAGGATTTTGAGGATTTTGAGCATTCCAAACCGTCTTCTTCATCCAATGATGAGTTCATGGAGTTGAGTTTTTTTTTGTCTAGAGCTGGGTTGATGCAGGGAACTAGAGCTGACTTCACGACTCAAACGACCAGGCCACAATGATGTGATGAATATAACATCACTACATTGCTGCCAAACATCATGTGATTTCACAAGTTATGTGAATTTACAAATTATATGCCACACAAATGCGGCATGAGGTGTATCACATAACATCACCAAACATAACTGCATCCAAACAGGGCCTTAAGGTCACTAGCCTTGATAATGCTATAGAGTAAAAAATATCAAAGTTGAGAAATTCAAAACAATATACCAACTGATTTATTTTCCATTCAAGAGTTTTGATTTTAGAAGAAAAGAAAAAAAAAACAATGAACTGGAGGGAATTAGAAGGAAATCCAATATTATAGTTATTCACTTTCAATTGGGAATCAAAAGAAAAATTACTTATTGTGTTTTTACAAATGCTTGGATTTTTTGATGATTTTTGGATGGCAAGGTTATGGGATTAAGGCCACAGCCCCAGTTTAATCTTCAGGTTACTGCCACGCATAGCATCAGGAATCAGCCATGTTGATCATTAATGACCAGATCATGGGTTTTGAAAAACATAAAAAATTCGTTTTCTTTTTGACAGATTTTAACAAATCTTGATGCAAATCAGTCCAAGTGTTTCTAAAAACACAATACATGGTGGATCAAACTGAGGAAAAGAAACAATAAAACCAAATTCTTCAAGAAGTCTTAATCAATTCCTAATTATAAACCCTTATCTAGAATTGAATTTGGTATCTCCACCGTTGCTGGAAGAAACACGAGTTTATGTCTTGCGTGATGAGTGCCCTGAGTCTTTTTTTTGTTCTTCTCTTTCTTCCATGATTTTTTGAACAAACTAAGGTAAACATCTAATGTACGTCTCCGCAACTAGTAGTTCTTCAATCACTGACAACGACATACATATTATGTATTCAATCAAGTCGAGAAATGTAACGAATCGGGAAGCTCCCCCGGCGAAACTCGCTAAGGCAAGCCTAACATGTTCTTAAATACATAAATAAATGTGTATGCATTTAGATAAATATGCCAGTCTCGGCATAAGTAACGGCCGGCGAGGCAAACGACGACACCGATGGTCAGCCTTAAAGGAATCGGTACATCATAAGACCGAGCTGAACCGACCGTTCCACCAAGAATAACCACGGCCGTCTTCGTCTTCTCTGGATTGGTGTCTTCGGACAGGACTGAAAGGCTGCCTACTTAAACCGAACATCCGATCCCAACCCAGCATTTATCATCATGGCTTCATCCAACCACTCGAGCTCGATAACCGATCCATTCTCAGCTATCTACAAGGCCCAGCCGGGTGAACTACCATCATCCCTATCGATCGAAAGCTATTATACCAAACGAGCCGAACATGCAAATGCTCCTGACCAATCGGCCGACTTTCCTTCCAATCCCTGCCAGAAATCTGCCCATTCTCATCCAAAACAAACACCAAACGTTTTCTCTCCCTCCCTCGCCGGCGAAAGGGATAGGGGCGTGCGCAAACGGATGCTCAGTAACCCAGAGAGTCTGCTCCCTCCAGCCTCAATAGTCACCTACTCACCGAGACCACAGCCAAAGCCATCAACTTCAAAGTGCCTTGTTGTCGATAAGGACAATGTCACTATCAAATATACGCAAGAAGAACAAGTTGATCCAAAACATCAGTGTCGGTTTCGAACCGAGACGGCTCAATCGAACCTCTTCAAGTCTCCGTTTCAGACCCCACCTCGTCGATCGGGGATCTTCTTTTCTCCATCGAGGAGCCTAGACACTCTGACTGCCAAGCGGATTAGGCCTGAAAACATCACGAGTAGTACTTGTCTTGTCCAAACCAAGAGCGAGGTTGAGGCCATGCTCAGCATGGAGAGCCACCATCGCTTTTTGTCTGCCTTCTCCTGGTCGATCATTCGCGGTGATGCCTGTCTTGATCTCGAGTATGTACCTCCTTGGTTCATTTTCATGCCGCTATCTCTTCAATTGACTGATTTATATGCCTACCTTTCCTCCCTTCGTCGTCAAAAAACAATCCGCAGCAATCAAGGTCTTCGTACGATTCCAGATCTTTCAAAGCTTGTAGAAGAGCAAAAAACTGTTGTAGGGCATCTGCAGGATAAAGTGAAAGCTACAGCTATAATTGAAAAGATGGTCAACCCGGGCGGGATAAGTCATCGTGGGGCAAATCGGCAGCCAATAACACGAGCGAAATCGGCGCCACTAGCCACGTTTTTACCCAAACCAACCTTCACCGCTCTTCCTCTCAAACAACGAGTTGACTTCGAGTCCGTTTGCCAAGCTCGAGCGGATCTGCTACTTCCAAGGCCTCGAACATCTCAGCCTACGCTCGAATCATCTCACCGAGCTCCCGGTTGAAATCGGTAACTTGAAAAACTTGAAGGTCTTGAATCTGGCCTACAAACCGCCTCGAGTTCCTGCCCTCCTCGATCCTCAAGCTCCTCGATTGCAAACTGATTCTGAACGGCAATCCCTGGCTCCAGCCCCCTCACCTACACCTCCGCTCGGCTCTTCCGCTCGGAAGACCACTTTGGACGATGGTCAGTTTCGATGGCTATCGCAACCCCACGGCGTCTTTTACTTCGCAACACCCGCGGGGACGGCTGTCCCAGTTGATGGCACATTGTCTCCCCCGTTCCCCAGCTTGGTCGAAACCTGTATCCGGAAGATTTGTGTAACCAAGGATCTAGAGGGGGAAGAAGAGACACTACTTGGGCTCGATAATGATATCCAACACGATCGATTCCCCCAACCGTCTTCACCCATGGAGCCCCACTCGTCCGGACATCAGTCCCCGCACCCTACCTTGCTTTTGCCGGTCCAGCTCCAAAATATACTCGCAGACCCTGGCTCATACTTCTATCGCTGCGACTTGTGTACCACCACACTGGCCTTGAAACCTGGCGCGCTTCCCCAAAAAAACCGACCCCATCCACAACAAGCTTTCCAATTCAGGCTTATCGACCAACACGCCGGTCTCTTACCCCTAAACCAATCAGAACCTGATCCTCAAACTCCAAGTCAAAGGATCGAGCCCGATTACACTAGCCTCATCCCGATTCGGTGGAACGTCTGTCACCTCAATTGCTGCGAGGAGCATCTCATTAATGTTTAAACCTCTTCTCACATATCATTCCGTTTGCTTGTATTACCATCTTGATCATTGCTAACTGTACTGTTATTACCTACCATCATGTTTCCTCTAAATTATCACCCTCATAGCTACTATCATCATCACCAGCGCTCTTGTTGTTTTCACAAACATGAAGCAAGTATTTATCTCCATGTAAAACATCAATACATCTTCTCTATCTCTAAGCATAACTTGTTTGCTCTCTCTGGACTTCATTGTATGCAATGCGTATATCTTCATTTCTTCAGATATGTATAATCGTTTTTTTGAACTTGTAATATTTGGGCATCTTTTGTCGTGGATCTTGACTTCATATCCGTTTTCTTCAATGTTCATACGTACGTGAATATGTACACTGCTCCTTGCCTTATCTCTCTCCTATCTACTCCTTTTCTTTTTTTTCCTTTGCAAAAGGTTATATGTATTTTGCATTTTTGGTACTCACATGGTTTATAGAAACAAATAATAATCAAACCAAAGTACCATGTCCTCAATCAAAATCAACTTAAGTTGGTTGTGAAAGACAGATCAGTTTTTACCTGTATTTATCTAGAGAATGTGTACTAGCCCAGTTCACGTAGGTGCTCGTCGTCAGATAAAATACAAACGACGAGCAAGGTTTATGCACGCGTCGATTAATTTCAGTGCCATTTTAGCCACGCGCAATGTTGTTTTTCCACATCTGCATAAAACGGCCCTACGTGAACTGGGCTAAGACTCAGACCTGGGGTTTAGCATCCTAAGGACAGTTCCTACCACATAAATTACGTTGACCACATTGTGTAACCAACGCCTTGATAATGGGTTTCAGCTTACGCCTTCATCCAGTCGATGAAAATTGACCATCGGACACCCAATGGACACTCCATCTTTTTACATGAAGTCCGATGGATGGTGCTTTCATTGCGTCCGATGGGCGCCTTCGACGGTCGAGCATTTCTTGGACGCCCTTTTCAAGTGTCCAAGTAGCGTCCGCTGGATGTCAACTTGTAGGTTTATTCTTCTCCAAGGCTATGCACGCCTCTATTTGACAACGAGAGGTGTTAATTATTGAGAATTCATGGCAGCCGAAAAATGATCCTGTTCAACACCAACATTGAGGCTTTCTTACCAAGGTCGATGTGGAGCCTAATGCTTAACTTTCCGACACTGGCGAGTTTTCAGCGGGCCGGCAACCAAGCTCCAACGCGCGCCCCCTGATCACGGGTGGGACTTGGTTTAAGTTTGGCAAGCGAAGTGGTCTGAAGCCGTGTACCGCTACTTTCTACACTCTGTAGCTGAGAATGTTAATGGCAAGTAATGTTTGTACTGCATCAGCCTATCAACGCCTATCTGCGCGACGAAGTATATCCTCTTACTCATCTTCGCGGGTCGTTACCGACTCTGAGTTGAAGCCTTGCTTTCACTCTTCGTCGCCAGCACTCGCCATTGCCACTGTGGGAATGTCCGAGCTGGCACACTTCGTGAGTTCATAGAGGTGCAAACTGCTGCCATACCGCATCCCACCGGTGTAAGATCCGTGTATTATATCCTCGAAGCGCCCGGGCCGTTACCTGGCCGATCTTCCCTGCACAGTGCAGACACCTGATTGTTTGACCTCTTCCATCCTTTCGACCCTCTTGCAAAACACAGTCCGTCCACACTGTCTCTTCTCCATTCCAGATGGCTGAAACATATCCCTCTTTCGAGGCCCAGGCTCAGAAAATGGCACAGCAACATACAACGACAGAGGCTACATCGTTTCTTCTCGGAAGCCTACTTGGTGGTTTTATGGTAAGCGGTCCGGTTATGATTTCTTTGAAGATGCTTAGAACTAACCACAATTATCTATATTGACACATGATCGTAACACCAAAGTTGGTCGCGCTTCTCAGATCGCCTTTCATTATCATCTACCTCCTCACTGGGAGATTTAAACAGGGCTGGACTCTGAGAAGAAATTCACATACTTCTCAGACTACTTCGTGCAGAAACTGGCGTGTTAAAGGCAACCGTTTTACGATCAGTGGACTCCAGCCCCGAAAAACGCAGAAACTCTATATTGAATATCTGTACTGGTATAACAGACTTTCTCTTCAAAGTGTGTGGAGATGTCAAGTGTTTACTCTTGCTAAGCTTTCAATCGTACTCGTAAATCATCTTCCCCTAATTTTTATGTTTGTTGAAACAATGGGTGGGTCAAATACAAGCAAACCAACTGACTCTAAGGTTTCTTCAATCACTACAAAGTTCTATCTCATGAGCGTCGTTATTTCGATCTTTTGGAAAAACTGGCGGGGGGATGAATTCTTCAGCCATTTCAGAAGACCTGCATTCATCGCTATCGTCCAGCTCCCGGTGATGTTTCTTCTGGCGATGAAAAACAACATCTGTGGATTCTTGGGAATCGGGTTTGAACGCATCAACTTTTTGCATCGTCTAGCTGGTGAGCTCCATTACAAACTCATCACACATCCTTGCTCAGTCCGTAACTCAATGAAATTAATCTGCTGGAAATTCGCAGGTCGGATCGTAGTACTGTGCTGTTAGTCTATGCTTAACCATACAGCGGCCTCATATCATATTACAACTGACCAGGAGTCTTCTGCAGCAATTATTCACGCAGGACTCATCCTAAATGTTCAAGTATCTCCACTTCGTGAATTGTTCAAGCAATCAACATTTATGTTTGGAGGTATATCATTGGCAATAATGATACTTGTTACATTGACCTCCATCGGACCGATCAGGAAGAGATTCTATCAATGTTTTCTTGCGGTACACATTTTAGGGTAGGTTTCTTCGAACCTAACAATAATAATGTCTGTTCCTTTCTGAATTATATACTTATACCGTTTTAAACGACTACTTCCTCTTCTGTCATTCGGCTAGTTATCTCCTGTTACTCTGGGCCCTCTGGAAGCACGTTGAGGCAACCCATCTGGTGAGCAATTTTCTTAGGTGAAGGTCAATTGTGGAGGGGCCAAAATTGTATCCATTAACGTCCTCGGTTCTGTTGATTCTAAAATAAAGCCAATCCTGATATGCTGTGCATGTAAAGCAGTGGACCAAATATGTCAAGCTATAAACACCACCTTCAGGACTGCCCAATTTACCTCTTTACCCGGAAAGATTACGATAGTCGAAGTTCCTAACCTCGGTAACGGCTGGAGGGCAGGTAAATACTTCTGAAACCACCAAGTTAGTCATGGGATGAATTCGGGGCTAAAATTGATTCTAATTGTAGGACAATTCATCTTTCTGCGGGTATACTCGCCCAAATATATCCTAGAAAAGGTCACTATTTGGTAGAAACTTCCTTTGGAGGCTCTCAATAAAACTAATCATTCTTGTTGACTCTATCAGCATCCATTCACTATTGCGAATGCTCCAGCCACTGATTCACCTTACAGGTATGCGATTTTCACAAGATAAAATTTTACAGGTAGATCAATACTGATTGTATACCATTCCTGGTTCACCTTTATTCAGTACAAAGGACAATCTCGTGCTGATTGCGAAAGCAAACGGGGATTATACAAGGGTAAGCTGAGAATGATGCAATGATTATCCAACAGGATCCTAAAAGCTAATGAGATTTTGACTGTAGAGAATACACGAGATAGGGTTGACGAAGGCCGCAATGGAGAGCCAGAATTCAGAGTTGAAGAGTCCCCATAGTCTCAGAGCTGATAGCGTTTCGACTGAAGAGACTAAACCTGAATTAGGTTTGATCGATTCAACCTATGATAGTCAGCTCATGGTTTCGGTCGAAGGGTAAGAATTCCATAGGATTTGTCCGAGTACCAGAATAAAGCATCTTATTCTATTCTTTTCATTCTTTCAGGCCTTATGGACATATGTGTCATGACATGAGAAATCATGAGACGGCAGTTTTGATAGTGAGTCTCCCTACTTTCCCTTTCTCATCAGAGTTGAACTAAACCCAATGTATTCTAGGGGGCTGGAGTAGCATGCACCTTTGTCATGTCGCTGTTGGAAGAGGTTCGCGATCCAACGTTCTCAAATTTCTCGTTTCCACTGTGTTTTTTAACTGATCTCTAATTTCCCCTGATAATTGATGAGCAGATTGTAGGCTTGGCTGTCAAGGCTTCGTCGGCCACACGAAACATCCTCATCTACTGGACTCTGAGAGACATCGGTGCGTCTCTTAACTTGGTCATTTTTGTATCTATCGTTTTATAATATTAGCCCATGCCTTCACAGGATCCTTACTCGCATTTAAATTTAATTCAATCTTTTAGATATGGTCGAATTTTTTCTTGAACCCATACGAGAAAATATGCGGATTGCACAAGAATTGGGTAAGCCATTCACAATCTAAAAATCAGCTTATTTTTGTCTTGATGGACTAAGTTGTCTTCCTGATTTTTTTAACGAAACAGATATCGCCGTGCAAATCAAGATCCATGTCACTTCATCGATTGGAGTATACAGGCCACAACCCTCGCGAGAGCTGACAATAATTCAGAGGAGACTTGATCTTAAGGAGGTAGTAGACGAGGCAGTAAACATAACAATCGCGGAAATAAATGCCTTGGGTAGATTTGATGCTGCATGTGGTGTCGGAATCGCTTCCGCTAGTGGATCCACAGCGTTTTGTAAAGCGTTGAGAGACGCAACTCTCAGTGTTGATCGAAAAACTTTCACAGAAATCGGTGGTATCACTGTACACACGTGAGTTTCATACTCTTCACGGTATGTTTTAAACCATCAATTAAGCAGCTCGCTGACTAAAAATCATTTTCTATGTTGTGATGTCTAATCGCTTAGGGAAATTTTCGACAATCAGTAAACTTTCAATATGCAAACAAATCTGTATTATAAATTTCTCGTGATCTCTGCGAGTGTTTTTTCTTGTCTTGGGTTTTATGGAATCATGTTACATATGATCATCGGTCTTGAATTTGTATAACATTAAATAAAGCTGTAGATGAGCGCAACACCTGCTCAAGTTTGTTTAAACTCCATCTGGTATGGTTAATGCTGTACGTTCATGAAAGGATTGTTTTAGCTTGAGTTTCAATTGAGTTCTGTTAGCATTTCATTTTTTCTCGTAATCCAGCACAACAGGGGAGTTGATGTTGCACCAAAATGGTTGCCAATATCAACAGCCCACTTGCACATACACAACGAGTATATAGCCCCCAATTTTGGGAGAAAGACACAGATCGACGCCGATCCGCAATCCGAACGGGCCGACGTCGACTCGTTAGGTTGCATGTATTGATCCAGTACAAACCTTGCATGGTTTGTTTGGCTCGCAAAGGGCATTCCCTTAGTTATATGTAGATTCTAGTATATTTCAATAGGGTATCTTAATTATCTCTATACACCACGGGTGCATTCGGGCGCCTCCAAGTCGTCCTGCTAGGCGCCTGGAAGGCGTCAAAATCCTATTCAGTAGCATAGGATTTCGCCTGCCAGGCGTCTTTTGAGGCGTCACCCAGGCGCCCAGCAGTAAGTCCTCGACTTCGAGTGAGAACCAAAGGCGCCCGGGAGCCGTCTGCTGATACGACTTTCAAACGTCCTTCCAGCTAAGGCGCCTCCGAGGCGGATGAGAATCTGCCTCGCAGACGTTTCCCAGGCGTTTCGACGTCGCCCGTTGGGCGGTTTTGGCACGTCTGAAGACGCCCGTTGGGCGCTTTTGGCACGTCTCTGAGCCAGGTCAGCTAGGTGCTGACCTGGCTGGGTTGCCTGCTTGAATGCGACCCGTGCACATTGGCAGTCGGGGAGTCGCTTGCTAAGGTATTATTTCAGTGGGGGCATGTTGTATGTATTGCTATTGCTTGCTTATGTTCCAATCTTGTGTTGTGTATTTACATGTATGTAGTATAATAATCAGAAAGGGAGGAAATGAGAACATAAAAAAATAAAATAATAAAAAATAATAATAAATGGGATGATTGGGGAGACTATCATCCCCATCAACGGTTATCTCTCTCCGCCCTCTTGGTGGAGAGCACCGTGGCCGTTCGGCGACGCAAGTCCAGCCAAGACCTCGCTTTCGGTTGGGAGCTGCTGGTCATCCTTGCTCCAGTCGTTGACCGTCTTACATCCATCCCAAAGGCGCTTGTCCTGCGCCAGAAGGAGGTGTCCGAACATGCCGTTGTACATGGCTGACTTGCCTCTGCGGCTAGCAAGATCACAATCGATATCCTCCCAAAAACATTGTATGGGAACGCCCGGGCTGGCAATCCGGGCGAGTCGGTTCAGGTTGATCATCGCTTGGATATAGGCCAACCGGGCCCGGCGTGAAGGAGTGATGCGCTGATCGCTAACGATCATCGATCGGCTGAGTCCGGCAAATCGGGGATCCATGTTGCTGTAAACATCGGCAAGCATGCTATCCAAGGATGGTGGCGGTAGTAGCGTGGCCCTTGCGGTCGTGGGCACCAGCCCAATTCGGAGTAGATTGGAGAAATTGTTCTTCTCTGACTTGAGGATGGCGCCAAGGAGTTGATCGAGTTTAGCTGTGTAGTCTGGGTTGGTACGGTAGTCGGACGGCATGTGGGCAGCCTTGAAGGTGGGGGTCTGCTGTTCCATCACCCCCTGCCAGCATAAATGGGTCAGCAATCATATGCCCAACGAGGGCGAATAGATCTCATCGGCTTACCTTGACAATAAAGAATGGGCACTTGTCGATAAGTCGTTTTTTCACCGATTGACGCCCATAAGCCTCCATATCAGGACGCAGTAGCGCTTCACGCACCTGGACGCGAAGAAATTGTTGGACTTCTGAGGAGAACCATTTGGCCTCACCGGTGGCCTCTTGGATGGCGGACGACGGTGGTGGATGTATTTGCCCGTTGAGGGTAATCATGATGTTCATGAGCCATAGCTCTTCTTCGGGCATCTACAGAGAGGAGCTCATTAGTAATCGGGGGAGCAACAAAGTTAAATTTAATCTTACGTCAACGAGATTTCGAGCCCACTGAATCGTGTCGTCGTTGAGTCGGAATCGATCGCCCATCATCTCCAGCCGGGTACGAACGGCGTCAATGGAACGATTGGTGAGCCTCCCGCCAGACGTCGTTAGTAGGGATGAACGTTGGCTGGAGTTTAGACTGGACGGAGGTTCGGACATGTTAGTAACATCTGATCCATCGGGATCAGAGTTACTAACATGTAATATCGTCCTACGAGCTGGTGTACGGAAATCCTGGGGGGAGTTTAACGGTCGGCTACCCGGCTGATTTCGGATCAGTCCGACTTGACCCTCCTGGGGCGAGGGAAGGAGATCTGTCAAGGGATTTTTTTTGGTTAGTCAGACAAGTCTGCCTGTAGATGATGAATGGGGGAAGAAACTCACCCGGTCCTTGGTGGCGGTACAGGCTCATCATCTCGGGCCATTGCGGAGGGACATACGTTTCGGATGGCGGGGCTGGATTCATAGGTGGCGGGGCTAGGGATGAAACGGTCGGCGGGATGGTTGAATTGGGTGGGGCTTCGGTATTGTTTCGACTTGGTGTGTTAGGTTGACCGTTGTAGCGGTGGAGGGGATTGTCGGAGGGGGCGAGGGGAGGTTCGTAGGGGTGGTGGGGATACTGGGACATGATTGATGTTCCAGCCAGGATCTGGAGGCGGGGATATCTCCGACTCCGGGCCAAGGCGTGTTTGAGCCGTCTGTCACAGGTGTGACACCACATACAGGGTGTGAAACTGGAGGGCACACCCGGAATGACTCCCTTGTTCCATGCAAAGGGGTGCAGTCTATGTCCTTCATGGCCCATGCACCCCAAAAATTAATATTGCTTCCCACTACTAAGAATTCAGTGGTTCCCTAGAAAAAAGATTCATAAATAAGTTTTCATGAAGATCCCTGGTCAGTAGCAACTAATTTTCTTCTTGAGAAAGGTAAAAAGGGCCACATCTCTGATCCATGTTCCTATTGTGGCAGGCTTTGAGACAGTACCACAAGATGGTGGAGTGGAAAAATTTAAGTGTATTTCATGTGGAGGAAAGCTGCTAAATTTGAGAAGTATTCATAAGCACTTGGCCTCTGAAAGTCATAAGCAGATCACAATATTTGGACACAGATTGGAAAAGACAACAGCCCCGGAGGACTATGTGGGCATCTATGAAAGTTCTGCCTCTACACAATGTCCCCTCTATAATTATGAAGGTCTTGATACAATGGATGTTGAACAAGAATGTCCCACAGCCCTGTTGGACTTCAATGATAGTTTGGGAATGGGATTTGGGGGAGGTGAAGATATTTCAGATGAGCTTTCAGAAAAGGCCTTCAACCCTCTTGAGTGCCTCATTGATGATCCAATATCAGGCCTCTCTGGGGACCTCATTGAAGACCCCGAAATATTAGAAGGTGATAATGAACCTATTAATGATGGCTATTGTAATACAAATGGAATGTGGTATCCATTTCCTTCAAAAATGGTATGTAATTTCTCTGTTGCCTCAGAAGGAAGAGGAGATAATATTCTAACATAATATATTTATCTTCAGTATCTGATTGGTGCACTGATTCTTGGCTACTTGCACAATGTATTGTCACGAAGCATGTACCACCAGATCCGCTTAATACTCCATGTTTGCAATGTGTGCCTACCCCATTGGAATACACTCAGGAGGAGCAGGGACAGAATCCGTAGGATGCTGAAAATCAACATTAATGAGAAGTTATCTGTTTTGAACAACAAGTGCTTTTCCCTCAGTGTGAAAGATATCATATGTCATGTGGGTTGTTTTTATACCATTATATAAATGTAGTTATTTTGGAGCATACTGAATTTTCTATCATCTCTTGGCAATCCAGGAGCTTTCAAATCCCTATGTGAATAAACATTTGGAATTCTATCCACATGAGACTAATGGTATGAATATCCATGCACTATATCAAAGTGCCAAGTGGAGGGAGCATTTATCTCAGGAGGGAAGAGTACAGATGGTTCAGAGTGGTAATCAACACTATTATATATTTGAGCCAATTACACTACAAGGGCCAGATCAGGAAATTGTCATACCAATATTCTTCTTCAAGATGAATGTTATGGTCTGATCTGTGGAGAGGAAGGCTCTGGGGTTCTGGGGTTTCTGGGGTTTTGGGATCCTATAATGTAGATTGCAGGATGAGGAATAGATGTGGATCCTCGTCCTGACAGACTATATAGTGGTCTGTCTGTGACATGTACGTGATAGACTATCTACATGTGGTGCGGGCTTTAGTGCGGGCAGGCCCGCAATACGGCTCATGACATTATCCCCCTTTTAATGCTAAATCCTCCACTCATTCGCCAATCAAGAAAAAAAGAAAAAAATTCCACCTCTTATCGATTTTGTTCCTCACTTCCTTCTCCGCCTCCGCCGATGAGCAGTTCCCGCATTCGGAAATCTTGAATTAAATCCCGCTACCAGTTCCTCGCAATTCTTCAAGTTTTCGGCTGGTTCCCATGAGTTGTCTTCTGTTCCAAATCCCTTCCAGCTGACCAGGTATTGGGTCTTCCCGTGTCGTCTTCTACAGTCCAGTACCTCTTTGACTTCCCACTCATCCCCGCCGTCCGCTGTAATTGGTTCCGGGTCTTCCTTCCGTCGTTCCGCAATTTCGTCGGGTCTGTGTTTGCGGAGTATTGATACATGAAATACGGGGTGTACTCCCCGCATGGATATAGGGAGTGTTAGCTTATACGCGGATCTTGAGATTCTTTTACAGATAGAGAAAGGTCCCAGCCATCTATGTTCCAATTTTGGGCTGGGGCGGGTCGTTGAAATGTTGCGTCCGTCTAGCCATACTTCGTCCCCCACGTCCCATTCCGGTGTTTCCCTTGTTTTCTTGTCAAATTGGCCTTTCATTGTTTCTTGCGCCTCTTCTAAGCAATGCTTGAGTTCTCCTTGGACCTCCGCAAGTTTGCGGAGTCGTTCCTCTACTGCAGGGATGCATTGTTCTGTTGAGGGGGTTCCGCTATATGCCGGGTCGAATCCGTAGTTGGCTTTGAACGGGGAAACTCCTGTTGAGGTGTGGTCGTTGTTGTTGTAAGCAAATTCGGCCATTGGGAGGAGTGGGGCCCAATCGTTCTGTTGGTAGCAAACAAAGTGCCGTAGGTATTGCTCGACTGCCTTGTTGGCGATTTCGGATTGTCCATCTGTCCTTGGGTGGTACGCTGTGGATGGCTTTAGTCTAATCCCCATGCGGGCGCTCAATTCACGTGTGATTTGGGAGATAAAAATACTTCCCCGGTCCGAGACAATTGTCTTGGGGGTTCCATGGAGTTTCCATACGTGTTCTGCCATCAGTTCCGCTAGTTGTTCCGCGTTCATGGTTTTCTTGCATGGGATGAAGTGGGCCATCTTGGTCAGCCGGTCTACTACTGTTAGTATGCTGTCACTCAAGCGGGATTCAGGGAGATCAGTGATCAAATCATAGCTAATGTCCGTCCATGGGCCTGCGGGGATTGGGAGGGGTTCTAATGTTCCGAACGGCCGTCGAGTGCTAGATTTGACTCTTTGGCATGAATCACATCCGTCTACGTACTGGTTTACAAATCTCTTCATTCCACTCCACACAAAACTTCTCCGTACTAATGCCAACGTGCGGGATCTGCCTGGGTGGCCTGCGGACTTTGTGTCGTGTCGACTTTTGAGGATTATCGTCCGCAATGCCGCGTCCGCTGGTACCACTATCCGTCCCTTGTCATAGAGTACCCCGTCGGCTTCCGCATACCTGTTGTGGTCCCCTGTCGGTTTCTGTAACAGCTTAATCCAGTCAGCCAATTTTGGATCATGTGGGGTCAGTTCTCTAATCCTGGCAATGATTTCGGCGTCAGACAACACTAGGTCGTCCGTTCCCGCATCTTCCAAATCAGTCCCCATCACGTCCACCTCAAACCAATGTTCCCCATCATCCATTTGAATCAATTCGTCCAGAAACCAGCTGTCCAATTCCGCACATTCCGCAAGCTCCTCAAAAGTCCGCTTGGTGATGTTACCTGGCTTTAAAAGCTGACCAAATGTCAGCTTTTCTCCCGGTGCTGGGGCGAGGTCCGGTCTGCGGGATAGGGCGTCGGGTTTTGTTGATTGGCGTCCTGGCCGGAATATGATCTCGAAGTCAAAACATCCCATGGTCTCCGCCCATCTTGCCTGTCTTCTTGTGAGCTGCTTGGTTGTCATGAAGCTTTCCAAATTACGGTGATCGGTGTATACAATTGCCGTCAAGCGGTGTGGGTTCCCCTCCAGGTATTGCCGCCACTCCTTGAAGGCAGCCACAATAGCCAGTAACTCTTTGTCAAAGATCTCATATTTGCGTTGCGCCTGTACAAGGGATCGGGACAGGTAAGCTACTGGGTGAAGTTCCTGGTCCTTGGTGCAAACCTGGGACAGTACCGCGCCGAGCGCGAAATCGGAGCAATCACATTCGAGTACAAACGGCTTGTACGGGTCCGCGATTTTCAGGATCGGGGCGGATGTGAAGGCGGTTTTGAGGGATTCAAATGCAGAGTTGCACTTGGCGTCCCACACGAAGGGGGTCTCTACTCTTGTCAGGTTGTGGAGCGGTCTGGTCTTTCCTGAGAAATGGTTGATGAATCGGCGGTAAAAATCAGCAAACCCAATGAATCGTTGAAGTTCGGTGACATTCTTTGGTGCGGGCCAGTCGGTTACTGCTTGTACCTTTGCGGGGTCCATTCTGATCCGGTTGCATGATATCAATAATCCTAGGTATTCTACTTCCGGCCTTGAAAATTCACACTTTTCGGGTTTCAGCCACAATTGGTGCTTGCTCAATGTGTCCAGTATACTGCCCACCGCTTCCGCATGGTCTGACCCTTTCCGCGTGTAGATCATGATGTCATCTAGGTATGCAGCGGTGTCTTTCCCAATCCGTCCGAGGAGGATGTCTTGCATGAAGTATTGGAAGTATCCTGGCGCTCCCGTGGGACCAAAGGGCATGGTAAGCGGGGCAAATTGACCTGCCCTGCAGATGAAAGCCAGCTTATCTTCGTTGCCTTCCGCAACTCTGAGGTTTCCATATGCGTTGCGGAGGTCAAGCTTTGTGAATGTGTCCGCATCCAAAAGGCTGTCAACTAAGTCCATTGTCAGTGGGAGCGGGTACTTGTTCTTCACCGTTACCGCGTTGAGTCTCCTGTAGTCAAAACAGGGTCGCAGGTTTCCGTCCTTCTTTCCAGTGAATAGTACTGGTGCCGCCCACGGGGATGTGGTCCGTCGAATGGTCCCGCTTGTTATCAAGTGCCTGGTTCTCTGCTGGGGATAGCGGGATGATTCTTCCGGCCTGTGGGGTGGCTCCTGGCATCAGATCTACGCGGAAGTCATACTTTCTTCGCGGGGGAAGTCTCATGGCGCTTGATTTCCGGAACATGTCAAGGTGTCGGTGGTAGCATCGCGGTACCAATTCATCCGCAGTCCGCTCCGCAGTCGTGGCTTTCCCTTTTGCTGCCAATCGGGCCGATGTCGACCACGATGTTTTGGCCGTGCTGATCACTGCAGGGGTATTTCCTAGGGGGGAAAGAGGCTTGCCAGCTGTTTCGGGATTCAAATGCGGGGGAGATCCATCAGACTCACATTGCGGGGGTGTTATTGTGCTAAAAGCACACACCCCCTCGTCACTAATCCTAGCTTTCCCCATGGGCCTATAGACCGTATGGGGGGATGTTGGCGGAGAGGACGATACTGCCTTGGCAGTAGCAATAATTTCATCGGGTACCTGGTCAGAGTGTCGAGTCTTAGGGTTCCTAGCGGGGCTTGCGAATCTATCTACAAGGCGTACAAGCTCGCCAGCTGTCTCGGGCAGTAAAGTATGGGGTGGGGGGTTGTCAAACTCACATTGCGGGGGTGTTATTGTGCTGTAAGCACACACCCCCTCGTCACTAATCCTAGCTTTCCCCATGGGCCTTTCGACCTTCTGCGGGGATGTTGGCGGGTAGGACGATACTGCTGCCGCAGTAGCACAAGTTTGGTTGGATACGGTTTCATTGGGTACGTGGTTGGGGTGTCGGGTTTTGGGATTCCATGTGGGGTTCTGGGGTCTATCTACAGGGTGTACAAGCTTGCCAGCCGTTTCGGGAATGATGTGGGGGATAGGGATGTCGAACTCACATTGCGGGGGCGTTATTGTGTTTAAAACACACACCCCCTCGTCAATCTTCCTAGCTTTCCCCGACTCGCCGGTTGGGGTGTTTTTCGGAATAGACGAAACCGCCGAAGCGGCCGCAATGTCCGGGGTCCATAGGGTACGGTTTGTCCAATTGATTTGGTGTCCATATCGGCGGATCCAGGGCATCCCTAGGATCCCATCATACGAGTCTTTCAGTCGTGTAATGATGAATCGGGACGGGTGGGGTTCGTTGTTCAACAATAGGTCTATCTCATGGGTTGCTCTGCTTGCGGACCCGTCAAATCCGAAGACGGTTCGCCCCGAGGCCGAAGCGGCCTCGAGGAGTCCCCATCGGGATGCGTACCATTCACTCAGAACGTCGTGGGTTGCTCCGGAGTCTATGAGGAAGGATAGGGGGGGATAGGGGCTTTGGGGTGTGGCTCTGGGAGTTGTGATGGTGCATGAAAGGAAACATCGGGGATCAATTTCATTTACATGTAATGTCTGACTATCACCAATACTGCATGACAACTCCGCTACGCTTGGGAAGGGCACAACCTTCATTCCCGAGCGTCTCCATTTTTTGACTTATCGGCCCGTCCCTTGCTCGCCTTGTCCGTCTGTCCCTCCGTTTTGAGCGCCGCCAATCCATCAGCTAGCTGTCGGATCTGGTCCTCGAGTGCGGAGACTGAGGCGGGTTTCTGTCCTTTCCCTTTCTTGTTTGGACACTCCCGAGAGATATGTCCTCGCGTCCCGCAGCGGAAGCAAAGTCCTTCCCGCGTCATGCGGGCCTTCTCGTCCTTGGACAGTCGACCGCTGATCGCAGATGTGTCCATGGCGTCGGGATCTGGCTGGGTCTTCGCAATTCCAGTGGTCGTTTCCGCCCCGTGCATCTCCGAATCAAGCTCCATGGCTAGACCCGCTGCCTCATTGACAGTGGTGAAAGTGGTGCGGGCCAGCACTAGTGCCGTCCGAATGTCCCGTTTTAAGCCCTGTCGGTATTGGCTGATGAGGGTTGGGACCTCCCATCCGGTGGCAGTAGCGTGGGTGAGGAATGTGTGGGTGTAGTCGGCCACTGTCCTTGTCTGTCGTAGCGTTCGTAACGCCCGTTCTGCCTTCCCTTTCTTCTCGGAGTCGAAATACATTGTTCCGAAATCCTTTGTCCACCCGTTGTACGAGAAGTCCGCCCCCTCCGTGACTAGGTCGATGTACGGGGCGGACCACACGGCGGCGGGTCCGGTAAGGTAGGACGCGGCAAATAACAGCTTTGTCCTGTCGTCAGGGAACATGGCGCTGTTGACCGATGTATAAATCGCCACTTGGCGGGCGAACGTTTCCGCCTTCGTCCCGCGTTCACCATCGAACTTGTCGGGGCATGCAATCTTTGGTCCGCGGGTTGGGGTGGAACCGGTTGGTTGGGATGGTTGGTCCCGTTGTGCTTCGGCCGCTCTTTGGCGGGATTGTTTGTTCTCCCTTGCTTGAGTCATCCCCTCAAGCTGTCGTCGGAGTTGCTCTACTTCATCCATCTTTTGGGTGCGGGTGGAGTTGGGATCGTTCGGGTTGTCTGTCTGGTTTTGTTCGGGTGTCTGGGTGTTGGTTTCTTGCCTTTGTCTCCGTAGTGTTAGATCCTGCAATATGTTATGGTCTGATCTGTGGAGAGGAAGGCTCTGGGGTTCTGGGGTTTCTGGGGTTTTGGGATCCTATAATGTAGATTGCAGGATGAGGAATAGATGTGGATCCTCGTCCTGACAGACTATATAGTGGTCTGTCTGTGACATGTACGTGATAGACTATCTACATGTGGTGCGGGCTTTAGTGCGGGCAGGCCCGCAATACGGCTCATGACAATGAATGATGTGCTACATGCTAAATGCATTGTGCCAAGGATGAATGAATATCAAGACACAGAATTCCAAGATGGGACAAGGCAGCTGGCAATCATAGTACCTGAAAACATAAGTTAGAATTCACCTGATTTGCACAATGTTCCTATAGACAGATTTGACAAGATATATTCAGAGTTTCCAATTGTATCTGGAAAATCTTTCAGGGATAGAATACGGGGTCAAATTCTTGAAGGACCAGAGTGGGCCCCTAAAGTAGCAATCCCAGTGCCCAACCCTTGGAGATCTAAAGCCAATGGAAAGATAATTCGCCATGTCCCCATTACACTTTACTCGGACGATACTTCTGGGAACATTTCAAAACAATGGAACAAACATGTCTCCTTCTATATGACATTGAGTGGCCTACCTCCAGAGCATAGCAACATGGAGTATAATTGTCATTTTGTTACTACGTCCAATGAAGCAGGGGCTTTGGAATTGGGAGAGTCTATTGTTGAAGATATGAAGTACACCATATTCATCTTTCTTGGAATTGGTCTTATATTATATTTTTGACTGACGAGATATTTTTCCCTAGCTTTTTGATCACCAATGGCAGTTTTGCATATGATTCCAGTATTCATCAAGAGGTTTTATTCATGAGTGTGGTTCTTTGTTATCTAGGAGATTCACCTATGTCAGCTGAGGTCACAAATACCCCAATTCCTGGGGTTTGCAAGAACCCCTGCAGGATGTGCCATTTGCATGTAGATGAAATGTCAGACAAAAGATCCATCTCATACATAAAAGATTTCTTTGGGATACCTTTGAAACCTTTTGCAAGAATATGGACACAAACTGTTGAGAAGACCAAGAGCTCATGGAAAATTCTGACCACTCAGTCAAAGAAGGAATATGAAACCCACATGGATCATTTGGGCTTGACAGATAAGCTACAAGACAAACTCATAGCATTGAGGCGTAATAACCCTGAAGAAAGCCAAAGGATCCTCATGATAGAACAAGAGGAACCACACAGGCTTTGCAATACATTTGCTCACCTGAAAGAATTTGATGGATGCCTAGATACACCAGTCGAAATTCTACATGTTTTCTCACTAGGGATTGTCAAGTATCTGTTACGGGACTTCATGGATAAAAAAAAGGACTTTTCAAAAATGGAGGCACATTTGAACTCCTTCATCACAAATGGTATGAATATTCCACCTATTCAGGCTAAATACATGATTGCACACTGGAAGAGTTACTTGGGCAAAGACTTCCGCACAGTAGTACAGCTGGCACCATTTGTATACTTTCCCTTTATGAGCAAGTCAGAGAAGGAAATATGGATCCCATTATGCTGCATTGGCAGACTGATTTTCCAAACTCATATAGACAACATGAACGAGTACATAAAGGAATTAGAAGATCAAATTAAGATATTCATGTATAACATTGTCAAAATGACTGCCCAATGGGCAAATAAGCCAAAATTCCACATGCTATTACATCTACCTGACTCAATCAAAAGATTTGGCCCGGCTACCTTATTTGCGACTGAGAAGTTTGAAAGCTACAATGAACGACTGAGGACAGCTTCTATTCACACAAATCGACTCAGTCCAGGCAGAGATATAGCCATCAGTTTCAGTAATTACCAAGTGATGCGCCTAATACTCTCAGGAGCTTACATGTGGGATGATACACAACACAAATATCTCCAAGGCTCAGATGAAGTCATGAGAATGTTCTCAGGTAATCCACTCATACAAAAGTCCATGGGATACAACCCAAAAGTGGATGAACAATCCTATTTCAAAGCATCTAAAGTGCATGAAGGGAATGAGGAACCAGTTCCACATGAAGTCAGACATAATTATCCAAATTCAGAAATTACACAGGTTGGAACTTTGCAGCTGAATGATAATAATAAAGGTTCCAAGGGATCATTTGTACTTGTGAGTGTTTCAATCATACAGATTTATGTATAAAGAAGGCAATGACTCAAATGCCCAAAAATTCAAATAACCAGGAAAATAACCAATATGTTGGGAGTGTTCTTTCAATTTGGCAAGTTGGCCAGCAAAATTACATCTTCCAAATTGAACAATGTAAGATCAAGGGTTTACAGCCGGATTGTAAGATGAGGATATTGGAAAAAGAATTGGTAGTAAGATATGTTCCAGCACAAGTGAGTGAGAGAACTTTGTACATGTGAAAAATTTACAATCTAACTGTAGTGTTTTCACATTGAATTAGCAAATTTTATGTTGTTTAAATGTGCAACACAATTGCTATGACAGTAAGTGTCAAGCTGTGGTATCAAGCAGGCAAAGAAGTGCCCGCCAAGAAGGTACTACTGTGACCTGTGAAATAAAACACACATGCTTTAACAGCTATCTGGTGAATGCATTTTCTCATCATCATCCGGTGTTTCACCAAATAGTATCCAGATTAGACAAGGGTCCCATAACAGATGCAGAAATGCATGAAGCAGCAGATTTGGGTCAAGCAAAATGGGATCAGACTGTACCACAAAGGAAGGCAAGAAATGTCACAATATCCAACAACACATTAGTGTCCCAAAACCACACATCACATGAGGCACAATCACCAGAATATCCAACAAGGTCAAGGAATAAATATCCATCATGCCAAATGAACACCAATTTCCCTCCCAATACTTCAACCCCATTATTACATCCACATTATGGTGCCAATTTGAATTCAAGCACATTGTGTTACCCCCAAGCATCTTCCCTGCACCATCATGGTACACCTATAGCATCAAGCTCTTCCAACCGCCTCAATTTCAGCCCCAATTTGGAAAGGAGGGCATCTTACAATGCACATCTTTTACATCCACATTATGGTCCCAATTTCCATTCAAGCACATCTTCTTACCCCCAAGGAAATTGGGTGTTGATAAACGCACGCCAACGCCAACCCGCACGCCAATTTTTTTTGGCGTGCGGGGCCTACACGCCAAAAAAAATTGGTGTGTAGGGCCTACACGCCAATTTTATTTGGCATGTGAGACCCACACGCCAAAAATGGCGTGTGGGAGCGCATGCCAAACAATTGGCGTGCGGCTCCCACACGCCAATTGTTTGGCGTGTGGGGGGATCCCGCTCACGTAATCGAATGGGAGGGCCCATTCGATTACGTGAGCGGGCCGGCTGACAAGGACTTCCTCCCGGAACGAGGCTGTATAACCTTGTTGGCCGGGAGGAAGTCATCCCGGCCGACGAGGCTATACAACCTCGTCGGCCAGGAGGACTTCCTCCTGGCTGACGAGGTTGTATAACCTCGTCAGCCGGGAGGACTTCCTCCTGGCCAACAAGGTTATACGACCTCGTCTGCCAGGAGGAAGTCCTCCTGGCTGACAAGGTTGTATAACCTCGTCAGCCGGGAGGACTTCCTCCCGGCTGACAAGGTTATACAACCTCGTCAGCCAGGAGGAAGTCCTACTGGCCCACGAGGTTGTATAGCCTCGTCGGCCGGGAGGACTTCCTCCTGGCGGACGAGGTTGTATAGCCTCGTCGGCCAGGAGGAAGTCCTCCCGGCCGGCGAGGCTATACAACCTCGTTGGCCAGGAGGACTTCCTCCTGGCTGACGAGGTTGTATAACCTCGTCAGCCGGGAGGAAGTCCTCCTGGCTGACGAGGTTATACAACCTCGTCAGCCAGGAGGACTTCCTCCTGGCCGACAAAGTTGTATAACCTCGTCGGCCGGGAGGAAGTCCTCCCGGCTGACGAGGTTATACAACCTCGTCAGCCGGCCCGCTCATGTAATCGAATGGGCCCTCCCATTCGATTACGTGAGCAAGGGGGGACCCGCACGCCAAAAAAAAATGGCGTGCGGGGGCCCACACGCCAAAAAAAATGGGCGTGTGGGAACCACACACCAATTTATTTTGGCGTGTAGACCCTACACGCCAATTTTTTTTGGCGTGTAGGCCCCGCACGCAAAAAAAAAGTGGCGTGCGGGTTGGCGTTGGCGTGCGCCGTTGGCGTGCGTTTATCAACGCCCAAGGAAATTCCCCGCTTCAATCAGCAACGATGTATGATTGGCACTGCCAGCATAATTGCCTAGGTTGAGTTCATCCCAGTTAAACTAGGATGCAAACAACCAAGTTAAAATAGGTTGACCTCAACCAATGAAATATAAAACCAAGGGGGGTCCCTTGGATTTATATTTAATCAGTTGATGTCATCCAAGTTTAAATTGGTTGAGTGCATCCAAGTTTAACTGGGATGACTTCACCTAGGCAATTATGCTGGCAGTGTGGCAACATCATAGTACACCTGTTGCATCAAGCTCTTCCAAAACCTCAGTTTCAGCCCTCATCTGGAAAGAAGGGCCTCTTACAATCCACATGTGGAAAGGCATGCATCATACAACCCTAATTTCAGCACTAATGTGGCAGAAAATTACCCATATTACCACAGTTATGGTCCTCATGGAGAATCAAGCTCTCATCCCCATAAATGATGTGTGTCATAAATGATGTGTCTGTGTTTCATGGCCATTACTCTATTCTGTCCATGAATCAATTTTTGTTATGATTCAATCAGTGCACAAGTGAAAAAGACTTCTAGATATAAAAAGTTGCCAATGTGTATGGTACAACAGCCAGAGGTATTAAAACATCATGGGCACTGCAATTGCACCTGACAGATCACAATCCAAAAAAGTACTCAGAAAAATGCATGTGTTTGTGGACAAGAATTTCATGGCCAATTGGAATATCTTTTGCTGAAATACAAGCAAACAAGCTTGCAAAAACATGACATTGATTGATCTTAGGGAAACAATAAACAGCAGTGTGTAGAGAAAATCAGGGCCAACTATGTAGGCATCCTATTCTGATGGAGGCCATGAGAGATGACTCATGCTTGACTCAGTAGTGCTTGCACTTGGGTACTACAACAACCAAGAGGATTATCAGCTAAAAATCAATAATGTGAACAAAATAAAGCTCCTTACCTGATCACATTCTTCAGCCAAAGAATTCATGTATCCTCTTGAAAACTTGATGCGCAGAGATGCCAAGGTGTCCTTTTGTTGTGGTAGCTTGTCCAAGAGGCTCCGGAATAACCTGTACTATACTGGAAGGGGGTACTGTTCGATGAATTTCCCCCGGTGGATGCGGCCAACCCATTCAACATTGCCGGCAGCATCTTCATATTTGAGGACTCCCCCAAATTTGAAGTTGATGTGCACCAAATCAAGTTGTGCAAACACTTTGGCTTTGAAGCGGTAAAATCTCCCAGTGGTAGGAAGAGCAGGCATACTAGTGGTGGCTTTGGATGGATGGTTGCCACATGCCTTCTCAGGTGAGATGAGGTTGAGGAGATTATCACACAGAGAGGGGTCATAGATAATAACAAGCTGGGGGGGGGAGTCATCAGGGGGCTTATGAGTGTTTGGTGGAGGCTAAGTGGGTGTATGTATGGTGTGTGTATGGGGGCTTAGTACAGATATACAGGACAATGTGTGTAAGGGGGCTTAGATGGCAGGTGGATGGGGGTTGGGCTGAAAGGAACGCACATCAGCAGTCCTTTTATAATCCTAACCAACCCCCCCCCCCTGCCACCGGGTGGTGGATTGGCACTTGAGCCCATCATCCTCGGTGGTGATGGACATTTGCCCATCCCCTCCCCTGAGAATCTCGAGGGGGAGAATCTGCCCCCTGTAACCCCCCCGACATTGGGAGGTTGTGCGGATGCAAAGTTGAATCACGAACGTATCGCGAACCGTTCTCATGACGGCTTGGAACCTGGAAGTGGTTTCCAAGCCAATTGTGAGCCGTTCTGATGACGCCTTGGAAACCACTTTTGGTTTCCAAGGCGTCATCAGAACCTCTTGTGGTTTTTCAGACGACTTGAAAACCAAAAGTGGTTTTCAAGTCGTCCGAAGGCGTTCTCAACTCGTGCTGAGAACCCTTTTGGTTCTTGAGACGGGTCGAAGATCCACCAACATCCCTGGAACGGGTAGGAACCATTGGGAACGCCTTGAGAACGCCTCCAAGGCATCCGAGCTGTCAAAAGAATAGGAATTCGTTTCCTGGACGTTTCTTTTGAACTACGGGTGCACCCGTGGTGTAGGTAAGCTGCTCACCAAATCTAATCACTTTCCAAGGAATATGTGAGGCCTACTTTAACAAGATCTCCACACGTTGGAATCAATAGGGGGTATCAAATCTGGCCAGATCCACTTTTGAAACCAGTTAATTATCCAAAAACAAAAAAACACATCTGGGGGTTCCAAAAGAGGTTGCATGAAGGACCAGAATGTTTTAAAAATTGTGGGTTTTTGAAAACCAGTCAATTATGTAATTCTGGATTTGGTCATATTTGATACCCCCTAATAGTATGTGAAACTCCTTAGTTTTAATGTCATCTAAATTTCTATAAGTCTTAGTTGGGGTGAACGAGCTTAGCTTCTGACCAAAATAGGCTGATCTTGCCCACTGTCATTATAAAAGTGTGAGATAGAGCAAGAAGGTGAAGAGGGGTTGAGACCACAAGCGTGAGATACTACTCAAGCTTACTGATTTGAGAAACAAACAAAAACACCCAATTGTGTGATCTGAGAGTTGAAAAAAACAAGGGAAAAAATCAAGCAGTGGTACAACTAGCTATTTCATAGACTCAATATATATTGAATAGGCTAGAACTCTTTCTATTTCTATAAAAGCAGTAGAATGGTAATCTAATACTGGGATTTTCTCAGTTGGTTGTCTTTGAAAAGAGACTATTATACAGCTACTTTATTGTGCTTCACAACTAATCCAATTTTCTCAAAACCTAGTCCAGTGTTCTTTGAACACTCTGAAAGGAAATGGACTAAAAACATACAGCCAGTAGCCTTTGGAGTCAATGTATTGATCTATTCATTCTTTTCCTCCAAGTGCACAACTGGCCATAAGCTTGGAACATTTGGTGTTAGCCCCATACCTAATAAAAATCTGCTACCTTTAGCATCTCGAACCCCAGAACATACCATTTTTGAAGACTAAGTCACCAAGGCAGGCAAGCAGATTCATACCTGCTCAAACAAAATCAGTCATATAACAGTAATACCTGTTTTATTGGAACTGTTTGTTTTGTCATAACTGTTTGTTTTATCATAACTGTTTGTTTTATCATGACTGCTTGTTTTATAGGAACTGTTAGTTTTGTCTTCCAAGACTTAAGGCATAATTCAGCTCATAGATAACTAGACCTTTGATAACAAAATAGAAAGAATTGAGTGTTTAGAGGCACTTCAAATTGCGGCTAGCAGTATTAATATATCATCAGGATATCCCCTTTCAAAGAGCTTAGCCAGCCAGTCATTCAAGCCAAAAAAGGGAGTAACACCAGTGCGGATCAATTCAAGAGCCCTAGTGCTGGTTCTGGCATTGCACCAACAAAAACCTCTCCCTTTTTCCTATCAAACAAAACAGTTTGAGCTGTGTTGACCAATATAAAACAATTGGGATAATCTACTTGTACTCCATGTATGACCACTAGGATCACTGGCCCAATCATAGCCTTGAGAGCAGAATTGGATTTAGATATATCATTCATCATGTCTTTATAAGCTGTGATGAGACAAGATTTTCTCCCTAGAAAAAAATTGGAAAGATTCAAGAAATGCTTGTATCAGGCCCTCCAGCAGTAGATTGACACTGTTGGAGGATTGCACTTAAAAGTACCCCCCATAAATGTGAACGGCCTATTGGTTCCCAAGAACCCAAGAAGCAGGCTTCTCCATTGCAAACAGGAGTACTTGAGGTTCTATTAAATTCAAGAGCCATGTCTCTGGCTATGGTCTCAAACAGGTCAACTCTGATCCTGCAACCAATACACTGCAAACATACAGGTTCCCATAAATTGGAAAAGGAGACACTCACATCATCCTCCCTTCATGGCGACAAGTTAGGCAACCTAAAGGAAGTTCTGAGGAAAACCACATCACCAATGTGGACCCTACATTTTGTTTGGCCCAAAACTACCTCCTGAATCTGACTCATAATCAAAGGTGTCAGCATTATTCAACATAAGAATCAAGAACTTCTTTGTGATTTGCCAAGCCTCAGAGGTGGAGTGCACAATATTAAGCATAGTGATCATGCCTACATCTGTGAAAATCAAATATCAAATGGTGAGCTATTCTAATCCTCTTGATATTGAAAAACCTTCAACCCCTCAATAATATTTAGTTGCCACCATAGTCCAAGCAATCACAGCCATAGTCCAAGCAAAGCATGCTTGCTTCACATCCAATTCATGTCTGTGGATTTCAACATTCTTGAGTTACCATTATTTTCTAGCCTCCTTTTTGACAGTGATGTATCTTTTTCATCATCAATAAATCCTCCTTATTATTGAGGAAACCACACCTCCTGATTATCAATACATTTCTCATGTCATTCACAACAATTGGCTTCAAGAGAAACTATCAGACATTTCAAAAATTAGAAACTGTAAAATCATCTTGCATTCTACCATTAAAAAGGATTTCTTTGATTTATTCTAATAACTCAAAAAAAAAAGTTGACAGAAAGTTCTAAAACAGGTTGTTGGCATTTATTTTTCCATCAATTCTGAATAATGGAACCTTTGAAGCTGTGGAAAATACATCATAAACATGTTGCATTGCAACTGTTGAATGCCATCAGATTCAGATGAATACTTTCTCTAGCCAAAAGGATAATTCAAAGACTCCTTCTGATTAGTAATCATTAGCTTTTAAGTTGATCTTATTTTCCCATTAATAAATTTCTATCCCTCAGCAACCAAAATAAAACATGATCTCCAATAAATATATTGAATATCCTGATATGTATTGGTAAGTCTAACTAAGATAAAACATGTATAGAACTCTAAATTGGGCAGTGGTATCAAATCCATCAACTCATTTTTCTACTACACTGGAGTCTCACACCAGTAAGCTATCCCACACTTTAAAGCTTTTATGTCTGCTTCTAAGCAGATTACAGTTTGCTTGAACAATTAATAAATACACCCTTCTCAAACCATATCACTTTGAGAATGTTATAATTAATAGAAAATGTTTTAATTTCATATGTGGATTATACTGAATTACAATTCACTGTAACACAACAACTTTGAGGTTAAATAGTATTAAAGTTCCATCTCCCTACAGATAAATGACCCTCTAAGTTTACTTTTTCCCTTGACACTAGAATTATTAACTTGTAGTTCTCTTAACACCATTTATGATCAACCACTGTCTGAGCCAAAAAAATGCATGTCAATGATTCCAATTTGGTTGAACTTCTGATGAAAAAAGAACTATTTTCTAAACTTCTGAGAACTTTTCTTTTGGTTTATATTGATCCAAGGTATTGTAACCCTGTGTGTCTTGTTAAAAAAAAAAAGCTGCTTTTACAATTCCTCCTGACCTAATTAGAAAATCTCTAATATCTTCCAGAAAATGTGCAATAAATTCCAAGTTCATTTTTGCAATAAATGGGAGATTGGAAGAATAATTCTATCAAAATGTCCCTGATTGATATTCTCCTGTATGGGTTTTAAAAATTAATAACCTACTTTTCACATGTGAGCAGGCACTATAGCAAAACTTTTCCCCAATTTTTTATTTATTTAGGTTCATTCCTTGCAAAAATAAACCTCTTTTGGTGGTAGGGAATGTCAGCCTTAGAGCCAGCGCAGCTGACCTAAAGTCTGTCTTATCTTCTTCTTCAATTCACAACTGTCTCATATCTTTTCAGAATCAGGATTTAATGTTGTTTTGACTTCAGATTCTTTCTCCTCATCATATTTTAACCCTAGTCACAACTGAGCATTTTTTCCATATCTTACTCCTTCACATATTTAGTGAATTATTAGTGAGTTTATTATAAAAACTGCTGCACAGTGTTTCAGATGCAAGCTGACCACAAGCAAACACTGATTATTTCAGCAAGCTATGAAAATTTTTTGAGTATGAGTATCCTCTACACCCTGGAGGATAAACAGACTCCAGAATACCACACACTTCAGAAAAAAGGACTTCTATCAGTTGACCTCAAGCAGCTTCCTCACCAAGGTTTTGGAATATTAATTAAGGCCCTAACTTCTCTGATCATCTCCAAGTTCTGCTGTCATTTAATCAACCAGTGAGTCCCTTCTTCTTCTACCTCTTCAACTCATTCTACAATACTTTATCCCTAGTCTGTCTGTTCTGTCTTATCCTCCCCCCATCTTTCCTTTCTGGGCCTTGATAGGTGCACACCATTTTATCTTGGGGTGCAGGTCCCACACACCAATTATTTTTGGCGTGTGGGGCCTACATGCCAAAATAAATTGGTGTCAGCTTGCTACTAGCTCAGAGACAACCTGACTAGAACAAAATAAACATAAAATAAAAAATATAGTATTACTCATTTAATAAAAGGTAATAAATGAACAATAATAAGATAAAGCAACATAAAAAAGCAATATGTAAATAATAAATACATTATTACATAGTAAATTAATAATAAATGGATAAATACAGTAATAAGTATAAAACAATGAATATGTTAATAAATAATAAGATAAGTGGAAATATTATTTCATAATCTTAAAGAGCGTGTAAAATAACCTAGGGTACTTCAGCCAAAGTACCCCAGATAACTTAAAACTTCTAGTAGTAAAACAACTTGAAAGAATATTACCACTAAAGCGCTGAAATAATTATTATACATTAAAAATACAGAATAAAAACCATAAATACATATACAAAACCACGAAATAACAATGTATTTAAATAAAAACATCATAAAATAAATACATATAACATTAATAATATAAGTATATAATACTAGTAATATAGTACTATAGTATATATTTATTTATTCTATTACATACTAGGTACACTAAGGATGATTCAGAGGGACAAAGACCACGAACAAGAGGAAGGAAATAACATGAGAAACTTCTGAAAATAATAATTGAACAACTGTTCAAAATAAATATACTACATCCTTAGTGGGAAATTATTGATTGACAGATCTCTGCAGTCATGCATTCCCAAAGAGCCTGCATGACAGGGATCAAACAAGAAGCTCTTGAAGCGCCCACAGAACAAACAAATAAATGTATCTCACACTGTACACAATACAAAACAAATTAAACTCTGACAAATGTGATCAACAGGTACATGTGATATTTAATCAATACATTTTGACATGTAATTAAAACCTTTGATCAAAACATCTAACAAACCTTGTCAGAGGTTCAGAAGCGCCTCAAGATGCCAGCAAAAGAGCTTAGACAGGCTGTACCCATAGTAGACAGCCTGTACATATGGAAATTTGATTAAACAACTACATACATTTGTATTAAATCTTAACCCCTTCCTTTTAAATGTTCCCATAGCCAAAAATACATCCTGTGTTTCGCCATCAGGGCTCTAGAAAGGCATTTAAGGATCCCTTGTTCCCCCTGTATTTTGCCTGATCATGCTTTAATATACATACTACCACCTGTACCCACTTACATAGCTTTACAAATTGTTATTCTGTCTGGTAAGGTCCTAGTATCTGTTCTTTAGCCCCTTCTTACTCCCCTGAAATTGCCCAGTGTCCACCCAGCTCTTCCAACACCCTGTCCAAGCGCTTCCAACTGCCCAATTTCCACCTGGAAGAACCTCAAGTCTGTAAAGGTAATTTATTACTAGTAAGTAGATACACCTTTCTCTTGAGATTCTCCCCCCATCTTTTAACTGGGATTTAAACCACCCCTGTTTACAGGCCCCAGTGTGTTCAGGTACTTAAATCCTCTGCTTGCAAGATACCTTTGAGGGATTAAACAACCCCTGATTTATCAGGCCCCTCATATTTTTAATTATATTAAATTTATTTAATATAATTAATTATCTTTTACCCCTCATACCTCATATCCTTATTGGTATTACATTTTACAAATCCTCCCAGAGCTTTATATTGCTCTTTATCTTTTATTTTGCACCTTGTGTAGCTAGAAGGATTACTCCTTGGCATCACAGAGGCTGACAATTGGCGTGTGGGGAACCTTGTCAGCCAGGAGGAACTCCTCCCGGCTGACAAGGTTATACAACCTCATCAGCCAGGAGGAGTTCCTCTCAGCTGACAAGGTTATACAACCTCGTCAGCCAGGAGGAGTTCCTCCCAGCTGAAAAGGTTATACAACCTCGCCAGCCAGGAGGAGTTCCTCCCAGCTGAAAAGGTTATACAACCTTGTCAGCCAGGGGGAGTTCCTCCCAGCTGAAAAGGTTACACAACCTTGCCGGCCAGGAGGAACTCCTCCTGGCTGACAATATTGTATAACCTTGCCTGCCAGGAGGAACTCCTCCTGGCTGGCCAACGAGAGTTCCCACACGCCATTTTTTTGGTGTCTGGGGACTTGCTCTTGTAATCAAACCGGTCCACCGGTTCAATTACGTGAGCTATCCCACACCCCAAAAGATTTGTGTGTGGGACCTGCACACCATTTTTTTTTGGCGTGCGGGGCCAACACGCCAAAAAAAAGGGCATGTGGGACCCACACACCAATTGTTTGGCGTGCGCTCCCACACGCCATTTTCTTTTGCCGTGTAGGCCCCGCACACCAAAAAGACCTGCACTCCAAAAAAAATTGGCGTGCGGGTTGGCATTGGTGTGCGCTTTTGGCGTGCACCTGTCAACACCCCATTGTCCCACCCGGCCAACCCATTCACTCTTGGTCCCACTCACATCCAAGGCCCACCAACCTCTCACAATTTTCCTGTTCCCCAACCATCAGTGCCTGCTCTGCCACAGCCAAATCAAGTCCCTTCCATACCTGTCATGCAAGATATGCAGCCATCTCTGGGGGAAATAACCTCCTTTGCGCCATTTAGCCCTCAAATTTGGCCGCCTGCACAACCAAGCCCTCAAAAGTTTCCCCCAGCAACTTTCAGCCCTCAATTCCCTCAAAATTTGGCTGAAGGTGAGTCTTCAAATACTTCTCCACTTTGTTTTTATCTTACCAAGAACTAATGTTTACCTACACAATCTCCCAGTAAAATACCCAAGGGCCATGGCTACATCTCCCGGCGGGTATCAACCTGCACCACCCAGCACTCAACTTTTTCCCCCTGCAACTTTCAGCCCTCAAGTCCCTCAAACTGTGGCTGAAGGCGAGTCTTCAAATAATTCTCCACTGTTTTTCATCTTACCAAGCAGTAATTGTTACCTATGCAATCATTAAGTAACATACCCGCTCAATCCTTTAGGAAATTCACCGCTTTCCACCGCAATGTTACCTGCCACCAATCAACCGCATAAAGTGTTGATTAAATCTGAAGATGTACAATCTTCTGATTATTCAGTTGGCAGTAAGTTCTTCTAGTTTCTCATTGGCAACCCATTATTGGAATAAACCCATAGGATTAAATCCTTCTTGATGAAGCCTTAACCAGAAAAAAATTGCTTGATCATTTTTGATTTTATCCCCTTGTTGTTTTGTTGATTTTATCCAGGGAAAATCAACCAGGTTTCCATCTAAGAATCCTTGAGTCAGTTTCCTTTGACCAAAAAAAGATTGTCTGGCTTCAGTTTCCTTTGACCAGGCACCCTATCCCAGTTTCTGTTGTGGAAGAAGAGGCTGACCCTCAGTTGGAAGCTCCTCAGATTGTTTAGGATCTTCTTTATTCTTTTTAAAACTCTTTGTTTACATTTTTTCTATTAATTAATTTATTACTTATTCCCCCCATACTTGTGTTCTGTTGTCACTCAAGAGACACAGTCTCACAGAAGAAGCTGTTGCATTACTCAAAGACTCTGGCACAGCTTTCCAACTTTTCCAAGTTGTTGATTATCAGTATAAAGAGCATTCAGATTATTCAAATCTCAGATCAATCAAAGTCATCACTTCTTGTCTTTCCATTTTCTCCTTTTATTCCTTAACAGGTGCTGTTCTTTATCCCTTGAAATACAACTGTTGTCCCCCACCCTTGTTTCCTGTTGTAACTTTAGAGACCCAGGCTCACACAAGCACTGCCAGCATAATTGCCTAGGTTGAGTTCATCCCAGTTAAACTAGGATGCAAACAACCAATTCAAAATAGGTTGGCCTCAACCAATGAAATATAAAACCAAGGGGGGTCCCTTGGATTTATATTTCATCAGTTGATTTCAACAAAGTTTAAATTGGTTGAGTGCATCCCAGTTTAACTGGGATGACTTCATCCTAGGCAATTATGCTGGCAGTGAAGTTGTTGTGAAATATTGAGAGTATGGTTGAAATACCGGGTACTTCTTGCCTAGATGATATCATAGCTACAAGACAAACCAGTTGGGAGATTAATTGATAGGGATTAAAAATGATGGTGTGTATGCAAATGGCAACAGAAACAATTTTGGACATTTTAAGGGAGTGATTAATGAACAAAAAGAAAAACAATTTCAAGTTAAGGTTGGGAAAGTGGGGCATGAAACACAGAATCTTCCCTGATAAGGGTACCAATTGCAGGCAAGGAATTATTAAACTGTTGAAGAGGTTGTTGGAGGAATTGTGTAATAGCATCAATTCAGATTTGCAACCCATCCACCCACTCATTTACCTGTTCAAGACGGATGTGTGACCCATCAACCCTCTCATCTAACCACTCAAGTTGCTTGGGTGCTAAACTGCATCATTATTGGCTGATACGGTGGATCAGCCCAGGCTGATACAGTGGATCAGCCCAGGCTGATACAGTGGATCAGCCCAGGCTGATACAGTGGATCAGCCCAGGCTGATACAGTGGATCAGCCCAGGCTGATACGGTGGATCAGCCCAGGCTGATACAGTGGATCAGCCCAGGCTGATACAGTGGATCAGCCCAGGCTGATACAGTGGATCAGCCCAGGCTGATACAGTGGATCAGCCCAGGCTGATACAGTGGATCAGCCCAGGCTGATATGGTGGATCAGCCCAGGCTGATACAGTGGATCAGCCCAGGCTGATACAGTGGATCAGCCCAGGCTGATACAGTGGATCAGCCCAGGCTGATACAGTGGATCAGCCCAGGCTGATACAGTGGATCAGCCCAGGCTGATACAGTGGATCAGCCCAGGCTGATACAGTGGATCAGCCCAGGCTGATACAGTGGATCAGCCCAGGCTGATACAGTGGATCAGCCCAGGCTGATACAGTGGATCAGCCCAGGCTGATACAGTGGATCAGCCCAGGCTGATACAGTGGATCAGCCCAGGCTGATACAGTGGATCAGCCCAGGCTGATACAGTGGATCAGCCCAGGCTGATATGGTGGATCAGCCCAGGCTGATACAGTGGATCAGCCCAGGCTGATACAGTGGATCAGCCCAGGCTGATACAGTGGATCAGCCCAGGCTGATACAGTGGATCAGCCCAGGCTGATACAGTGGATCAGCCCAGGCTGATACAGTGGATCAGCCCAGGCTGATACAGTGGATCAGCCCAGGCTGATACAGTGGATCAGCCCAGGCTGATACAGTGGATCAGCCCAGGCTGATACGGTGGATCAGCCCAGGCTGATACGGTGGATCAGTGTCAGCCACCAAGATATTACATACAACATGTAACACTTGAAACTGAAAGCTGAAATAATTAATATAATGTAATTGTATTATTATTTATTTTATTTTATTTATTTTAATAGATTTTCTGATTATACAAGAAATTATACTCAACTGTTATAACAATTGGTTAATTGTCTAACAGTTAAGAACAAGCTTGGAAATATCTGGTTGATACATAAGGCTCTGTGTTCAGGCCACACTCATGACCACATGTAAAAATATATCAATAAAATTATTTAAATTATATCTATTTTTTATCAAAAATCCAAGGAAATTTAATTAAGGAAAATCCTTGGCAAATCAATTTTCAACCACACAATAAATTGATAAAGAACCATTTATTTTTATAGTTGTTTCCATGAAAATCCTGGAAAATCCCAGCATAACCCATAGTAATATACACTATAAGATTACATATGTATTTAATTACATAACTTATGTAGTATGCATTAATTACATGAGTACATGTGATTTTAATTTACTTATCACTCAGGACAAGCGCTTTTTCAAGCTCTGGTCCCTAGGAAATTTATTCACAAGTAATACTTAGTGAAATAATTATTCATTGCTGAAATAATTATTTCCCACTAAGTAGGTTATTGTGAAGTAATTATGGGGTCATTCTGCAAAGGAATGACACCATTTTTCACATCAAAATCACAAATAGGATGATCATTTCCCCCTGGTAATGTTACCCTGATCACTGCTTCCAAGAAGCATGTGAAATAATAATTAATTTATTATTTAAGAGGAGGTTTTCTCCACTAAATTGAAGATTACCTCCCCATCAATTTTAACATACACTAGATAAATTATCATAAGCTACAAAGGCGCTCACCTTCTCCTGTAAGTAAGGAGGACTGGCCTTTATTATATACTATCTTATATTTAAAATTCCTCAACAAATCCCCCCCAATAAATTAAATACACTGTAATTTGATTGGAAGAACCTTGTATCAATCTGGTTATCCCTTCTGAGTTATTACTCCATCAACAGAAGTTTTGGCAGCAGGGTAATAACCTGTTATTTTGTATTACTTAGTGTTTTTATAACACTTAAGTAATTATTGTTATTGTTATTTGCTTTATTACACTATTTAAAGTGTAAGGTATTTTTTTTAGTCCTTAATGTACACGCCACAATAAGTGGAGTAGAGTACAGAAAGCTGACAATCAGCCCAGGCTGATACAGTGGGTCAGCCAAGGCTGATATGGTGAATCAGCCATGCCTGATCCACCTGATCCACCTGATCCACCTGATCAGCCTTGCCTGATCCACCTGATCAGCCTTGCCTGATCCACCTGATCAGCCTTGCCTGATCCACCTGATCAGCCTTGGCTGATCCACTGTATCAGCCTTGGCTGATCCACCGTATCAGCCTGGGCTGATCCACCGTATCAGCCTGGGCTGATCCACCGTATCAGCCTGGGCTGATCCACCGTATCAGCCTGGGCTGATCCACCATATCAGCCTGGGCTGATCCACCATATCAGCCTGGGCTGATCCACCATATCAGCCTGGGCTGATCCACCATATCAGCCTGGGCTGATCCACCATATCAGCCTGGGCTGATCCACCATATCAGCCTGGGCTGATCCACCGTATCAGCCTGGGCTGATCCACCGTATCAGCCTGGGCTGATCCACCGTATCAGCCTGGGCTGATCCACCGTATCAGCCTGGGCTGATCCACCGTATCAGCCTGGGCTGATCCACCGTATCAGCCTGGGCTGATCCACCGTATCAGCCTGGGCTGATCCACCGTATCAGCCTGGGCTGATCCACCGTATCAGCCTGGGCTGATCCACCGTATCAGCCTGGGCTGATCCACCGTATCAGCCTGGGCTGATCCACCGTATCAGCCTTGGCTGATCCACCTGATCAGCTTGGGCTGATCCACCGTATCAGCCTGGGATGATCCACCGTATCAGCCTGGGCTGATCCACCGTATCAGCCTGGGCTGATCCACCTGATCAGCCTTGGCTGATCCACCTGATCAGCCTTGGCTGATCCACCTGATCAGCCTTGGCTGATCCACCTGATCAGCCTTGGCTGATCCACCTGATCAGCCTTGGCTGATCCACCTGATTGCTGATCCACCTGATCAGCCTTGGATGATCCACCTGATGATCAGCCTTGGCTGATCCAACTGATCACCCTTGGCTGATCCACCTGACCACCCTTGGCTGATCCACTTTATCAGCCACAGCTGATCCATGTGATCACCCTTGGCTGATCCACCATATCAGCCAAGGCTGATCCATGTGATCACCCTTGTCTGATCCACCATATAAGCCAAGGCTGATCCATGTGATCAACCGTGGCTGATCCACCATATCAGCCTTGGCCAATCCACCAATGGAAAAGCCCAACTTAGACTGTTATACCATGGAAGAGAATCCTGATTGAGACCTTAGATAGCATTTTCAAGCCAAAGGATAATGTTTTGACTGGTTTTGGATCCTGGAGGGCGCAGCATGACAACTGATCTCTCCAAGTCACAAGTCAAGAAAGCGCTTTGGACATCTCATTGATGAATTCTCAAGTTTTTGACTACTGCATGGGATAAAATAAGCCAAGGTGAGGTTTGCTTTCCAGTAGGCTTGTACTTGAGATTACAGTTGACACCATGATTTTGCCAAAAACCCTGCGTGCAAATGTGTGCCTTGTACTTGATAACCTCTTTCTTACTGACCCAGCTTCTTTGTTTAGCCCAAGTCAAACGGATTCCCACGTGGGAGGATGATAGAGGACCTTCAAGCCATACTCCCTGATGGTTCATGTTTTGAATTTCTTGTTCTTCAGCCATTTTCCAGTGCTCATGCTCATTGCAGCGCATTGCCTGAGCATGGTTATGAGGTTCTACAGTGGCAGCGTAGGAACTATGGGAAAATAGAGCTTTAGAGACAGTCAGGGGTTGCTACTGTCAGTAGAGGAAGCTGGACTTGATGGGGACAGGGAGGGGAAGAAATTTAGAGACAGTCACAGGTTTCTACTGTCAGTAGAGGAAGCTGGACTTGGTGGGGAAAGGGAGGGGCAGAACTTGGAGTGAGAGACAGAAACAGGATTGATTTCATAAGCATGATAAAGAAAAAGGAGATCGGGAAAGAATGATGAGAAGAGAAGAGATAAACAGACCTTTGGAGACAGTCATGGGTTGCTACTCTCACGAGAGGAAGCTGGACTTGGTGGGGCAAGGGAGGGGCAGACCTAGGAGTGAGAGACAGAAACAGGGCAAAGAAAGAAAGGAAACACAGACTACAACTATTGAATTGATAAAGGAGGAAAACAAATGGATGTCACATGCAACATGTCACTAACTACCTATCACTAATATTCTCATTATTCCCACAGAAATTCATGACAGGTTGTTGCCGGTGGTTAATGACATTCCTTGACAATACATCACCTTGTATAAGGGTTGGATGAGGTCCAAGCCGTACGGTGAGGTGTTGTTTGATAGGTGTTTCTTTGTGATCTGAAACACAAGATCTGTCCAAGTGTTCTTCCTCTTCCAGAAGATTAAGCTGCAGGGGTGGTATATCTGAAGCAGTGGATGAGTGTGTATCAGTGTCATTGGTATCATAAGGGAGTGTAAAAGACCCAGAAAAGTTTAAAGTGGAGTGTGGTCAAACATCAATGCTGGGAGTGATAGTTGATTTTGGGAAATATGGATCCATCAAAATAGGTGTGTTTTGTCTCTATTACCCATTTTGTCAGCTTGCTACTAGTTGAGAGACAACCTGACTAGAACAAAATAAAACATAAAATGAAAAATGTAGTATTAATCATTTAAAAAAGAGTAATAAATGAATAATAATAAGATAAAGCAACATAAAAAAGCAATATGTAAATAATAAATACATTATTACATAGTAAATTAATAATAAATAAACAAATACAATATTAAGTATAAAACAATGAATATGTTAATAAATAATAAGATAAATAGAAATATTATTTCATAATCTTAAAGAGTGTGTAAACAAACCTAGGGTACTTCAGCCAAAGTACCCCAGATAACTTAAAACTTCTAGTAGTAAAACAACTTGAAAGAATATTACCACTAAAGTACTGAAATAATTATTATACATTAAAATACAGAATAAAAACCATAAATACATGTACAAAACCACGAAATAAACAATGTATTTAAATAAAAATATAATAAAAATAAATACATATAACATTAATAATATAAGTATATAATACTAGTAATATACTATAGTATCTATTTATTTATTTATTTTATTATATACTAAGTACACTAAGGATGATTCAGAGGGAAAAAAAACACCACGAAAAAGAGGAAGGAAATAACATGAGAACCTTCTGAAAATAACAATTGAACAACTGTTCAAAATAAATGTATTACATCCTTAGTGGGAAATTAATGATTGACAGATCCCTGCAGTCATGCATTCCCAAAGAGCCTGCTTGACAGGGATCAAACAAGAAGCTCTGGAAGCGCCCACAGAACAAATAAACAGATGTATTTCACATTGTAGACAACACACATCTTTTAAACTCTGACAAGTGTGATCAACAGGTACATGTGATATTTAATCAATACATTTTGACATATAATTACAAACTTTGATCAACACATCTAACAAGCCTTGTCCGAGGTTCAGAAGCGCCTCAAGATGCCAGCAAAAGAGCTTAGACAGGCTGTACCCATAGTAGACAGCCTGTACATATGGAAATTTCATTAAACAACTACATACATTTGTATTAAATCTTAACCCCTTCCTTTTAAATGTTCCTATAGCCAAAAATACATCCTGTGTTTCGCCATCAGGGCTCCAGAAAGGCATTTAAGGAGCCCTTGTTCCCCCTGTATTTTGCCTCCTCATGCTTTAATATATATACTACCACCTGTACCCACTTACATAGCTTTACAAATTGTTATTCTGTCTGGTAAGGTCCTAGTATCTGTTCTTTAGCCCCTTCTTACTCCCCTGAAATTGCCCAGTGTCCACCCAGCTCTTCCAACACCCTGTCCAAGCGCTTCCAACTGCCCAATTTCCACCTGGAAGAACCTCAAGTCTGTAAAGGTAATTTATTACTAGTAAGTAGATACACCTTTCTCTTGAGATTCTCCCCCCATCTTTTAACTGGGATTTAAACCACCCCTGTTTACAGGCCCCAGTGTGTTCAGGTACTTAAATCCTCTGCTTGCAAGATACCTTTGAGGGATTAAACAACCCCTGATTTATCAGGCCCCTCATAATTTTAATTATATTAAATTTATTTAATATAATTAATTATCTTTTACCCCTCATACCTCATATCCTTATTGGTATTACCTTTTATAAATCCTCCCAGAGCTTTATATTGCTCTTTATCTTTTATTTTGCACCTTGTGTAGCTAGAAGGATTACTCCTTGGCATCACAGAGGCTGACACATTTGTTGCTTGAAAAAACAATGTGGTATCTGGAGAAGTCATTGCTGTAGCCAATGAAGACGCTTTCCCCACAATATGGGATTGATTTTTGAAGTTTGAATTTTATTGAGCTTGATAACCCAGGATTTCCACCCAAAAGGTCAAAATAAGGACATGTTGGGTTTCTTTTTGAAGGTTTTTTCAATGGGAGAAGTGTGGCCTTTGCTGAGAGAAGGAAAACAGTTAGTGGTAGCCATAGCTGTTAATACAGCCTCTCCCCACCATTCTGTTGCAAGGGTTTATTGAACCAACATTCACCTTGGCATTTTGATAATTGTCTTGTTTGCACGTTTGGCAAAGCCATTTTGCTTAGGAGTGTACGGTGGCAACACATTTTGTTGCTTTTGATGAAAATGGTGAGCATGATATTTATTATTAACCAGGGTACATAAAGGTAGTTCTGGAGGCATATTGATTTTCTGGATGAGTCAAAAATTGTTGTGGTGGAAATGCTGGTTGCAAAAAGTCCTGCAGAGTCACTTCCTGTAGTAACCAGTAAGTTGCATTTGTTGTTTCTCCAAAGAAGGCTAAATTGTTGAAAACATGATGTGAGGCTCCCGTTTCCAGCACAGAAGCATTTTTGGAAATCAAAACGTGGAGAACTGAGAGTGTGTTAATGTTGGTGACTGCTGGTTTTTCAAATTGAGACAATGAAGAGGCGGTGGAAGTTGCCATGTCTGCATTTCGTTGGAAAAAGTAGGATCTAGGATTTCAAATAGGCCCTTGCTCTGGGTGAAGAGCCCAGCACTTGTCTTCTGGGTGGTGCTTGCTGTTCTTACACCCAGAAGGCGGTCTGAATCTAGTGGAATAGGCCATAAAATTTCCCTTGGTGATGTTCTTCCTTTTGGCGGGATCTTCATCATCAGCTATGTCTTTCAATCCATCAATGAGAGCTTCATGATTGTTCATGAATTCTTCATTGATCAAGAAGGTGTCTGTGAGTCCTCACTGACTGATTGAGAGTTTAGCCACTATCACTCCTGTGATTTTGTGACTTGAAATTTCATGTTCAATGGCAGCAAAGTTAGTTAAACAAGTCTCTATCTCATCAAGAAATGCCCAAATATTGCCATTGAATCTGACTGATTTCCAGAAAGTGAGACATTGGTTGAAATGCATTACCCTGTTCCTAGCGTATCTTCCCATGACTTTCTGCCATATGAGGTAGCCTTTGTCTTTGTTTTCTCTAGTGACTACACTATTTTGAAGCCTTTTGCCTCCCTTCATGCGATTATGAATGCGGCATCCGTGAGTGACTTCCTGAGTTGGGTGTTTCAATTTTCACCTGGGTTTTGTTGTAATGCATCCCAGAGGTCTTGACTTTTGAGTAGGGATTTGATTTTCTTTGTGCACATGGGATAGTTTCTTTTGCTGAGGAGCATTGGAACGTGCAACGAGTTGTCTTTGCTGACCGGTGCTACTGCTTGCATATTTGTCTGTAACCTTTTGTTTTGTTTTGAGAGAGGTTTGTGGTCCTGTGGATTCAAGACTGTAAATCTGAAAGAATAAAAAGGACTGAAAGTTATATTTCATCTTAGGTTTTGATGCTACTACATGTAATAAATGATTTAGTTTATCTTATGAGAAAAAAAATGTCACTTGTACCTAAAAGGGTAGAGGTAAAGTGCCTTGTTGGCAGTAAGGTCAAGCAGAAGAGGTGGAAGTGTTGAGGGGTAATTGGCAGCATAGTGCATATGCATTATGATTGTCAAGGGTGGTTATGATGGGAGTGAAGTTCAGTGATCAGTCATTTGAATCTTCATCAGCTTGTTTGATTGTAGTTCAATCAAATCAAGTTCTTTGCTACACAGCAAGTGTCAAATCATCAAGAACCGGTGTTCCAGGTAAAAGATCATCAGCGTGTCATTCTCTTTACAATCACTTACACCAACCACATTACCAGATTGAAATTGCAGGAATCAACATTTTTAGGAGCAGAGGAAGAGTCGCTGAAAAAAATAAAAATCACACATAACATCTATCAGAGGTAGTTGAATATTGTGTTTCTTTTGTTTTCTCAGTTTGTTGTTTCTTTGTTTTTGTTTGTGATCAGAAACTAAACTCTTGATTTTGTATGCTTTCATGATCTTATCAATTCTCACATTGTTTGTTGTTGTTAGCTATTGTTGTCGTTATATCACACAAGTTTTCTGATCTTAAATGTTGGTTCATCTCTCTAGTTTCTTTTCTTTCTATTTGACATTCTAATTGTGTTCCGTTTCTTGTTTCTTTTGTTTATATATTAGCTATCTACTACTACTGGCACTGTTAAGATTTTCTATAAAGAGTCTCTGCCTCTCAACACAGGAAGAAGAGTGGAAATTTGGGAAAGGAGAATGAAAGAAGTATTTGGATATATTGGTACAAGAGAACACAAGGGAAAGGGTTGTGGTGGTAGTTGAGTGGGATGAGAATGGGTGAAGTAAGGAAGAAGAGATGGAGGGTAAGTTTTGGTTGGTAGTGGTGGATGGGGAGTAAAAGATGGTTTTTGGTGTTTGGTATTGAGGAGTCTAGAGGTGAAAGTGGGGTGAGGTTATCACGCTGAGCACGCAACTTTCAGACTTATTTATAATTTTCAGGTAACTTTGACTGTCTGCATGGCAGATAGCTTACAGGTTTGTCCTAGCTAGAGTAGTCATTGCACAGTCGTGCCGCTAGGGCTAAAAGAAAAGGGGCGGTATGATTTTGATTGTCAGGGTCTGACTCCTCAGCCTTTTCGTTGTTACCTGTGGTAACGGTACAGGATGGTAGTTAGTTTTAGTGAGGTATGGACTCTTCTCGGGTGGTTGCAACTCACTGTAATTGGTAGGTTTGTCGAGAGGGTTGATAATCTCACATTGGCCAAGTAGGAGTAACCCGGCGAGATGTTGAGATGGTGAAGCCCCCTTTTGCAGTATTTTTATGCTTGCATGCAGATATGCTATAATCTTAGCTGTTGCGCGGAAGGCAGCGCAATCTCTTAAAAGAGAGGACTTGACTCAGAATGACTAGCGAGCTCGGGTGATCCTACAGATGTACAACTCCATGCACAGACACTACTTAGGCCCCGTAGGGAGGAGCATCTGCAGCATCCATACACACATGTCTTGTCAGAAACATCGCACAAAATCTAGCTCCCAGGGATGCTGGATGCAGCTGAGCGCCAACCCCCTGGAAATCGTCGGATGCCGTCCGGATACCAGTTATGCACGCGACAGCTAGTCCCAGATCGGCATAGGTTGTATTTCGTAGCTCAGAGGATTTGGAACCGCAGCTTAAGTTCGGTTCTTTGTATGAACTATATTCTAATAGTTTTCATGAAGACCTTGTCTCTACCATAATAATTTGATTCTTCATTTCCTATCCATCATTGTGCCTACTCCTACCTACCAATCCTAAGAACGCCACTAATGGGCACTGGTGATCACCTTAACCCCTGTTCAAATCCACTCCTCAAGGTCCAACCCATCGAATCCGGCGTAGAAGCTTTGACTTTCAAAGCTTCCTTTCTCAAGCGGTCTTGCAATGGGACTGACTTCAGATCCTTGCTCCTGTCGACTGAGAGGGTTTCCTTCAAGACTGGTCCCTCTGAGTCGCCATATCAATCACCGCATTCTCTTGGAATTACACTGCGACCTCCCCGGAAGAGTATAAAGTTATACTTCTTTATCTTGTTGTCAACGGCGGCTTGCATTGCGATGATCTGCTTGACTGCCATTTGTTTCGGAAAGAGAAAACACTTGACCGCATCTAGTGATGCCAGCCTCAACCCTGACTCCGATCCAAGCTCAATCCCACCCCGTGAGGTGTTTATATCTTCTGAATACCGTGGCAATTGGACAAATCCTAATGTGGACGTACCTCAAGTCGCTTTCGATGTTATCCCTCCTGTGGATTTGACCAATGGACGAGGTCTTGGGTGGACTGTCTTCTTTATTCATGGACTTGGTGCTGTCAACGCTTCAGATGGCTATCGATGGCGCGATTTTTTACTTTCCAGCTATTCTGAGCCCCTCACAGGAAGTTCTTTCGGGAATTTGACTGGGTTACAATTTATTTTTCCAAAAGCTCCCGTGCGACCCGTTACTGTATATGCCGCGCAGAAGAATCAAGGGGCACGGCCCGGTTGGTTTGACATCAAAGACTGGAGAGACCTGCATTACTTAGAAGATGAAGAGGGACTACGTCAAAGCGCTATTGGACTCTCCACCATATTAAAAAATGAAGCAATTTCAGGTAGAATTCAAATGAATCAGACCATTATCGCGGGCTTCAGCCAAGGTAAGCTCCGTCTTGACCTTCTCCATACTAATTCAATCAATGCTGAATGGGTTATTAGCTACCTGAAACCTCAGGTGCAGTGATGTCATTCTTATTAACTTTGACGCTCCCACAACCTCCGACTGCTTGCATTATAATGGTCAGCTTTTCATCTCATTCTGTTGTTTTGATCAGATTAAACCTAAACTTGATTCCTGTATAAACTCAGTCAGGATATCTGCCTCTACCTCTTCGTTTAGTGGATTTAAGGGCCGTTTCACCGGCTGGATATGAGAAAACCTCGCTCTATTGGCTCCATGGTACAGATGATGCGATATTAAATTATAACCAGGCACGAGCTGGAATCAAATTGTTCGGTGCGCTCTTTTCGGACAAATTTTTGAGAATAAAATTCAAGACTTTCCCGGGCTTGAAGCATGGATTCAACGCGAATGAGCAAAAGGTTGTCTCGAACTACATCGATGGTGTCGTCTCTCGACATACTGGTGGCTCTTTTGATTCGACTTTAGACGCGACTATTCAACCCGAAAACGAAGGCGATGTAATTCAATTCACCTCACCATGATCGACGTGAATGAGGCCTCAACGGATCAACGTGCCTATAACTCGTACTAGTAGTCGGGAAGATCATACATAATCCTCAGTCAAGAATCAATTTCCGCGATGTGGGATCACCGCATGGATGCAGAGATGGCCAGGCGAGTCGGCTTGTTGGGTATTCCGAAGTAGATCTCACCAGGTACGACGGCGGGGTGATCCGGCGAAGAGAGAGTATGTCACGGCTCGTGTTCACGACGACCACAGACAAGATCCTAGAAACCAGCGTGCGTAATCGAACTCCAATGAAAACAAACACTGCCCATAAATCAATGAGAAACATGGTAAAAGATGTTTTCTACCTCAGCAGTTGGCTACACCTCCAACCGCCAAAATCATCTCCCTTCATGACATTGTATGTACAACTCTCGCAAAGACTTATCTATTCAACACTAGAATGAAAAAAGCCAAAGAAAGCTTCAATCATAAATTTATCGGACCCATCCAAAGGAAACGTTGTAAACTACAGACGACTTTTTCCTTCAAAAATGTTTTTAAATCAACAAAATTGTGAACATAATATTGATCAGGATGCAAATTGCCTCTGTAGGCCAAGAAATACAAATTTCTGTCATATGTTAGAAAAGTAATGTACAAACTCTGGACTCATTTCAAGAGTGATGATCTAACCATTGAGCTAGGTATGCTGTTGAGCAATCAATGTGTGTGGTACTATTTTTACTTATTGGGTAATGTGCCTCAGCTTTGGCACATTGTCACTCCTATGTCATGCATATATGGGAGTGGGTGGCTAGACTGTAGATTAACATAGCCTCCTGGTTGATGAGGTATACAACCTCATTGGTCAGGAGGAATTCCTCCCAGCCAATGAGGTTGTATACCTCATTGGCTGGGAGGAATTCCTCCCGGCCAATGAGGCTGATGTCAGAGACCTCCAAGTTGGAGGTCTGTGACGTCATCAACTGGCGTGCCAGCCCCGCCAACTCCCATGCATGTATTTGAACATGGGAGGTTGGTGTGCAGCCCGCATGGCAGGCACACAAATTGGGATTGGCATGCCTGCCAAACACACCAAAAACCATTGACACATCAGTTGGTGTTGGTGTGCATGTGCGTGTATTAAGCCCCTGGTAGCTGACCACATACAAAGCATTACACAACTTGACTAAAAAGGAAAAATTAACCAACACTCTTAAGGTTAGCCAGCTCACACTGAAACTTTATAGATGGAAGCTCATGTTTCAGTGTTTTGTTCAATTCAGCTTTCAGTAATCTTTGGGGTTCCATGGAAATACATGAAAGGTGCACACATCCTCAGAGCTTAGGGTGTGGACTAAGAGTTAGGAATTATAGAATAAGGGATTAATAAGTAACAATCAATCCTCAGGAATGCTTTGAGCCTGGTTATCTTTTGTGGCAGCAGACCACCATTTACATTTCAGGGGAATGTGGAATACAGCTAGTAGGAAAAAGGAGAGAAGAAAAAAAACAGAATTTTTATCTTTTCTCAAAGAATTATGGTGAGAAAAATGGTTGATTCAATTGAATCAATAAAAATAACCAGAGGGACTGTATAAATTAGGGGTGGGTTTTATTCCTCTAAGTTATCCTGGCAGATCAGAGAATTTAGTTACCTGAAGCATACTGGGGCCTGAGAGCAGGTGTGGTTTAGAACCCAGTTACAGGTGAGGGGAAGGGCTCCAAAGAAGGGGAGAGTGTTATTGTTTAATAGTATGATCTTTTCAGAGAATGGGGAGATTTTTTTTAGAAGATGAGAAATTTTAAATAAACACTACTAGGATAACTACCAGGAATTTCACTGGTATAATGTGTCAGCCTACGTTATGCCAAGATGTTAAATCTTCTAGCTACATATGGTGCAAAGATATGTAATATTGAATAATTAATTAATTAAACATTTCTGAAACAATTCTAGAAGAACTTGAGCATAAAAATGTTGATGTTTTTTATTTTATTAACATTTTGATTAAAATTGATTAAAATAAAAATAAATGAGGGGCCTGATAAATCAGGGGCTGTTTAGGTCCCTCTAAGGTAGGTTGCAAGGAGCAGAGGATTTTAGTACCTTTTCAAACCTGGGGCCTGATGAATCAGGGGTTGTTTAGATCCCAGGTATATGGAAAGGAAGGGAAAAAGGGCCACAAACAGAGAAATGTTAATAACTTACTATTTTAATGGTTCAATTTTTTGAGGGTCTTTTTGGTGGGATTTTAAGGGGATTATATAATAACTACTAAGATACTTACCAGGAAAGATGCTGGTGACAAGGCTTTGTTGAAAGCGGGTAAACTAGGTAATGTAATAATCTGGGGATCCTTTCTTGGGGGGAAAATGGAGCTCCTTACATACCTTTTGGTACCAGGGAGCTCCCAATTATGCAGTCAATGGCCAAACTGTGGCTTATTCAGCTGTTTTTCCAATTTGTGGCTTCATTCTAGCTTTCATTGCTGTTTTGTGTGTGGATAACCACAATCAAGCATAATTTGAATTTTGTTATGTGTTTCATCCAGATTATTTTGGAAAATTGGTCAGTCTGTTTCATATGGTATGATACACAGAGGTTTGCTAATTTCTGGAATGTTCTAGAGTGTGTCATGGAAAATGATTATGAAACACTCTGGTTTTGTGTGTTCCATGTGTTTCAAAACTTAGAGGAAGGCAGTTTTTTCTTAAGTCCCAAGGCCCTCTGGATGTTGTTGTGGTAAATCTTTGGTAAAAGATTACTGATTGAAGGAGCAGATTTTGAGGTTACTTGTGAGTTAGGTACATTAGTTCAATTTGTGAGTAGATTCAGAATTTACAATAATATTTGTGCTTTTATTCTTTATTTGTTGTGTACATTTATTCTGTAATAATCACCAGGAAAAAACAATGATTACTTGTCTACAAGTGACATAGCAAAGTATAAAGGGGCCTTTGTACCTTCTGATTTCACTTTTAGACAATTTATCATTGTTTCTTCCTGTTGAATTTCTCTGTTATTTCTATCATCTTTTACTACATTATTATTTTTTAATAATTTCTCTTTTTATTATATTTTATTATTTTGTAATGATCTATTTTCTATTTTATTTTCACATTATTATTTAGTAATAATGTATCCTTTTGTTTATTTATTAATTTTGATATCTTGTGGCAAAGTTGGCTCTGCTATAGTAGCCAGCTGACATAATGTGCTTGATTAATTTCAAAGTTTCAGCTCTTAAAATAGTTGCAATGAAGGGGGGACTATCTTGAAGGTTCCAAGTATAGGAGCAAGAAGCAGGCAGAGATGAAAAATTATCATACTCAATGCTTTGGTGCAAACACAAGGAACACAGTAAAAATAGTGACAACTAGAGAGTCCCCTTTCAAGATCCAAAGGGGGCCTATACATGACTAATAACATAAAGAAAAACAACAGGAAATCTCACTTGAGATGGACATGAAAGTTGACAGGGAAAAGAACAGGGGACAGGACAGGGACCAGGACAGGTAGAAATACAGGGAACAGGACATGACCACTTGGTCAAACAAGACAAGGCCATATGGCCAAAAAGGAGCAGGAAAGGAGACTGAGAGCGGATTTGACTGGTATTCTAACAAGTCAAGTATTTGAATCTGGCATTTTGTTGGTATTTGAATTTTGGGATTCCTTTCTAGAAGGCAAATAGGGATCTTCAATACCTTTTGGGTACTGGGCCCACCAGGAAAAGTAAGTTATCACACTTCTAATATTGCACTAGAAAAGTATAAAGGGGCCTTTGTACTTTCTTATTTCACTTGTAGAAAAGTGACCATTGGTTTGTCCTGGTGGGTGGTGCTCAATTGTTCTGGAAATTTTCAAAATGTGAGTTTAACAGCTTTTATAGGCCTGCTTTTATTGTCTTCCACATATAATGGCTTGCTTTTGGTTGTGTAATCAATATTTTTTTGGTTTGATAAATGTTTGCATAATTTTTCATAAAAAACTAGAGATTGGTATTAAGTCTGTGTTTAAGAAATAGGGCTAAGGTTTTGGCAGATGAACAAATATTTCAGAGACAGTTGTGTGAAGGGAGATTCCTCAAACTTAATTTACAGATCACATATGAAAGAATAAGTAATCAAGGCTACTTGTGAGCAAGGTACCCTCTGTTAAATTTAACGCAGAGTCATAACATGTAGTAATTGGCTTATTTTTCTGATTGTTTTGGTAATAATGTCTCTCCTATTTTCATATTTTATTTCTCTATTTAATTGTGCATTTATTTCAGCTTGCTACTATGTCAGAGAAAATCAGTAATAAGTGTTATAAATTATAAGATCTAACAAAAAAAAAAAAAAAAAACACATGTTCAATAAACTGGACTCTACTCCACTTAATGTGGTGTGTATAGAATGGAATAAATAAGTCTAAAAATTTAAAAAGTTGAAGTATGAATAGATTTGAATATCAACAATTACTTTTGGGTTTTTTTAGAACACTAAGTATAAAATTAAACAGTTTGTAACCCTAATGCCATACTTCTGATAGGGAAATTGTTCCACAGAAGTTCTAACCAGACTTTAACACAGTTCTTCCAATTAAAGTAAAGTCAATTAATTTAATTGGGATATTTTGGAAGAGTTTAACTAATTAGATAGTTATGAGGGAAAAGGCCAGTCCTCCTTACTTACAGGAGAAGGTGAATGCCTTAGTATCTTATAATAAGTTATCTATTTGTAATGTTATATTGCGCTTTTGGAAATGGATTTTTCAAAGATTTTCCTTGATTAAATTTCAATTTATTATTGATTAGATTTTTTTTTTGATATGTTTATAATAGGGGGTATCAAATATGGCCAAATCCACCATTATCTAATCAACTGGTTTTGAAAATCCACCATTTTTGAAAACCATGGATATCCATGTAAAATGGTTCAGAATTGTCAAAAGTGAAATTTTGTTGACAAACCTAATTCACTGGTTTCAATTGTGGATTTGGTCATATTTGATACCCCCTAATATCAAAATAAATAATAATAATAATATAAGGAATAATTTTTAGCCAAGCTTGCAGTTTTCAACTAATATCTTGTAATATCTTGGTGGCTGACATTTATCAGGCCTAGAAATTAAAATTGTGGCTTATTCCGTGGCACATTTCCACAGAATTAAGCCATAATTATTATCAAATAACACTGATAGAACTTGTGCAAGGCTCAAATATTGTAAAAACAAATATAATACTATTACATGGTTTTTTCTTTGGCTGATACCCAAGGCTTTAGCCGCTGTGGCGTCATAAGGTGAACCAAAACCTAGCCAAAGTTCCCAAAATTTAGCCTTTGGAATCTCTAGGGTCCTCAGTGATAGACTGAGATTCAATGAATCTGACCTAAATTCTCATGCCTTGTTTTCTTATTCTCTTCAACCTAGTCAAAAATGTCTTACATCCCCTGACACTTGAGTTTAGACTTTTGTTTGACCTCAAATTCCTCATGCAATTTTGACCTCAGGGTTCAATGAAAAATTTCTGCTTTGGACACTCCTTCATGTACTTCTTTATTCTTGAGGTGCATATTGGACCTAGCTGGTTCAGTGAAACAGGGCCAGCTGAGGACATGTACATGTAATATGAGATAATAAAACCTTGAATACTTTTTTAATTTGGGATATCCTCTATTAAAGGCAGGATAAAATTCCTGCAGACCCCCAGATCCACAGAATAAGATCACCAAGGATTCACCAAGTTACAGCTCAACCAACCAATGGTCTCGTTCAGCCATGGGGCTTGGTAAACGCACACCCCTGGAGCATGCCCTTGCCAGGGGTGTTTGGTGTGTTTTTGAAGCCCCCAACAGCCCAAAATGGCGGGTTTGGCGGCACGCCAATGCCTGTTGGCGTGTATCCAGGCACGCCAATGGCCAACCCGTTGGCATGCCTGTGAGACACGCCAACGGGTATTGGCGTGCCTGTGAGACACACCAATGGGTATTGGCGTGCTTGAAAAGCACACCAATACATTGGCGTGCGTGTTGGCGGCCCACCCGCACGCCAATGGTTGTGCAGGTGGGCCCGCACGCCCTGGCCTATGGCCTATGGGAGACTTAAAGTCTCCCATAGGCCATAGGCCAGTTATACAACCTCATCAGGGAGGAACTCCTCCCTGAAGATGAGGTTGTATAGCCTCATGGCGGGGGAGGAACTCCTCCCCAAAGATGAGGTTGTATAGCCTCATGGCGGGGGAGGAACTCCTCCCCAAAGATGAGGTTGTATAGCCTCATGGTGGGGGAGGAAGGCAATGAGGGTATACAACCTCATGGCTGGGGAGGAACTCCTTCCCGTCAATGAGGTTGTATAACCACATTGTCAGGGAAGAGTTCCTCCCCAGCCATGAGGTTATACAACCTCATGGCCGGGGAGGAACTCCACCCCAACAATGAGGTTGTATAACCTCATTGTTGGGGAGGAGTTCCTCCCCAGCCATGAGGTTATACAACCTCATGGCCGTGGAGGAGTTCCTCCCCGGCAATGAGGTTATACAACCTCATTGTCAGGGAGGAGTTCCTCCCCGGGCATGCGGTTGTATGACCTCATGGCCGGGGAGGAATTCCTTCCCAGCAATGAGGTTTGATAACCTCATCTTTGGGGAGGAGTTCCTCCCCAGTGATGAGGTTATGCAGCCTCATGGATGGGGAGAAACTCCTTCCCAGCAATGAGGTTGTATAACCTCATTGTTGGGGAGGAACTCCTCCCCGGAAATGAGGTTATACAACCTCATTTTTGGATAGGAGTTCCTCCCCAACTGAGGTTTTATACCCAGCCATAGGCCATGGCTTATGGCCTGACATCAGCAGCACGTCCAACTTGGACACACTGCTGACGCACCCATGGCTTATGGCCTATGGGAGACTGTTTAAGTCTCTCATTGGCCATAGGCATGGGTGTGCGGGTGGGCCGTTGACAAGCATGCCAATGGGGATTGGTGTGCTTTTAAAGCACACCAATCCCCAGGGCGTTGATAAACGCACGCCAACGGCGCACGCCAACAGCGCACGCCAACAGCGCACGCCAATTTTTTTTGGCATGCGGGGCCTACACGCCATTTTTTTTGGCGTGTAGGGTCTACACGCCAAAAAAAAAGGGTGTGCGAGACCCACACGCCAAAAATGGTGTGCCGGTCTCACACGCCCTTTTTTTTTGGCGTGTAGGCCCCGCACGCCAATTTCTTTTGGCGTGCGGGTCCCACACACCAATTGTTTGGCGTGTGGGAGTGCACGCCAGGCGTGCGGGTCCCCCCTCGCTCACGTAATCGAATGGGGGGGCCCATTCGATTACGTGAGCGAGCCGGCTGACGAGGTGATACAACCTCGTCAGCCGGGAGGACTTCCTCCCGGCACGAGGCTGTATAACCTCTTCAGCCGGGAGGACTTCCTCCCGGCTGACGAGGTTATACAACCTCGTCAGCCAGGAGGAAGTCCTCCTGGCCGACGAGGTTGTATAGCCTCGTCGGCCGGGAGGACTTCCTCCTGGCCGACGAGGTTATACAACCTTGTCGGCCAGGAGGAAGTCCTCCCGGCCGGCGAGGCTATACAACCTCGTCGGCCAGGAGGACTTCCTCCTGGCTGACGAGGTTATACAACCTTGTCAGCCAGGAGGACTCCCTCCTGGCTGACGAGGTTGTATAACCTCGTCGGCCAGGAGGAAGTCCTCCCGGCCGACGAGGCTATACAACCTCGTCGGCCAGGAGGACTTCCTTCTGGCTGACGAGGTTGTATAACCTCGTCAGCCGGGAGGAAGTCCTCCTGGCCAACGAGGCTATACAACCGCGTCGGCCAGGAGGACTTCCTCCTGGCCAACGAGGTTGTATAGCCTCGTCGGCCGGGAGGAAGTCCTCCGGGCTGACGAGGTTGTATAACCTCGTCAGCCGGCCAGCTCTAATTGAATGGGCCCGCCCATTCAATTACGTGAGCGGGATCCCCCCACACGCCGATTTTATTTGGCGTGCGGGGCCCACACGCCAAAAGAAATTTGCGTGTGGGAACCACACGCCATTTTTGGCGTGTGGGTCTCACACGACAATTTATTTTGGTGTGTAGACCCTACACGCCAATTTTTTTTGGCGTGTAGGCCCCGCACGCCAAAAAAAATTGGCGTGCGGGTTGGCGTTGGCGTGCGCGCTTGGCGTGCGTTTATCAACGCCCCAATCCCCATTGGCGTGTTTCACATGCACTCCAAGGGATTGGCACTTGGCATGCCACCCGTTGGCGCGCCTGGAAAAACGCCAACAGGCATTGGTGTGCCTGCCAAAACCGCCAAAATGGGCTGGCAGGGGCATCGAAACACACAAATAGCCCCTGGTGTGGGCATGCACCAGGGGTGTGCGTTTATCAACACCCTTCAGCCATCCCATCACTTTTTGAACCTTTCCTCTGTTGGGTTCTTTTCTCTGTCCACCCCCTTTCTTCCTTTCTCCCTCTTTCATTAATTATCCAATCAGATCAAGCTTTAATCAATGTCACAGACAAATCACAATCCTCTCAGAGATCAATAAACTTCATATCATATTGTTTTCTATGGTTTCTCCTGGGAAAAAAACACATAGGTTTCCCTCTAAAGAACCTTGACTATCCAGAATGATCATTGGATACCCACAGGTCAAAGAGGTTGTATGGCCGGGCATTGATATTTGCACGCCCATTGGCGCACGCCCACGCCGAACGCACGCCGATAAAAAGAAAGGCGTGTGCCCCGCACGCCTTTTTTTTAATCGGCGTGCGGGCTGCACGCCCATCCTCGGGCGTGGGCACGCCTGTAGATGGGCGTGCGTGCTGCACGCCCATCTACAGGCGTGCGACACTGCAGGCGTGCAGTCGCACGCCCTCTTCAGAAACAGGCGTGCGGCTCGCCCGCCCCTTCAGAAAAGGGCGTGTGGGTCGCACGCCCTTTTTATGTGTATAGGCAAGGGCGTGCCCCCTGCCTATACACATAAAAAGGGCGTGCGACCCACACGCCCTTTTTATGTGTATAGGCAGGGGGCAAGCCCCTGCCTATACACATAGATCGGCGGACCGCCGACCTATGTATATAGGAAGGGCGTGCCCCTTCCTATATACATAGAATCGGCGTGCAGTCGGCACGCCGATTCTATGTATATAGGAAGGGGCACGCCCTTCCTATATACATGCTGATGTCATGCGTACACCAGAATGTACGCATGACATCAGCATGCCCCCACCTGCCCCCTCCCCCCATCCTTTGCCGATTGGCCCCCCCCCCCCCTCCTGAAATCCCTCCCCAACCACCACCTCACCGACCCCACCACCCACCTTCCAGACCACCCACCCGTTCCGACCCACCACCCACCCAACCCAGCCTCGCCGACCGCCGACGCAAGCCGCCGGAACGACCCAGCCGCCCGCCCACCTCAAGCCAGCCGCCAGGACATCAACAAGTAAGTCGATGTCCCCCCATCTCCCCCGTTTCCCCCGTTCCCCCAATCCTCCGCGCCCCCCCTACCCCCTGCCCCTCACCCAAAACCCCGCCCGCTCCTGGGCCAGCTGGGCCTGGCCCAGAGGGGCCAGATGGGCCAGCTGGGCCTGGCCCGAAGGGGCCAGATGGGCCACCTGGGCCTGGCCCGAAGGGGCCAGATGGGCCACCTGGGCCAGGCCCGAAGGGGCCAGATGGGCCACCTGGGCCAGGCCCAAAGGAGCCAGATGGGCCACCTGGGCCTGGCCAAAAGGGGCCAGATGGGCCAGCCAAAAGGGGCCAGATGGGCCACCTGGGCCTGGCCAAAAGGGGCCAACTAGAACCAGTGGCCCCTATGGACACATTCAAGGTGTGAATGTGCCACTAGGCCCCCTTGCAAGCCCCCCATTGCACCCAAGGCCCAGGAAAAATGTGCAAGGGACACATCTTGGCCTAAAGGGCCCCGGGAAATGCCCACAGATGCATATCAGGCCCCAAGTCCCCCGTCTAAGCCCCCTACACACCCAAAGTGCCCCCCCAAACCCCCCGCAAGGGCTGATATTCCCCTTTCTCATATTCTCACTGCAAAAGGTACTTAATTCCAGGAGCAGCAGCTGACATGTGTTTTATTTTGCAATCCAACCAACAGCAACACCGTTTTCTCCTCCTCCATCAAGCTTTAGACGTATTTCCACGCAACAACAATGTCTGGTAGTCATGAACAATCACGTAAGTTCTGTTTCCTCATAAGATGTATGACAATAAACCTCCTGCTTACCACTTTCCACCCCAAAACACTGCAAATCAGGTTTGGACTTCTGGCAAAAATGCACTGAGCTTGCTCAGCATCCCGCATGCAGTCCCGAGGAATACAAGTATCTGGAAGTTCTTGCCAACAAAATCAAAGCCGAATACGAGCAGTCAGACGATGAGGGTCATGAGTCCTCAACTCGCCCAGCTCCAACAAACACGTTTGACCCCCCAGCTAGCCAAACCATCCTACATTCCACTCCTAACGTCAACCAACCACCTCCTAACCTCAACCAATTCATTCCTTGGTTTCCTGATCTTCCCAAAGACCTCCCACCACCTCAAACAACCGCTCCACAACTGTCAGATTTTATCTCAGCAAACAATGCGGCACCAACACTTCATCGCACACCAGAACCCACTCGAATTAACAACATACCAGCTCAATGGGACAACGAACCCCCTCCATTTGACAACGGCTTGCCCAACGTTATGAACCCGGCATATGGCCCCATCCACCCATTAAGGTCACCCAGGCGCAACAGCAAAGGCGAAAGCACCTTTCTCACCACCTCTAATGAGGCTTACCTTGATGCTATAACTACCGCCATTGAATCCCAAAATGCCAAACAAGCCTTGCATAACTTATCTCAAAACCGTGATGACAATATAAACGACCCGGATGCCGAGGGGGAGACCGACCCTGAAGAATTGGGAATCAACCCTCCAGCCTCACAAGTCTCTTTGCCGTACAACCATCGTGTGGCCCCACGCCCACATTCCACTATTGTTGAAAGTCACCCACGCCGGGCTCGCTACCGCTATCCAACTGCAATATTTGTTGATCCTACATCCAATGATCCTACATCCAAAAAATCCCAGCATCGCACCCCAAGTCCAGACGATCCTCCCTCATGTGGTGCAAGCCCAGTCCCTCAACAGGGCTCCTCTACCTCTCATCAACAGATTGTGCATATCGACCCAAGGGAAACTGGCCCAAACTTCCCAAGCCACCTATTCACTCCTCACCCAACTGTCATAACGGCCGAACACTTGAAAGGCATGAAGTTCTCGCGCACCGCAACCACTAAGGCAGTCAACAGTTCCAGTTCAATGCCCAGCTCCAGTTCAAACCCCAACAAGAGGTCAACAGGCCCTCCTCGCCCTGCAAGGTCCACACGGGATGCATGTGAGTCATCCCCCTCTCCTCTAAACATTAAACACTTCTCGAACTCATGTCTGTCTGTCTGTTGCAGCTGTGGAACTCTTTTTACCAGGCCCACTGCTTCCAAGATCAGTGGTAGAAAACTTGAACAACGATTTGGCGCGTGGCATTGCATGGTCCATCACATCAGCTGAGAAGATGATAAAGAACATCGCCTATGTCCTCAATCACCTCCCCCATATGCTCTCTCGTCATGGCCCAATGGACCACAATTTCAAGGAAAGAGTGTGGCGGGACGTTACAATAACTCTGGCTACTTGCAAATCAGGTAATTCTCCTAGTTACTATCTATTTATTTAAAAATGACACTGACCAATTTTTGTGGTGCGGTTAAGAAAAAATCCTCCACCCTGCTACTTCAATGTCTCTGATCACTCATGACATGATCAACATGGATCAGATTGAAGTTGTCCGGGCCAACAAAAGCAAGACAATAACCAACCAAACTCAGGTACACACACTGGCCTCAAACATGGCATCATTCATCTCTCCTCCTGACACGGCATACCTCCGACTCAAATCTGCTTTACATCAATGCTGGGCTTTTCGTCATCTCGAACAGCAGGGCGCCCAATGGGAACCCCTTCCACTAGATACAACAAAGGTCCACTCTGCTCACTGGGGCTTCCAACGAACCTACGAGAACCTGGGGACATTCGATGCCAATTCACCAAACCTTGGCGGCCTCATGCTTGTGTCACAGCACCTGGTGGGGGCAATGTCAGCTCTGGCGTATATCTGCAGCTTATCCGACTTTACCCGGCCACGTCCAAAGCATACAAGGACGGATGAGTGCTCCACAAGGAATACACCCTCTCAGATCCAGATGCTAGCTGGTCTGCTCGTTTTTGGTCCAACATCAGTCTTCACATTCAACAGACAGACTGCCAGCAATGCCAACGCTTCAGCCTTGCTAGAATTTGGGGCCAAAGTCCTTAAACAAAAGGTGGATGGTGGTATTACTCTCCCAATGCCCCACCAAACTTTAGACAATCTTCGTATATATTTTCTGGACTTCTTGTGTGCTATGGGCTTTGACAAGATTGGTGAGAACGGACTCCCCCAAGTGGATTGGGAAAGAACCTACAAAGAATTTCACCACTACTTTGCTACTCACCACCTACTCCACATTTTTGATCAATATATAGAAATAGCTTTGTCCAACTATCACTTCTGACTTGTATGGTATTTAAATCCTATCCTGTGTCTCCAGCTCTACATGTTGCATGTTCTATTGATCACTTCCATCCAAATGATACATTATTTGCCTTTTGGTTTATCTATTTCCTACATTATAGGTGTCAGTCTTGGTGTGCAACTAAAACTTATTATTATACATATGATATGATACTAATAACTGAAAATTGTATTAAGGATCAGTTAAAAGTATGATTACCTAACTTTATGCTTACATACTCATATACATATGCTTACCCCCATTTTCCAGTCACGGAAATGAGGTGTTGTGTAAATTAGGGGAGATAGTATAAATACAATGTGTTTTACTCAAACCCCGTGCACTGCAGTCCGCATACCTTGAAGTTCATCCCGTGTGACTGAAAGCCCGCGCCAAAGTTGGAATATAAGCCCCCGCGCAAGCATCAGGCCCCTTACAGGCTCTCAGCTTGGCACGCGGACTGCAAAGTCATCCAAGGTACACCCAAAGTAACAAAAACACGCCCAATTAAATTCATTACATAAGTTACACATGTAATGAAGATTAATGGGGACTAAATAAATGATTATACCAGATTGTATTATTATTTAGACATATAAATAAAATTATATTGACTGAACAAACAGTACAAATAATACTGCGGCTTATTATAAAATACAAATAAGCCACTAGTATTAATCTATAACAACCAGTACTAATGTACTACAGACTGTAAGTCAACATAAATAAATAAATAAACTAATAAAATTTTAAAACAGTATGGTAAGCGTATTAGTAGTTATTAGCCCTGTCTTCCCCAACAACTCTACAGTGACCATCCAGCTCCACCATCCACCCATCAAAGCGCCCAAAACTGTCCAGTTTCACCCTGAATATGCCCAAGATCCCTCAAGGTTTATTACTAGTAAGTAATAACCCTTTTCTTGGAGATATTCCCCACTTACCTTTCCTGGTATTAAGCCACCCCTGTGTCAACAGGCCCCAGTGTTCCAGGTACTTAAATACTCTGCAATTTATTTGCAAGCACCTGAGAGAGATTTAAACCACCCCTGATTTATCAGGCCCCTATTATATTAAATTTATTTAATATAATTATTACCTTATTTTTCCTATTTTTCCTCTAACGTTTACGTCACAATTCCCCTGTTTTATTTGGGAATTATAACCTTAAAACCTTACCCAGAGTAATATCACTCTTTCCTTGTATCCTTGCACCACTTGTAGCTAGAAAGACTTGTCGTTGGCATCAAGGAGGCTGACAATATTCAGGAGTAATGTTGACAGCCATTACTCTACTTTGATTTATGGAAACAAATTTAATATAGTAATTACAAATCAGAGGAGGGGTGTTACATTGGCTTGCAAGTTTTGGAGTAAAGAAGTGTGGCTGGTTCAATGATGCTCAACCAACCAGCAGCTTGGCTCTTTGGAAATGATCTAGGTATGGACGGTGGAGGGAAAGGTACTAGGCCACGCTTGACTATAACATGTATCCAGTGATTCCCGTTAATTAGTGCAAGGTAGATTGGGCTTGCTGGTTTGGGGTCGGGTGCCACAGTTGAAGGGAGAAACGTCATGCAGCCAGCTGCTCGGTTGTTTGTGAGGAACACCACTGGCCTATTGTATGCATTAGCCAGAATAGGACCACCATCAAGCCTGCCCATCCACTTGGAAGTGGGCACTGGTCCCTTGGGATTCTCCACGCAAATGCTGTCGTAGATCTTCTCGAAAATTTCTGGTCCACCTAGCTTCCTCGTCCAAAGTGCCCTGTTGATGTCCAGCTCGTGTAACATGTCCAATCGCACTTGATACCACCCATTGTCTCTAGCATACGGGCCCTCGGGTTTTTCAGCAGCCAATGCATGTGCCACACAAGAATACCCACAGTTGCCATCGCCTTTTGGGTTATAACTTGATTGGACATACTTAATGACCCAAGGAGGTAACTCCTCAACCTGGGGGAGATGAGGGCAAATTCAGCATAAGCACAAGAGAGTGAGTAAATTGCTTTGCTCTCATCAGTAATCATAATGAATTCACATTATGTTCACTTACTGATTTATCAGACATAACCTCTTTAGAGGCTTGAGCCAGTGTCCCTAAGGTGGGACCACTTTTTACAACCATACTTTCATCCTGAATTCAACCAGAAAAGCCAATCAGTTATAATGTTGACTCATTGAATGGGCTCATCCTAACCCTTGAATTTACCTCCAAAGTCGGTGGCCTGGGGGGGTCATTGGGCGTTGATAAACGCACGCCAAGCGCGCACGCCAACGCCAACCCGCACGCCAATTTTTTTTGGCGTGCGGGGCCTACACGCCATGTTTTTTTGGCGTGTAGGGTCTACACGCCAAAATAAATTGGCGTGTGAGACCTGCACGCCAAAAATGGCGTGTGGTTCCCACACGCCATTTTCTTTTGGCGTGTGGGCCCCGCACGCCAAATAAAATTGGCGTGTGGGCCCCGCACGCCAATTGTTTGGCGTGCGCTCTCACACGCCAAACAATTGGCGTGTGGGAGCGCACGCCAAACAATTGGCGTGCGGGGCCCACACGCCAATTGTTTGGCGTGCGGGTCCCCCCTCGCTCACATAATCGAGTGGGAGGGACCACTCAATTACGTGAGCGAGGCCGGCTGACGAGGTTATACAACCTCGTCAGCCGGGAGGACTTCCTCCCGGCCGGCGAGGCTATACAACCTCGTCGGCCAGGAGGAAGTCCTCCTGGCTGACGAGGTTGTATAACCTCGTCAGCCGGGAGGACTTCCTCCCGGCCGGCGAGGCTATACAACCTCGTCGGCCAGGAGTAGCCTCGTCGGCCGGGAGGACTTCCTCCTGGCCGACGAGGTTGTATAGCCTCGTCGGCCGGGAGGACTTCCTCCTGGCCGACGAGGTTATACAACCTCTTCGGCCAGGAGGAAGTCCTCCCGGCCGGCGAGGCTATACAACCTTGTCGGCCAGGAGGACTTCCTCCTGGCTGACGAGGTTGTATAGCCTCGTCAGCCGGGAGGAAGTCCTCCCGGCTGACGAGGTTATACAGCCTCGTGCCGGGAGGAAGTCCTCCCGGCTGACGAGGTTGTATAACCTCGTCAGCCGGCCTCGCTCACGTAATCGAGTGGTCCCTCCCACTCAATTATGTGAGCGAGGGGGGACCCGCACGCCAAACAACACGCCAATTGTTTGGCGTGCGGGTCCCCCCTCGCTCACATAATCGAGTGGGAGGGACCACTCGATTACGTGAGCGAGGCCGGCTGACGAGGTTATACAACCTCGTCAGCCGGGAGGACTTCCTCCCGGCACGAGGCTGTATAACCTCGTCAGCCGGGAGGACTTCCTCCCGGCTGACGAGGCTATACAACCTCGTCAGCCAGGAGGAAGTCCTCCTGGCCGACAAGGTTGTATAGCCTCGCCGGCCGGGAGGACTTCCTCCTGGCCGACGAGGTTGTATAACCTTGTCGGCCAGGAGGAAGTCCTCCCGGCCGACGAGGCTATACAACCTTGTCGGCCAGGAGGAAGTCCTCCCGGCCGACGAGGCTATACAACCTCGTCGGCCAGGAGGACTTCCTCCTGGCTGACGAGGTTGTATAACCTCGTCAGCCGGGAGGAAGTCCTCCCGGCTGACGAGGCTATACAACCTCGTCGGCCAGGAGGAAGTCCTCCCAGCCGACGAGGTTATACAACCTCGTCGGCCAGGAGGACTTCCTCCTGGCTGACGAGGTTGTATAGCCTCGTCAGCCGGGAGGAAGTCCTCCCGGCTGACGAGGTTATACAGCCTCGTGCCGGGAGGAAGTCCTCCCGGCTGACGAGGTTGTATAACCTCGTCAGCCGGCCTCGCTCACGTAATCGAGTGGTCCCTCCCACTCGATTATGTGAGCGAGGGGGGACCCGCACGCCAAACAATTGGCGTGCGGGGCCCACACGCCAAACAATTGGCGTGCGGGGCCCACACGCCAATTTTATTTGGCGTGCGGGGCCCACACGCCAAAAAAAAATGGCGTGTAGGAACCACACGCCATTTTTGGCGTGTGGTTCTCACACGCCCTTTTTTTTTGGCGTGTAGACCCTACACGCCAAAAAAAAATGGCGTGTAGGCCCCGCACGCCAAAAAAAATTGGCGTGCGGGTTGGCGTTGGCGTGCGCCGTTGGCGTGCGTTTATCAACGCCCGGGGTCATTGGCCTGATAATCACCTTCCGTATGGGACATAGGAATAGCATCCTGATTTGCAAAAATACAACAGAACAATTAGGCCAATCACTATTAGGAGAATCTTGTTGGTTTGATTAAAGGGGCTTACCAGGGAAGTTGACATTGAAGTCCCGGCAAGAGGAATATCAATCGGATTGTCCTCTGCAAATTCACATGCATCTCCTTCAGACCCAAAGGGATCTCCATCACTGCCATCAGATTGATCAATGGATGAGTCTGGTACTCCACTAGATGACCCAGAATGACTGCCTTCTGCGGAGCTCCCTTTTGCCAAAGACATCTGACTCATTGCAGATGATACTGAGGGCTTTTCTTCCATACGGCGTTGGGACTTGGGCCGGTCGGAAGTGGGGGGACTTGCTTTCCGCTTATGTGACGTGCGGCCTGGTTGGTAGTCTTTGTTGGCTGCATACGTAGATGGTAGCTGAGACTTTGGAGGTCGGCCTCGTCGCTTGGCCACACACGGTGGGCTCTCATTGTCTTCTTCAGAAGATGTTGCGGGATCAGGAGCCTTTCTTCGTCGGCCTCGGGGTTTTGGGGCGGTCAGTCTGGCCAAGGTGGGCAGCTCATCAGGGTCTTCCATTGATGAAGAGCTATCTTGTTGCAACTTGTCCGTCCTTCTCCGGCCCGCGCGATTCTGACTGGTCCTTGCGCGCTGTTTCCCTTTGGCTGTCTGTGCCTTTTCAATCTGAGACTCCACGATTTCTGCCTGAGTAGGATCTCGGGTTTGCACACGGCCGCTTCCATTCTTCTTCTTCCAAGGTTGATTTGGTTTGGATTTTTGCCTGATGGGGTCTGGCTCAATCAGTGGGACCACATGTGTGTTTGCAACAACTCGACGTAAATTCTTCATCAGTGCCGGCAAAGCTGAGGAGGGGTGAGATTCCAAGATCTCCTGCTTTAGCGCCTCAAAATCATCGTCAAAGTTATACGGCTCCTCATCAAGGTTCTGTAATTTAAGCAAGGTCAAACAGGATTAGCCAATGGGTTATGGAGGAGGGGGAAGATTTATACACTGACTGGTCTGTCTGGGTTGTAACACAATTGCCACTGGGGATGAAAGTCCTCTGGTTCCACATCACCCTTCTCTTCAAGCAACTTTTCAATCAAGTGTGCACATGGGACCCCCATTCCCGCGTTAAAGTTCCCCGTACACTGCCTGACCGGATTGTCATGTTTGGCCTTCTTCATTTTCAAGTACTTATTGTACTCTCCAATGGCCAATTTGAGCGCATGGGTGGAGATCTTGGTGTGAAGCGGCTTGAAAACGTTTGGGAGTCCGGATAGCCCTTTGATCCTTTCATGGCCAATGGTGACCTGTGCTTCGTCCAGTTGCCGGTCCACAGCTGATGAAATGGTCAGGAAGAGCGTAGCAAAGTCGATCTTGCCAGATGTCACGTATGTTTTGAGCCAGCTATGAGCTGATTCACCTCTAGATGACGTCAGATTCCCCAAGTGCGGGGTTTTCCCAGCCCATGCAGCCATGAATTGTTTGCGACAGGGCAGAACATGGTTCTGAAGGTATTCCAGAACATTTGCTCGTTCCCTGAGGTCCACCTGAAGCTTTCCCCAAGCTGTGTCGAATGAGGGTTCGTCCGGTGTGTATGTAACCTCGTGCCATAGCTTCATGAAATTTGTCCATTCGTCTGCCTTGGATGCTAAAGCCTGTTTGCAGTTGGTGACAATGTTCCGATCAATGTGCCAGGCGCATAGGTTGGAGGTTGCATTTGGGAAGTGCTCCGCAATTGCATTTCGGAGAGCCACCTCTTTGTCCGTCACGAAGACTTTTGGAGAGCTCTCTGGTTCCCATACCGACCTGCAAGAATTGATAGGTGTATGTAAAATTACCATCAGATTATCAATCTCATACTAAAAAAGACAATCACCACACTCACTTCAACTTATTCAGAGCCCAAGAGTATGCCGCATTTTTCTCATTCCTCATGAGACAAAATCCAATTGAGAACGAGCTGTTCGTGCAGGTCTGGCCAACAACATGCAGTAAGGGGTACTTGCAGAGGTTGGTCTTGTAGGTGCAGTCAATATTAACCACATGATGGAACTTGCGAGCAAGTAACATTGATCCAGGGTGCGCAAACCATAGGTAGAGGAGCTTTCCGTCATCATCGTAAACTTCATCGTGAACCCAGTTGGAGCCTTTGAGGCATCGTAGAAGATGGTTGATGGGGGTGTCGCCGGCCCTCCGCTGTATCTTCTGCGCTGCTTTTGTGTTGTAAATTGTCCTGTTTGTGACAAAGCGTCCCTCAGTCGTACTCAGCTGCCGGGCAATTGCCTGTGGTTGCAAACCAAGAGAGGCCAGTCGAGCCACCTCTGCTTGGCCCGCTGCCCCAAGTGTCTTGTGGATGGCCTCGTACTTGTGCTGGATGACATTGTGGTTTTGAGGGACAGTCTTGCTGCGGAGATCCCAATAGTCGTTTTCACGGTTCTTGGCACATGAACAGTGGCCCGAAATCTTGAAGGCGCATCCAACTCGCTTATTACGTGATTCACGAGCCCGACAGGAGTCCATGGTGGTAGTGTCTTCTCCAGCCAGTGAGCAGGCAAGGTAAATGTTCTTCCCCGCCTTGGATTTTGAGACTGCCAGCCGATAACCATGCTCGGTGGCCCATGTGGACACAAATTTCTTCAGATCGCCAACACAGGTGAACAGGTATTCAGGTGGAGGGTCCATTGGCTCTACGAAATTGATTCCCATGAGCATCCATTGGAAACAGTATGATAAATCAATGAGGCACTGACCTCCCACAGAGTAGTCAAACAATCTGACATCCTCACTGGTCAGTAGGGCTTTGGGCAAAGCATTTCCATCCGGGAGATTTGGGGCCATCAACAAGTCATTGGTGTGGTGCGCAGATGCACTGGGATCTGTACAATAAAACATTGGTAAGAACACCGCAAAGGACTTTTCTGAGTGAAATCTACAATCACCTTGGGGATTTTCCTCAGTCATTGGAGAGGGAACAGGCATTTCCAGGGGATTGGGGAGGGAACAGACATTTCCTGGGCGGTTCTTGCAGGAGCCAGGACTGCAGACGGTACCACAGATGTTGTAGAGTTGGAACCACCTGATTCATCAATAAATAGTCAGCTCCCAATAAAGCAACTTTACCAGAGAAACTAAGACCCACCTTGAGCTTGATCCTCATTGGTTTGGGTGGGAAAAGAGGGAGCAGGCAGGTCATTTGCAGAAGGCAGGAAATCAGGGGGAAAAGCTGATGATTTACAGTTTGTCAGCTCTCAATAAATATACATTACAAGAGAAAGTTAGACCTACCTTGAGCAGTATTGTCAGTCATTTGAGGGAAAACCAAGGAAGCCAGTGGATCAATTGATGTAGGTAGTTGCGCGGATGGGGCAGGCGGACTTAAAGAGTCAAGCAGAGAATTGATTTCGACAGCGGATTGGTTGGTGTTGTTGTCCCAGTAGTATGTGGGCTGGTTGACGGACGGGTTGCTGGGTATTGATGCAGACAGGTTGCTGGGTATTGATGGTGGGTGTTGGATTGGTTTGGGGGGCATTCCAGTTGTTGGAGTACATTTCCTGCTGTAATTTATAGGAGGTTGGTTGATTGGGTTGGTGGGTGGGATGAATGTTTGACGTCTGTTACAGGGTGATTGCTGGATTGGTGTAGTTTGGAAAGTTTGGATTGGGTTGGCCGGTGACTGGAATGTGAGGAAAGGCAGTACTATTGTTATAGGAGGCCGTTTGGGATGATTGGTGGGGGGGAAGGTTGTTGTATGGGTGAAAAGATGGTATTTGGTGGCCCATATGGGGTGCAGGTTGCCTGTGATTTGGAATTGGAAAGGCCATTGAGCTTGACGGGTATGCGGGGTGGCCATGGTTGGTGAAGCTGGGGTGTTGGTTTGTGGGATTATTTGTGATTGGGACAGCATTGGGTGGGTAATTGGGGAAGCCGGGGAATTGATCAGATGTTTGAGGGGGGATGGAGGGGTTGGATGGGACCTGGAACCAAGGGGGTTGCCCAAATGGAACTGGTGGTTGCGGCTGATGGAGGCAGGAGGAAGGACTGTGTGAGAAAGTTATTTAAGTAGAAGAATTGGGCTGTGTGTGCTTACATGCTGTGCCAAGTGAGACTGGGTGACATTAGGCTGACCACTGGCATGCATTATTGCATTAGGGTATTGGGGGTGCGGCTGATTGTGGACGCCATATGGGTTGGGAGATACGTGGTAGTAGGAGGAGTTTTGGCCTGGCTGAGACATTTTCTGCTGTAAATAACGGCCAGAGTGAGTAATTTTGGATGATATTTACTTTGATAGACATGCACTTACACTGCTGGAGGGTAATAAAAGTTGATGCAAAGAAAACTTGCTGATATCTGTGCGTTCAGAGGAACAAGAAGAAATAATCAGTTGGCATGAAAATAATAATAAAGAAGATGTGGAGAGATTAATTTGGATCTGAGTGGAAGAACATCAAGTGCTGGTGTGCCCGTCCGGGGCTTGGAAAAGGGGAATGGGGCCCTTGGATACCTATGCGGAGATATAAAGGGGCCCTGGCCTAACATGTCAAACTTGGGCGGCAGGGAGCACAGTTGGCTCCTTTTGGCCAGTCATAGTGGGCCCTGTTGGCCCCTTTACTAGGCCCTTTGGGGCTTGTCCCACTGTCAATACAGGGCCTAATGGGCCCTGAGTAAATTTTTGGTTTTTCTTATCAGAATTTTTTTTTTTCTTGATTTATTTATTTTATTTTTATTTTATTTTTATTTTATTTTTATTTTTATTTTTATTTTTATTTTATTAATTTTATTTTAGAATCGGCGTGCCGACTGCACGCCGATTCTATGTATATAGGAAGGGGCACGCCCCTCCTATATACATAGGTCGGCGGTCCGCCGATCTATGTGTATAGGCAGGGGCGTGCCCCCTGCCTATATACATAGAAAGGGCGTGTGGGTCGCACGCCCTTTTTATGTGTATAGGCAGGGGGCACGCCCTTGCCTATACACATAAAAAGGGCGTGCGACCCACACGCCCTTTTCTGAAGGGGCGGGCGAGCCGCACGCCCTGTTCTGAACAGGGCGTGCGACTGCACGCCTGCAGTGTCGCACGCCTGTAGATGGGCGTGCAGCACGCACACCCATCTACAGGCGTGCCCACGCCCAAGGATGGGCGTGCAGCCCGCACGCCGATAAAAAAAAGGCGTGCGGGGAACACGCCTTTCTTTTTATCGGCGTGCGTTTGGCGTGGGCGTGCGCCGATGGGCGTGCAAATATCAATGCCCTGTATGGCCTCTTTTACTGAAGGTATTCGTTTTGGTCAAAGAGGCAATTTCTTCCACCAGACTGCAGTCAGGCAACAAAAAACCAGTATCTGATGCATTTTTGCTACCAGAATTTATTTTGTAATCCATTTTTAATTTCTTTTCATTTGTGCCATATTTCAATCTCCTGATTCTGATCATTCATATTTTTTTCTTATATAGTAAGTAAGATTTGCCAAAATTTTCATTTGAAGAAAAACCAGTTTGTAATTTTTTTGATTTCTCAAATACCTTTTACCTTGTAATATTAATCATTCTGAAGTTATTCAACAGACCTATTCTCAAACATTTTTTACTTCAATTTTGTTAGTTGGACTTCTGGAAAGAGCTTTTGGGGGTATAGATATACCTGTCCACCTACTGTACACACCACCCCAAAAGTTGGAATATCATGTGATGAGTTCAAATTCCCAGAAGAATAATAAGTTGGTTCTTATTAATCTTTTTCTGTAATTCTCTCAATGATGATTTTGTTTATACCCACAATTTTACCTCTAGGACTTCCCCACTCCTCATTCCCAAAGCCTGCAGTAACTGTTTTCTCATGAGGATTTCTGGCCCTTTCTTAGCCACAATTTTTGCTCAGCAATTAAACAAAACTGTGCGCAGGCCCAAATGTTAAAAGTTCATGAATTTTCTCTGATTTTTCACAAGCAGGTTTTGTAGGAGCTAAATCACCCCTGCTTGGCTTGCACGCCTCCCAAATTTATAATCTTTTGAATATTAATAAAAAAGATTAAGACTTCTAAAATAACATTTTTTGTATTATTTTTATTCCTTGAAACTTGTGAAGCTACTATGATACTTGTCCTTGAAATCACATACACCGGGGAAAATTTCTGGCACCCACTGTCAGTTGCCATAAATCATGTTTTTCACAGAACTTATAAAATGAACACAAACCAGAAAAATGTTGATTTGCCTAATAAAAAATGGGAAAGGAATATTGAAATCAAAAAAGAATGTAGAATTAGCTGATCTGAACACACCAGCATCTAAAGCTGAATTTTTTCACAACTCATCTGGAACTCAAGGGGAATTCAATTTCACATAACACCTTGGGAACACAAATGTACATGTTAATATAGATTAATTAAAACATAGAATCAAAATATGCAATCATATTGCTGGTATTATTGCTCCTGGTAGTTGATGAAAGAATATTAAGCTGAATTGTAATTGAAACAGGACGTGGAATACCAAAGTGTGCAGCCCACACACCCTTTTCAAAAAGGGTGCATGGGTTGCATACCCTTTTTTGTGCCTCAGCAAACCGCTGGATGGGTTGTCAAACTGAAAACCCATTCAGGAAGGGCTGTGCAGGTCACACTCCCTTCCACAGGTGTGCGAAACCACATATACACTAGTTTGGCTGGAGGGTTTTCCAGCAGTTGAGAGATGTGTATCCCTCAACTGGAGGTATTGAGACCTGGATAGTCAATTCATCCTCTCATGAGCTACGCCGCAGGAATCAACACGGTTAGGTTTAATTACATGATACGAGTAAACAATCCTAATGTAGAATACTATAAATACAACTTTGTTTTCACCTTTCTGTATTTATCTCATTCTTTCATTATCATTCAATCACTCAATTCAATTCATTTCACCTCACTTGTACAATCTGCAGGTATGCCTAGTATTTCTCATCTCTTCAGTTATGATTATCTTTGAGTCTCAAATGTTCTTCTCATATCTCGTTTCAGGTGTGCTTTCACCTCATCATCTTACAAAGTCTGCTCGGTGTAACTCACAGCTTTGACGCTGCCATAGGTTAGTATATTGTATTCATCTCATTCTTTTATTATCATTCAATCACTCAATTCAATTCATTTCAGCTCACTTGTACAATCTGCAGGTGTGCTTTCACCTCATCATCTTACAAAGTCTGCTTGGTGTAACTCACAGTTTTGACGCTGCCATAGGTGTGCTTTCACCTCATCATCTTACAAAGTCTGCTTGGTGTAACTCACAGCTTTGACTCTGCCATAGGTGTTGTTTACCTGCAGCTTGTCTATTAGGAGGAACCCCCTCCAGTCAAGTCTCTCAACTGAAGGGATCTCCTCTGTCTGAGAGATACATATCTCTTGACCAGAGGAGATCCCTCTGGCTGAGAGACCATTTATCTCTCAAAAAGAGGAGATCCCTCTGGCTGAGAGGCTATGTATCTCTCAACTGGAGGAGATCCCTCCGGGCCTGGCTGAGAGACTATGTATCTCTCAACCGGAGGAGATTTTGAGACTTGTATCTCTCAACTGGAGGAAATTCCTCCAGTTGAGGGATAAAAAACACAATTCTCTCCACCAGATGGATCTCCTCTGGTCAAGAGGTACATAGTCTCTTGACTGGAGGAATTTCCTCTGGTTGAGAGATATGTATCCTTCAACCAGAGGAGCTGCGTCCAATTCAGAGACTTGTATCTCTTGACCAGAGGGGGTTCCTCTGTATGTGGGACACATATCTCTCAACCACAGGAAAACCCTCTGGTTGAGAGATATGTATCTCTTGACCAGATGAAAATTATAGGTATGGTTATACCCCTACCTATCCCCATAAAAAGGGACAAGGGTGTGCAGGATGCACACCCATGTCATGTGTATATGTATGGATATCCCAACACATATCCACATAAAAATGAAATGGACATGCATTTATCATACCCCAATAGGTTTGGATCAGGGTATCTCTTCAAACCTTCCCCTGTGATAGAGGGGGGTTGATAAGCCCACACCCATGCCCAAAGCACACCCTTAAAAAAAACAAGGTGTGCTGCCCGCACACCTTGTTTTTTTATTGGTGTGCGGGCTGCACGCCCATCCCTGGGTGTCAGCACGCCTGTAGATGGGCGTGCAACCTGCACGCCTATCTACAGGCGTGCGACACCAGGCCTCCCTGCAGGTGTGCGGTTGCACGCCCCGTTCAGAAAAGGGAAGGAAAACCGCACACCCTTTCTATGTATATAGGTAGGGGAAGCCCCTGCCTATACACATAGATTGGTGTACCGCTGACCTATGTATATAGGTGGGGGCACATAGGCCCCTGACCTATATACATGATGATGTCATGCTTACACAGGAATGTAAAAATGACATCACCATACCCCCCCCCCCCACCCCCTCCCCCCAATCCTTCAACAATTGGTCCCCCCCCTCCTCAAGTCCCTCACCAACCCCACCAGCTGACAGATGCCCCCACCCACCTACCAGCCGGCCACTGAACAACCCAGCCCACCACCCAACACACCCTGCCCAATCAACCAACCCAAGCCGCCCAAGGCACCCGCTGGAACAACCTAGCCGCCCAAAAACCTCAAGCCAGCCCCCAGGACATCAAAATGTAAGTCAATGTCCCCCTAAATTCCCCGTTTCCCCCATGCCCCCCTGCCCCTCACCCAAAAACCCGCCCGCTCCTGAAAGTTGGCTAGCTGGGCCTGGCCCAGATGGGCCAGATGGGCCAGCTGGGCCTGGCCAAAAGGGGCCAGATGGGCCTGGCCCCAAGAGGCCAGATGGGCCTGGCCCAAAGGGGCCAGATGGGCCACCTGGGCCTGGCCAAAAGGGGCCAACTAGAACCAGTGGCCCCTATGGACACATTCAAGGTGTGAATGTGCCACTAGGCCCCCTCCCAAGCCCCCCATTCCACCCAAGGCCCGGGAAAAATGTGCAAGGGACACATCTGGGCCTAAAGGGCCCCGGGAATTACCCACATATGCATACCAGTCCCCAAGTCCCCAGTCTAAGCCCCCTAGAGACACTACACACCCAAAGTTCCCCCGCAAGGCCTGCTATTCCCCTTTCTCATATTCCCACTGCAAAAGGTACTTAATTCCAGGAGCGGCAGCTGACACCCGTTCTACTTTGCAATCCAACCAACAGCAACACCGTCTTCTCCTCCTCCTTTGAACTATAGATGTATTCCCACACACTGTCTGGTGGTCACAAAAAAGCACGTAAGTTCTGTTTCCTCATAAAATGTATGACAGTAATCCTCCTGCTTACCACTTTCCACCCCAAAACACTGCAAATCAGGTTTGGACTTCTGGCAAAAATGCACTGAGCTTGCTCAGCATCCCGCATGCAGTCCCGAGGAATACAAGTATCTGGAAGTTCTTGCAAAATCAAAGCCAAATACAAGCAGTCAGACAATGAGGGTCATGAGTCCTCAGCTCGCCCAGCTCCAATAAACACATTTGACCCCCCAGCTAGCCAAACCATCCAACATTCCACTCCTAACTGCAACCAACCACCTCCTAACCTTAACCAATTCATTCCTTGGTTTCCTGATCTTCCCAAAGACCTCCCTCCACCTCAAACAACCGCTCCACAACTGTCTTCTTTTCTCTCAGCAAATAATGCGGCACCAATGATTCATCCAACGCCAGTAGAGGAACCCCCTCAAATTGACAAAGAACCCAATTGAAATGAAAACAAACCTGCTCAAATTGACAAAAAACCCATCTATCCACCCTTTCTGAGGCTTACCTCAATTGTATAACTGCCAGGGCGTTGATAAACGCACGCCAACGCCAACCCGCACGCCACTTTTTTTTGGCGTGCGGGGCCTACACGCCAAAAAAAATTGGCGTGTAGGGTCTACACGCCAATTTTATTTGGCGTGTGAGACCCACACGCCAATTTTTTTGGCGTGTGGGCCCCGCACGCCAATTTTTTTGGCGTGCGGGTCCCCCCTCGCTCACGTAATCGAATGGGCCCTCCCATTCGATTACGTGAGCGGGCCGGCTGACGAGGTTATACAACCTCGTCAGCCGGGAGGACTTCCTCCCGGCACGAGGCTGTATAACCTTGTCGGCTGGGAGGACTTCCTCCCGGCCGACGAGGTTATACAACCTCGTCGGCCAGGAGGAAGTCCTCCTGGCTGACGAGGCTGTATAGCCTCGTCGGCCGGGAGGACTTCCTCCCGGCCGACGAGGCTATACAACCTCGTCGGCCAGGAGGAAGTCCTCCTGGCTGACGAGGTTGTATAACCTCGTCAGCCGGGAGGACTTCCTCCCGGCTGACGAGGTTATACAACCTCGTCGGCCAGGAGGACTTCCTCCTGGCCGACGAGGCTGTATAGCCTCGTCGGCCGGGAGGAAGTCCTCCCGGCCGACGAGGCTATACAGCCTCGTCAGCCAGGAGGACTTCCTCCTGGCCAACGAGGTTGTATAACCTTGTCGGCCGGGAGGAAGTCCTCCCGGCCGACGAGGTTATACAACCTCGTCGGCCAGGAGGACTTCCTCCTGGCTGACGAGGTTGTATAACCTCGTCAGCCGGGAGGAAGTCCTCCCGGCTGACGAGGTTATACAACCTCGTCAGCCAGGAGGACTTCCTCCTGGCCGACGAGGTTGTATAGCCTCGTCGGCCGGGAGGAAGTCCTCCCGGCCGACGAGGCTATACAGCCTCGTCAGCCAGGAGGACTTCCTCCTGGCCGACGAGGTTGTATAACCTCGTCGGCCGGGAGGAAGTCCGCTCACGTAATCGAATGGGACCTCCCATTCGATTACGTGAGCGGGATCCCCCCACACGCCAAACAATTGGCGTGTGGGAGCCGCACGCCAAACAATTGGCGTGCGGGGCCCACACGCCATTTTTGGCGTGTGGGTCTCACACGCCAAATAAAATTGGCTGGTAGACCCTACACGCCACTTTTTTTGGCGTGTAGGCCCCGCACGCCAAAAAAAATTGGCGTGCGGGTTGGCGTTGGTGTGCGTTTATCAACGCCCTAACTGCCAGCATAGAATCCCGCAATGCCAACCTAGGCTTGCGTGCCTCATCTCAAAACCAAGATGACAATATAGACAACCCGGATGCCAAGGGGGAAACAGACCCTGAATAATTGGAAATCAACCGTCCAGCCTCACAATTCTTTTTGCTGTACAACCATCCTGCAGCCCCATACATCCCCAGGAGCTCAACTGATCTGTCATGATGCCCACATTCCACTATTGTGGAAAGTCACCCACACCAGGCTTGCTACCGCTATTCAACTGCAATATTTGTTGATCCTACATCCAAAACATCCTGGCATAACACCCCAAGTCCAGACAATCCTACCTCATGTGGTGCAAGCCCAGTCCCTCAACAGGACTCCTCTTCCTCTCATCAACAGACTGTGCATATTGACCCAAGGCAAACCGGCCCAAACTTCCACTGCCAGCATAATTGCCTAGGATGAAGTCATCCCAGTTAAACTGGGATGCACTCAACCAAATTAAACTTGGTTGAAATCAACTGATGAAATATAAATCCAAGGGACCCCCCTTGGTTTTATATTTCATTGGTTGAGGTCAACCTACTTTAAATTGGTTGTTTGCATCCTAGTTTAACTGGGATGAACTCAACCTAGGCAATTTTGCTGGCAGTGTTCCCAAGCCACCTATTCACTCCCCACCCAACTGTCGTAACGGCCAAACACTTGAAAGGCATGAAGATCTCCCGCACCGCAACCACTAAGGCAGTCAACAGTTCCAGTTCAATTCCCAGCTCCAGTTCAAACCCCAGCAAGAGGTTAACAGGCCCTCCTCGCCCTGCAAGGTCAACACGGGATGCATGTGAGTCATTCCCCTCTCCTCTAAACATTAAACAATTCTTGAACTCATGTCTGTCTGTCTGTTGCAGCTGTTGAACTATTTTTACCAGGCCCACTGCTTCCAAGATCAGTGGTAGAAAACTTGAACAACAATTTGGCATGTGGCATTGTATGGTCCATCACATCAGCTGAGAAGATGATAAAGAACATTGCCTATGTCCTCAATCACCTCCCCCAAATGCTCTCTTGTCATGGCCCAATGGACCAAAATTTCAAGGAAAGAGTTTGGAGGGACGTTAAAATAAATCTGGCTGCTTGCAAATCAGGTAATTCTGCTATTTACTATCTATTTAATTAAAAATGACACTGAATAATTTTTGTGGTGCAATTAAGAAAAAATTCTCCACCCTGCTACTTCAATGTCTCTGATCACTCATGACATGATCAACATGGATCAGATTGAAGTTGTCCGGGCCAACAAAAGCAAGACAATAACCAACCAAGTTCAGGTCCACACACTGGCCTCAAACATGGCATCATTCATCTCTCCTTCTGACACAGCATACCTCTGAATCAAATCTGCTTTACATCAATGCTGGGCTGTTCGTCATCTCAAACAGCAGGGCGCCCAATGGGAACCCCTTCCACTAGATACAACAAAGGTCCACTCTGCTCACTGGGGCTTCCAACAAACCTACGAGAACCTGGGGACATTTGATGCCAATTCACCAAACCTTGGCGGCCTCATGCTTGTGTCACAGCACCTGGTTGGGGCAATGTCAGCTCTGGCGTATATCTGCAGCTTATCCGACTTCACCCGTCCACATCCAAAGCATACAAGGATAGATGAGTGCTCCACAAAGAATACACCCTCTCAGATCCAGATGCTAGCTGGTCTGCTCGTTTTTGGTCCAACATTGGTCTTCACATTCAACAGACAGACTGCCTCCTCTGCTAATGCTTCAGCCTTGCTAGAATTTGGGGCCAAAGTCCTTAAACAAAAGGTGGATGGTGGTATTAATCTCCCAATGCCCCACCAAACATTAGATAATCTTTGTATATATTTTCTGGACTTCTTGTGTGCTATGGGCTTCAACAATATTGGTGAGAACGGAATCCCCCAAGTGGATTGGGAAAGAACCTACAAAGAATTTCACCACTACTTTGCTACTCACCACCTACTCCACATTTTTGATCAATATATAGAAATAGATTTGTCCAACTATCACTTCTTACTTTTATGGTATTTAACTCCTAGCCTGTGTCTCCAGCTCTGCATGTTGCTTGTTCTATTGTTCACTTCCATCTGAATGATACATTATTTGCCTTTTGGTTTATCTTTTTCCTACATTATAGGTGTCAGTCCTGGTGTGCAACTAAAAATTATTATAGATATGATATGATACTAATAGCTGATTGATTTTTTAATGATCAGTTAAAAGTATGATTACCTGTAATTCTAATATGGCCCTTCATCATAGGTGACGTATTGGAAGTATTGGCAATCTGTAATGTGGCCATATTCAGGAGTAATGTTGACAGCCGTTACTCTACTTTTATTTATGGAAACAAATTTAATATAGTAATTACAAATCAGAGGAGGGGTGTTACATTGGCTTGCACGTTTTGGAGTAAAGAAGTGTGGCAGGTTCAATGATGCTCAGCCAACCAGCAGCTTGGCTCTTTGGAAATGATCTAGGTATGGATGGTGGAGGGAAAGGTACTAGGCCATGCTTGACTATAACATGTATCCAGTGATTCCCGTTAATTAGTGAAAGGTAGATTGGGCTGGCTGGTTTGGGGTTGGGTGCAACAGTTGAAGGGAGAAATGTCATGCAGCCAGCTGCTCAGTTGTTTGTGAGGAACACAACTGGCCTATTGTATTCATGAGCCAGAATAGGACCACCATCAAGCCTGCCCATCCACTTGGAAGTGGGCACTGGTCCCTTGGGATTCTCCATGTGAATGCTCCTGTAGGTCTTCTCAAAAATGTCTGGTCCACCTAGCTTCCTGGTCCAAAGTGGCCTGTTAGGGTGTTGATAAACGCACGCCAAAGGCGCACACCAACGCCAACCCGCACACCAATTTTTTGGCGTGCGGGTCTCACACGCCCTTTCTTTTGGCGTGTAGGCCCCACACGCCAAAAAAATTGGACTGCGGGTCCCACACGCCAATTTTTTGGCATGTGGGACTTGCTCACGTCATCAAACCGTTGGACCGGTTTGATGACGTGAGCACGTCCCGCCAGGAGGAGTTCCTCCTGGCTGACAAGGTTGTATAACCTCGTCAGCCAGGAGGAAGTCCTCCCAGCCGGCGAGGTTATACAAACTCGTTGGCCAGGAGGAAGTACTCCCGGCTGACGAGGTTATACAACCTTGTCAGCCAGGAGGAACTCCTCCTGGCCAACGAGGTTGTATAACCTCGCCGGCCGGGAGGACTTCCTCCTGGCTGACAAGGTTATACAACCTTTTCAGCCAGGAGGAACTCCCCCCGGTCCAACGGTTTGATGATGTGAGCAAGTCCCACACGCCAAACAATTGGCGTGTGGGACCCGCACGCCAATTCTTTTTGGCGTGTGGGGCCTACACGCCAAAAAAAGGGCGTGTGAGACCTGCACGCCAAAAATTGGTGTGCGCTCCCACACGCCCTTTTTTTTTGGCGTGTAGACCCTACACGCCAAAAATAATGGTGTGTAGGCCCCGCACGCCAAATAAAATTGGTGTGCGGGTTGGCGTTGGCGTGCGCCTTTGGTGTGCGTTTATCAACGCCCGGCCTGTTGATGTGCAGCTTGTGTAACCTGTCCAATTGCACTTGATTCCACCCATTGTCTTTAGCATACAGGCCCTCAGGTTTTTCAGCAGCCAATGCATTTGACACACAAGAATACCCACAGTTGCCATCCCCTTTTGGGTTATAAGTTGATTGGACATACTTAATGACCCAAGGAGGTAACTGATCAACCTGGGGGAGATGAGGGTAAATTCAGCATAAGCACAAGAGAGTGAGTAAATTGCTTTGCTCTCATGAGTAATCACAATGAATTCACACTATGTTCACTTACTGATTTATCAGACAGAACCTCTTTGGAGGCTTGATACAGTGTCCCTAAGGTGGGACCACTTTTGACAACCATATTTTCATCCTGAATACAACCAGAAAATCCAATTAGTTATAATTTTGACTCATTGAATGGGCTCATCCTAAACCTTGAATTTACCTCCAAAGTGGGTGGCCTGGGGGGATCATTGGCCTGACAATCACCTTCCGTATGCAACATAGGAATAGCATCCTGATTTGCAAAAATACAACAGAACAATTAGGCCAATTACTATTAAGAGAAGATTCTTGGTTTGATTAAAGGGGCTTACCAGGAAAGTTGACTTTGAAGTCCTGGCAAGAGGAATATCAATTGGATTTTCCTCTGCAAATTTACATGCATCTCCTTCAGACCCAAAGGGATCTTCATCACTGCCATGAGATTTATCATTGGATGGGTCTGATACTTCACTAGATGACCCAGACTGACTTCCATCTTCAGAGCTCCCTTTTGCCAAAGACATCTGACTCAATGCAGAAGAGACTGAGCGCTCTTCTTCCATACGGTGTTGGGACTTGGGCCGGTCTGAAGTGGGGGGACTTGCTTTCCGCTTTTGTGATGTGTGGCCTGCTTGGTAGTCTTTGTTGGCTGCATACGTAGATGGTAGCTGAGACTTTGGAGGTTGGCCACACACAGTGGGCTCTCATTGTCTTCTTCAGAAGATGTTGCGGGATTGGGAGCCTTTCTTGGTTGGCCTTGCGGTTTTGGGGCGGTCAGTCTGGCCAAGGTGGGCAGCTCATCAGGGTCTTCCATTGATGAAGAGCTATCTTGTTGCAACTTTTCCGACCTTCTCCAGCCCGCTTGATTCTGACTGGTCCTTGTGTGCTAGTTCCCTTTGGCTGTCTGTGCCTTTTCAATCTGAGACTCCACAATTTCTGCCTGAGGAGGATCTTGGGTTTGCACACGGCGGCTTCCATTCTTCTTCTTCCAAGGTTGATGTTGTTTGGTTGTTTGTCTGATGGGGTCTGGCTCAATCAGTGGGACCACATGTGTGTTTGCAACAACTCAACACAAATTCTTCATCAGTCCTGGAAAAGCTGTGGAGGGGTGAGATTCCAAGATCAACTTCTTTAGCACCTCAAAATCATTTTCAAAGTTATACAGCTCCTCATCAAGGTTCTTCAATTTAAGCAAGGTCAAACAGGCTTTGCCAATGGGTTATGGGGGGGGGGGGGGGGGAAGATTTATACACTTACTGGTCCATCTGGGTTGTAAGACAATTGCCACTGGGGATGAAAGTCAGCTGGTTCCACATCACCCTTCTCTTCAAGCAACTTTTCAATCAAGTGTGCACATGGGACCCCCATTCCTGCATTGAAGTTCCCCGTACACTGCCTGACCAGATCATCATGTTTGGCCTTCTTCATTTTCAAGTACTTATTGTACTCTCCAATAGCCTATTTGAGGGCATGGGTGAGATCTTGGTGTGGGGCGTTGATAAACGGACGCCAACGGCGCACGCCAACACCAACCCGCACGCCAATTTTTTTTGGCGTGCGGGGCCTACACGCCATTTTTTTTTGGCGTGTAGGGTCTACATGCCAAAAAAAAAGGGCGTGTGAGACCCACACGCCAAAAATGGCGTGTGGTTCCCACACGCCATTTTGTTTTGGCGTGTGGGCCCCGCACGCCAAATAAAATTGGCGTGTGGGCCCCGCACGCCAATTGTTTGGCGTGCGGGTCCCCCCTCGCTCACATAATCGAGTGGGAGGGACCACTCGATTACGTGAGCGAGGCCGGCTGACGAGGTTATACAACCTCGTCAGCCGGGAGGACTTCCTCCCGGCACGAGGCTGTATAACCTCGTTGGCCAGGAGGGAGTCCTCCTGGCCGGCGAGGCTATACAACCTCGTCGGCCAGGAGGAAGTCCTCCTGGCTGACGAGGTTGTATAACCTCGTCAGCCGGGAGGACTTCCTCCCGGCTGACGAGGTTATACAACCTTGTCAGCCAGGAGGAAGTCCTCCTGGCCGACGAGGTTGTATAACCTCGTCAGCCGGGAGGACTTCCTCCCGGCTGACGAGGTTATACAACCTCGTCAGCCAGGAGGAAGTCCTCCTGGCCGACGAGGTTGTATAGCCTCGTCGGCCGGGAGGACTTCCTCCTGGCCGACAAGGTTGTATAGCCTCGTCGGCCGGGAGGACTTCCTCCTGGCCGACGAGGTTATACAACCTCGTCGGCCAGGAGGAAGTCCTCCCGGCCGACGAGGCTATACAACCTCGTCGGCCAGGAGGAAGTCCTCCTGGCTGACGAGGTTGTATAACCTCGTCAGCCGGGAGGACTTCCTCCCGGCCGACGAGGCTATACAACCTCGTCGGCCAGGAGGACTTCCTCCTGGCTGACGAGGTTGTATAACCTCGCCGGCCGGGAGGAAGTCCTCCCGGCTGACGAGGTTATACAACCTCGTCAGCCAGGAGGACTTCCTCCTGGCCGACGAGGTTGTATAGCCTCGCCGGCCGGGAGGAAGTCCTCCCGGCTGACGAGGTTGTATAACCTCGTCAGCCGGCCTCGCTCACGTAATCGAGTGGTCCCTCCCACTCGATTATGTGAGCAAGGGGGGACCCACACGCCAAACAATTGGCGTGTGGGCCCCGCACGCCAATTGTTTGGCGTGCGCTCCCACACGCCAATTGTTTGGCGTGTGAGAGCGCACGCCAAACAATTGGCGTGCGGGGCCCACACGCCAATTTTATTTGGCGTGCGGGGCCCACACGCCAAAAAAAAATGGCGTGTGGGAACCACACGCCATTTTTGGCGTGCAGGTCTCACACGCCAATTTATTTTGGCGTGTAGACCCTACACGCCAAAAAAAAATGGCGTGTAGGCCCCGCACGCCAAAAAAAATTGGCGTGCGGGTTGGCGTTGGCGTGCGCGCTTGGCGTGCGTTTATCAACGCCCCTTGGTGTGAAGCGGCTTGAAAATGTTTGGGATTCCGGATAGCCCTTTGATCCTTTCATGGCCAATGGTGACCTGTGCTTTGTCCAGTTGCCTGTCCATAGCTGATGAAATTTTCAGGAAAAGGGTAGCAAAGTTGATCTTGCCAGATGTCACGTATATTTTCATCCAGCTATGAGCTGATTCACCTCTAGATGATGTCAGATTCCCCAAGTGCGGTGTTTTCCCAGCCCATGCAGACATGAATTGTGTGAAAAATGGCAGAACATGGTTCTGAAGGTATTCCAGAACATTTTCTTGTTCCCTGAGGTCCACCTGAAGCTTTCCCCAAGCTGTGTCAAAAGAGGGTTTGTCTGGAGCATATGTAACCTCATGCCATAGCTTCATGAAATTTGTCCATTCGTCTGCCTCGGATGCAAAAGCCTGTTTGCAGTTGGTGACAATGTTCCAATCAATGTGCCAGGTGCATAGGTTTGAGGTGGCATTTGGGAAGTGCTCCACAGTTGCATTTCGGAGAGCCACCTCTTTGTCCGTCACAATGACCTTTGGAGAGCTCTCTGGTTCCCATACCAACCTGCAAGAATTGATAGGTGTATGTAGAATTCCCATCAGATTATCAATCTCATACTAAAAAAGGCAAACATCACACTCACTTCAAATTATTCAGAGCCCAATAGTATGCCACATTTTTCTCATTCCTCATGAGACAAAATCCAATTGAGAACAAGTTGTTTGTGCAGGGCTGGCCAATGACATGTAGTAAGGGGTACTTGCAGAGGTTGGTCTTGTAGGTGCAGTCAATATTAAACACATGATGGAACTTGCAAGCGAGTAACATTGAACCAGGGTGCGCAAACCATAGGTAGAGGAGCTTTCCATCATCATTGGAAACGTCATTGTGAACCCAGTTGGAGCCCTTGAGGCATTGTAGAAGATGGTTGATCGGGGTGTAGCCGGCCCTCCGCTCTATTTTCTGTGCTGCTTGTGTGTTGTATATTGTATGGTTTGTCACAAACCGTCCCTCAGTTGTACTAAGCTGCCGGGAAATTGCATGTGGTTGCAAACCAAGAGAGGCCAGTCGAGCCACCTCTGCTTGGCCCTCTGCCCCAAGTGTCTTGTGGATGGCCTCATAGTTGTGCTGGATGACATTGTGGTTGTGAGGGACAGTCTTGCTGCGGAGATCCCAATAGTTGTTGTCACGGTTCTTGGCACATGAACAGTGGCCCAAAATCTTGAAGGTGCATCCAACCCGCTTATTACATGATTCACAAGCCCGACAGGAGTCCATGGTGGTAGTGTCTTCTCCAGCCAGTGAGCAGGCAAGGTAAATGTTCTTCCCCGCCTTGGATCTTGAGACTGCCAGCCAATAACCATGCTTGGTGGCCCATGTGGACACAAAAATTCTTCAGATTGTCAGCACAGGTGAACAGGTATTCAGGTGGTGGGTCCATGGGCTCTAGGAAATTAACTCCCATGAGCATCCATTGGAAACAGTATGATGAATCAATGAGGCACTGACCTCCCACAGAATAGTAAAACAATCTGACATCCTCACTGGTCAGTAGGGCTTTGGGAAAAGCATTTCCAATGGGGTGATTTTGGGCAATCAACAAGTTGTTGGTGTGGGGATCTGGAGATTGATAAATGCACACTGGCGGCACTCCCATCAAAAAAAGGGTGTGCAGCCCGCACACCCCTTTTTTGACAGGCATGCGTGCTGCACGCCCTGTTTTGGGTGTGTGGGAACGCCTGTAGATGGGCGTGCAGTTTGCATGCCCATCTACAGGCGTGCAGCCGCACACCCTGTTCAAACTAGGGTGACCTCGTCAGCCAGGAGGAAGTCCTCCTGGCCGACGAGGTTGTATAGCCTCGCCGGCCGGGAGGACTTCCTCCCGGCTGACGAGGTTATACAACCTCGTCAGCCAGGAGGAAGTCCTCCTGGCCGACAAGGTTGTATAGCCTTGTCAGCCGGGAGGACTTCCTCCCGGCCGACAAAAGTTATACAACCTCGTCAGCCAGGAGGAAGTCCTCCTGGCCGACGAGGTTGTATAGCCTCGCCGGCCCGGAGGACTTCCTCCTGGCCGACGAGGTTGTATAACCTTGTCAGCCGGCTCGCTCACGTAATCAAATGGGCCCTCCCATTCGATTACGTGAGCGAGGGGGGACCCGCACGCCTGGCGTGCGCTCCCACACGCCAAACAATTGGCGTGTGGGACCCGCACGCCAAAAAAAATTGGCGTGCGGGTTGGCGTTGGCGTGCGTTTATCAACGCCCGGGATAGCTCATGTAATTGAACTGGTGGACCGGTTGAAATTACAAGAGCAAGTCGGGTGTTGATAAACGCACGCCAAGCGCGCACGCCAACGCCAACCCGCACGCCAATTTTTTTTGGCGTGCGGGGCCTACACGCCATTTTTTTTTGGCGTGTAGGGTCTACACGCCAAAATAAATTGGCGTGTGAGACCTGCACGCCAAAAATGGCGTGTGGTTCCCACACGCCATTTTTTTTTGGCGTGTGGGCCCCGCACGCCAAATAAAATTGGCGTGTGGGCCCCGCACGCCAATTGTTTGGCGTGCGCTCTCACACGCCAAACAATTGGCGTGTGGGAGCGCACGCCAAACAACTGGCGTGCGGGGCCCACACGCCAATTGTTTGGCGTGCGGGTCCCCCCTCGCTCACATAATCGAGTGGGAGGGACCACTCGATTACGTGAGCGAGGCCGGCTGACGAGGTTATACAACCTCGTCAGCCGGGAGGACTTCCTCCCGGCCGGCGAGGCTATACAACCTCGTCGGCCAGGAGGAAGTCCTCCTGGCTGACGAGGTTGTATAACCTCGTCAGCCGGGAGGACTTCCTCCCGGCCGGCGAGGCTATACAACCTCGTCGGCCAGGAGGAAGTCCTCCTGGCCGACGAGGTTGTATAGCCTCGTCGGCCGGGAGGACTTCCTCCCGGCTGACGAGGTTATACAACCTCGTCAGCCAGGAGGACTTCCTCCTGGCCGACGAGGTTGTATAGCCTCGCCGGCCAGGAGGAAGTCCTCCCGGCCGGCGAGGCTATACAACCTCGTCGGCCAGGAGGACGTCCTCCTGGCTGACGAGGTTGTATAACCTCGTCAGCCGGGAGGACTTCCTCCCAGCCGGCGAGGTTATACAACCTCGTCAGCCAGGAGGAAGTCCTCCTGGCTGACGAGGTTGTATAACCTCGTCAGCCGGGAGGAAGTCCTCCTGGCCGACGAGGTTGTATAGCCTCGTCGGCCGGGAGGACTTCCTCCCGGCTGACGAGGTTATACAACCTCGTCAGCCAGGAGGACTTCCTCCTGGCCGACGAGGTTGTATAGCCTCGCCGGCCGGGAGGACTTCCTCCTGGCCGACGAGGTTGTATAACCTCGTCGGCCAGGAGGAAGTCCTCCCGGCCGACGAGGCTATACAACCTCGTCGGCCAGGAGGAAGTCCTCCTGGCTGACGAGGTTGTATAACCTCGTCAGCCGGGAGGAAGTCCTCCCGGCCGACGAGGCTATACAACCTCGTCGGCCAGGAGGACTTCCTCCCGGCTGACGAGGTTATACAACCTCGTCAGCCAGGAGGACTTCCTCCTGGCTGACGAGGTTGTATAACCTCGCCGGCTGGGAGGAAGTCCTCCCGGCTGACGAGGTTGTATAACCTTGTCAGCCGGCCTCGCTCACGTAATTGAGTGGTCCCTCCCACTCGATTATGTGAGCAAGGGGGGACCCCCACGCCAATTTTATTTGGCGTGCGGGGCCCACACGCCAAAAAAAAATGGCGTGTGGGAACCACACGCCATTTTTGGCGTGTGGGTCTCACACGCCCTTTTTTTTTGGCGTGTAGACCCTACACGCCAAAAAAAAATGGCGTGTAGGCCCCGCACGCCAAAAAAAATTGGCGTGCGGGCTGGCGTTGGCGTGCGCCGTTGGCGTGCGTTTATCAACGCCCGAGCAAGTCCCCACACGCCAGAAAATTGGCGTGTGGGAACTCTCGTTGGCCGGCCAGGAGGAGTGCCTCCCAGCCAACAAGGTTATACAACCTCCCTCCTGGCTGACGAGGTTGTATAACCTTGTTGGCCAGGAGCACTTCCTCCCGGCCGACAAACTTATACAGCCTTGTCAGCCAGGAGGAAGTCCTCCCGGCTGACAAGGTTATACAACCTCGTCAGCCAGGAGGCAGTCCTCCTGGCTGACAAGGTTGTATAAGTCCTCCCAGCCGACAAGGTTATACACCCTTGTCAGCCAGGAGGAACTCCTCCTGGCTGACAAGGTTGTATACCCTTGTCAGCCAGGAGGAGTTCCTCCTGGCTGACAAGGTTATTCAACCTTGTCAGCCAGGAGGAGTTCCTCCCGGCTGACAAGGTTATACAACCTTGTCAGCCAGGAGGAACTCCTCCCTGCCCAAGAGGTTGTATAACCTCTTCAGCCAGGAGGAGTTCCTCTTGGCCGATGAGGTTGTATAACCTCGTCAGCCAGGAGGAGTTCCTCTTGGCCGACGAGGTTGTATAACCTCTTTGGCCGGGAGGAAGTCCTCCTGGCTGACGAGGTTATACAACCTCGTTGGCAGGGAAGAGTTCCTAGGAGGAACTCCTCCCGACTGACGAGGTTATACAACCTTTTCAGCCAGGAGGAAGTCCTCCTGGCCAACAAGGTTGTATAACCTTGTTGGCCGGGAGGACTTCCTCCTGGCTGACAAGGCTGTATAACCTCGTCAGCCAGGAGGAACTCCACCTGGCTGAAAAGGTTATACAACCTCGTCGGCCGGGGGGACTTCCTCCCGGCTGACGAGGTTGTATAACCTCGTCGGCCGGGAGGAACTCCTCCTGGCTGGCGGAAGAGAGTTCCCACATGCCAATTTTTTGGCGTGTGGGGACTTGCTCTTGCAATCAAACTGGTCCACCAGTTTGATTCCGTGAGCTATCCCACACGCCAAAAATTTGGCGTGTGGGACCTACACACCAATTATTTTTGGCGTGCGGGGCCCACATGGCAAAAAACATTGGTGTGTGGGACCCACACGCCAGTTGTTTGGCCTGCGCTCCCACACGTCCTTTTTTTTGGCGTGTAGGCCCTGCACGCCAAAACAACATAGCGTGTGGGACCCACACACCAAAATAAATTGGTGTGTGGGTTGGTGTTGGCGGGCGTTTATCAACGCCCATTGGACCCACCTGATTAATCAATAAATAGTTAGCTCCCAATAAATCAACTCTACCAGAGAAACTAAGACTCACCTTGAACTTGATCCTCATTGGTTTGGGTGGGAAAAGAGGGAGCAGGCAGGAAATCAGGGGGAAAAGCTGATGATTTACAGTTTGTCAGCTCTCAAGACATATACATCACATGAGAAAGTTAGACCTACCTTGAGCAGTATTGTGAGTCATTTGAGGGACAACCAAGGAAGCCAGTGGATCAATTGATGTAGGTAGTTGTGAGGATGGGGCAGGCGGACTTAATGAGTCAAGCAGAGAATTGATTTTGACAGCGGATTGATTAGTGTTGTTGTCCCAGTAGTATGTGGGCTGGTTGACAGACGGGTTGCTGGGTATTGATGCGGACGTGTTGCTGGGTATTGATAATTATGGGTGTTGGATTGGTTGGGGGGCATGCCCGTTGTTGGAGTAGATTTCATGCTGTAATGTATAGGAGGTTGGTTGATTGGGTTGGTTGGTGGGAGGATTGTTTGATGCCTGTTGAAGGGTTATTGGTGGATTGTTGTAGTTGGAAAAGTTGGATTGAGTTGGCCGGTGACTGGAATGTGAGGAAAGGCTTTACTATTGTTATAGGAGGCAGTTTGGGATGATTGGTGGGGGGAAGGTTGTGGTATGGACTGAATGATGGTATTTGGTGCCCCATATGGGGTGCAGGTTGGCCATGATTTGGAATTGGAAAGGCCATTGAGTTTGACGGGTATGAGGGGTGGCCATGGGTGGTGAAACTGGGGTGTTGGTATGTGCTGGGGTGTTAGTGTGTAGGATTATGTGTGATTGGGACAGCATTGTGTAGGTAATTGGGGAAGCCGGGGAATTGATCAGACGTTTGAGGAAGGATGGTGGAGATGGATGGGGCGTGGAACTAAGGGGGTTGCCCAAATGGAACTGGCGGTTGCGGCTGATGGAGGCAGGAGGAAGGACTGTGTCAGCATGTTATTTAAGTAGAAGCATTGGGCTGCGTGTGCTTACATGCTTTGCCAAGTGAGACTGGGTGACATTAGGCTGACCACTGGCATGCGTTATTGCATTATGGTATTGGGGGTGAGGCTGATTGTGGATGCCATATGGGTTGGGAGATAAGCGGTAGTAGGAGGGGTTTTGGCCTGGCTGCGACATTTTCTGCTGTAAATAACAGGCGGGGTGAGTAATTTTGGCTGTTATTTACTTTGATAGACATGCGCTTATACTGCTGGATGGTAATAAAAGTTGATGCAAAGAATGCTTGCTGGAATCTGTGTGTTCAGGGGAACAGGAAGAAATAATCATCTGGCATGAAAATAATAATAATGAAGAGGTGCAGAGATTAATTGGATCTGAGTGGAAGAACATCAAGTGCTGGTGTGCCAATCCCGGGCTTGGACCAGGGGAATGGGGCCCTTGGATGCCTATGTGGAGATATAAAGGGGCCCTTTAGGCCTAACATGTCAACCTTGGGCGGCTGGGAAGGGCCAAAAGGGGCCTAGGGGGCCCTTTTCAAGGCTTGACAGCTGGAATGAGGCTCACTACAGTTGGCCCCTTTTGGCCAGTCATAGTGGGCCCTGTTGGCCCTTTTACTAGGCCCTTTGGGGCTTGTCCCAGTTTCAATACAGGGCCTAATGGGTCCTGATTAAATTTTTAGTGTTTTTTTTATCATTATCTTTTTTTCTTGTTTTATGTTATTGTATTTTTATTTTATTTTTATTTTATTTTAGTTTGATTTGTTTTTCATTTGATTTGTTTTTCATTTTGTTTTCATTTTATTTTTTTTATTATTTTATTTTTTATTTAATTTAATTTTTTTCTCTTACGGGGGCATGGGGGGCATGGGGGACTCAGGGGGCACGGGGGGCTCCGGGGGGCGCAGGATAAATAAAAAGACACCCACATATGGGTTGCTTTTTGTTCTGTGTTGGGTCAGGTGGCTTGGCTCGCTCGGATTGGGTTGGTTGGCTCGGCTTGGCTTGGCTGGGGGTTGGGAGGAGGGGGGAGGTAGCTGTGAAGGGGGGATTCAATTGATCAATTGGGTGAGGTGGTGGTTGCGGTTGAAATCTGCTTGGGGGGAGGGGGGGTGGGGGTGGGCCTAGTAGGCTGATGTCATGTTTACATTTGTTTATAAGCATGACATCAGCATGTATGTAGGTAGGGGAACGCCCCTGCCTATATACATAGGTTGGTGGTGCACCAATCTATGTGTATAGGCAGGGGGGTGCCCCTACCTATATACATAGAACGGGCGTGCAAACCGCACACCATTTTCTGAACGGGGTGTGTGACCGCACACCTGCAGGGAGGCCTGGTGTCACATGCCTGTAGATGGGTGTGTGGGTTTCACGCCCATCTACAGGTGTGCTGACGCCCATGCAGCCCGCACACCAATAAAAAAAAAAAGGCGTGCGGGCAGCACGCCTTTTTTTTTGAAGGCGTGCGTTGGGCGTGGGCGTGCCCGGGGAGGAGTGAGTTTATCAACCCCCGTGATAGAGCAAGGATAAATCAGACTATATTTCTTGGAATTACATTAGTAAAAATCTAAATCTAAATGCTTTATATATTATTACACAAGAAATCTTTAGACGTAGGGAAGAATCAAGGTTTCAAACTATGTATTTATGTAATCAAAACTAAAACTCTGTAGTTACACTTTGAACTTAGTCATCTTTTAACCTACCCATCTGCTGCAGTTCATACCATGTATTTAGTTATGTAGTTGTAGCCGCAGGTATGTGCTCCCTTCTCTCTCCTCAAAAATTTTAGGGAGATTGATACAAAGTGTGCAATTTTCTTACAGTGACATGGATCTTATTTTCAGATCCATACCTTTATAAAATCAAAGTATAGTCAAGACTATATTGCAGGTAGTTGTAAGGATTGGAAATATGTGAAAAGATATATAAGAGGAATTAGCATAGGAAAATAATCCATAAAAGGAAAGATGAACCCATAAATATTTACTAGAATAAAAAGAGGATCAGAATTTATTTACATGTTTTAACTTCTTCCATTTCCACACATAAGCTTGAAGAATTTGCATCCAGTTTTTTTCCCTATTGAGATATTGTGTTTTCTACTTAATCATTCCTTCAAAGATCATCAACACACTGATCTAGGTTATTAAGAATCTTTTTTACAGAATAAAAACTGTTGTATTTTTTGAGAGCCTTCCCTTATTTTCAATTGGCTTTTGCATAGAACAGTCCAGAACATCAAAATTACTGATGCCTCTGTCATTAATACTCTAGTCATTAGGGGGTATCAAGTATGACCAAATTCACAATTATCTAATCAACTGGTTTTGAAAATATACAATTTTTAAAAACCATGGATATTTATGTAAAATGGTTCAGAATTCTCAAAAGTGAAATTTTGTGGAATAATATAATTCACTGGTTTCAATTGTGGATTTGGTCATATTTGATACCCCCTATTACAGTAGTATGGAGTAATCATTTCGACCAGTTTACTCTGTGCTACAAAACCCGCTCACATGGGAGGATTAGACCTGGGGTCCTTGTCAGTACACAAAACAAACCACATCACACACAGCCTAATGGATCAAAAACAGTAATCTCTATGCAAAATTCCACACAGGAATCTCAAATGTGAAAGGATAAGTATGGTTGAAGACTTCGCCAGTAGTGATAGGATTGTTGACCCAAGCACTCACTAATCAATCCATACAATCAATAACCATCTCATATTGAGCATTTTACAGAAATAAAGAAAGATATCCAATTCCTAATTCTTTTCAGGCAGAATTATTTATTGAATTATGTGCTTCTAGCAGGGTATGATTTGACCAGGGTCATCAGAAAAATCCTGTACATATTTCTTCTACAAATTAGTTGATTACTTTCTTCTCCAGGGAATAAGAACCATATCTTTTCTTCCTCACTCCTCTAGTGCCACATAATGTTCTGTCTGTGAAATGGAGTAATTTTCTCCCCAGTTTGCCTCAAAATTATTGAATCATATGGTAATGCCTTGACTGAGGAAGAAACCTCAAGAATTTCAGACAAATGAAAAATATGACCAATTTCAATAATTGGTAGATGATAAAGAGTATGACTAATACTAATAATTTGTATTTGATAAAGATTTTTGTAATGATCTGTTGACAAAGCACTTTGATAAAACAATGAAGCTCCTAGTTTTTATTTTTAATGCTACTATTTTTTTATCCTAATGGTTGATTGTGAGTTGGGTACCGATCTCTTCCTTGAACAACTTCTTAGTAAGGCAAGTATTTCAGCCTCTGGTTAAAACATTCAAGAGATGCACTCCCAAATGACAGGGGAAAATGATGTTAACATGGAAAATATCAGAAAATTAAGATATCATACTCACAACTTGTTTTAAAGACATGATGAATTTGATTTTTCAATCAAATTCAAAAATGATTCCCAAATGTGAGAAGCTTGAAACAGAGGGACAACAAAATAGTTTTCTGATTTCCATTCTTGAAATAGGTTTTCAACTATTTTGTTTGCTTCATCTTCCTCATCCCACCATTGTCTTTCTGAATACCTAACCAGTTCTGGGAGTTTTTTTTTTTCTGTTAAATATTCTTTAAACGTTTTGAGTTCATACCTTGAAATCTCTGGGTGTAAGTAACTATTGATTTTTTCCACATGGCTGTTAATTCATGTTAGAAAGAAATAATAAATTCTTGTACTTCTTTTTTAATTGTTTTATCTTGTAGAGAGTTAATTGTATAAAATATACACACAGAAATCCTTCCTCCTCATTCCAAGAGGACATGAACCTTTCAGATTCCTGATTCAGTGAATAATGAATATTCAACCCCCAAAATCTTATTTAAAATAGAAAAAATAAATCAGATCAATTTTAAGTTCTTCCATAAACCTCAAAACAGATTAGTTTACCTTGGTGGAAGAAGAAATGTAACAGCCCGATTGAAAGCACTTTGTCCCCCATTTTTGTTTCTAAACATAATGAAGAAGTTAAAAACATTTATGGTCTCAGCCAAGGTTTGCTTTGATCATGAAAACTTGGATATTCAAAAAAAAAAAACACATTGTCTCTTCTATATTTCTTTGAGCTTCATTTCCAAATTTATTTTTGGAAACAATGAACAAGGCCTTGAAGCGTATTTCCCTATTATGTGTAAATTTGAGGTTAGTAATGTAACTCTAGTCTAGGGATTGTAAATTTTTATCTGTTAGAAATATTCTTACAATCCATGGTCTGCTTTTGAATCATCTACTCTATTCATTTCTTTCTTTTCTCCATCTAATTCATCCCTTGAATATATATTTCCTAATCCAACTGATTTCATATTCTTCTTGTTAATGGGCCCAAAACTAATTTTGGAAAGCTTTGATAAATGATTATTCCAATTATTTAGTCAGATGAAATTTCCATACTTTCTCATTTCATGATATAAATTTCCTTTAAGATCAACATAACCTGTGAAGCTGCGACATATATATAATCAGAGGGTTAATAATTTGGTTTCCAAATAAAATAAAATAATATTGATGGATTCAATTTTATAAAAAACAAATATACTCACTTGTCTTTGAATATTTCTGATGAGCTTTCAAGAGGCATAAATAAGGCCATTTAATTTTAAAACAAACTAAAAAAACTGGAAGAAATTCTTCTGGGAAACTACTTACCTTTCCTTGTTTGAACTAGATACCAAAAAAATCAACTCAAATTTAGAGCAATGATCAATTTTGTCTGAATTATTATTTGTTGGCACACTTTAAGAGAGAAACTTCCTCATCAACTGTACTTCCTGCTAAATTCACTCCAGCACTTTGAGGAAGCCTTCCTCCAATAATTGACAAGATAAATCCCGAAATTGCCAAAACAGCTGAATTTAAAAGCATCTCAGGATTATTGTTTCAGTTTTTCTATGAAGATCCAATGAAAAGAAAATTTGTAAATTTATTTTTTGGTAGAGCCTTTGATTGAATCAAGCTGGATAACAGAAAGAAATCATTGAGGTTAATAAGTATAAGGATCTGTTTTTCAGTGGCAGCAGCGTTTCATTTTCATAAGGATATTTGAGGCTGTTTCTTAGGAAAGAACTGACTGTAAGAAAAATTACATTCAACTCTTGTTGCATGTAACGTGCTTGATGCATTCACCCAATTCACTGATAATGAAACCATGCCAAAACTTAACTGAAGGCTATGAAACATACTAGATAGCTCAATATACCTTTATCTCGAGACCAAGACAGTTTACACTTTTTTCAAACAGTATGTTTAACAAGGCAAAAAGATGCATTTATGTGACACTTCGTCTCATGTATGAAACGGGGTGAAACTCTTGATGTATGGCTACCAGTAGGTCGCTGCGCCGCTGTACTCTACACCAGTGATAAAACAGTATCTTCGATGAGCAGAACCACTGTTTAAAATGCCTTTGACTGACCTGGTGTACTATTTGAAATTTCTTGAAGTTTTTTTACCTTTCATCTCTGAGCTTCCAGCTCCTGAAAGGCGCGTATCTCACATCAGAAAATTTTAACGCAATTATCAACCTTTGTTTTATTATAACCTATCCCCGGGTTTGAGGGAGGGAAAAACTAGTCACAGAGGACACAGTGCCAACATTCCGTGATAGAGTATTGATGGGTAATTCTCAAATAAATAAAGGGTGCACAGTAAAGATGGAAAAAAAAGAAATCCACTATGAAGCCTCGGGCTGATCCCTTATGAAGAAAGCCCAGTTTGTTTTTCATGTGGGATTTACTGTCATTGTTCTTGATCTGTCATCTTAGGACCCAATCTTGAATACTTTAGTAAAAAAGTGGTTGGTTTTCAAAGCATATCCGGCTGTTGTTGGATAAAATATCACCAACATGTCATCTGATGACGTGTAATATTCTCAAGCGTATAGTTGTTATCTTCAAGTTTCTAGAACCGTTGCTAAAACACGCCAGCCTAATATTTAAGTCAAGAGTCAATTTGTATTTGGAAAGTCCTCATCCTCAAGAACGAAAACGAAGTAGAATACACATCAAGACTTGAGTACTAGGTAAAGAAAATCATCAATCACTTCATCAAGACGGTCACTCATATCATTCATATCATTCATGATCTTATCATAGTTCATCAACTATCAATTCATTCTAATACAAGTACCAATCTAGGAGGCGATTTCAGGGGGAGATTTAGAGGTAGCTCATTATTCAAATTCTACTATGCTCTTAATGTTACCCATGTTCAAGTTTGTTTTTCATCTGAAAATTTATAGTTTCTGTCTCATATTTCAATCAAAATTGTTGTCTGTCTATTTCAATTGTTAACAGTCTTATCAGGTAAAAAATAAAACTCCAAAAATATTTCCTTTTGTATAGTATCATATATTGAAATTGTCTTTTTGTTTTTGAAGTTTTACTACTACTGGTTTATTCAAGAGTTTGCAATTATATGATCTCTCCTTCTTACAGCTGTGCAATCACCAATGAATTTGGGGACAAAGGAGATAATAGTCTCTAATCACAAGGAAGATGTTGAACCTCATTATCTACAACACGTAAGTGTTTGTATGTAAATATGTACCCAGCAAAAAATCACTAGATGTCAGGTGAAATTGAGCAATGATGGATGTAGCTTTTTTCTCTTTCTAGCTCTACTTCCACTTGATTACAATGGCCCCTTTGTGTCCTGCAGGGAGCCGTATAAACAACTAAGTGTGCATATGATGAGTGACTAGTTGGACTTGGACTGATTTCACCTGTAGTCTAGTGACATTTAATATTTCCTGGTGCATGTATAGTAAGTTCTGAGCCAAGTAGCTGAGGCCATCCCAGGGGGCAGCAACCTCACAGCCACTAATGCTCACAACACCAGCGGCAAAGTTCTGGAGTTTATCTGGCACCTGGAAGGTGCTTTTGGGAGGAGAAAATTCAAAGGTTTCCCCAATGGCAATCATCCATTGCACACTTTTGTGCAAGAATTTCCAATAAACACACCCTTCCACAGAAAAATGGCTGGTTTCTGCACCAGGTCCATAATCAGGTATATAGAACACAAGGGCATAGAGGGTCTTTTATACAACCACAAAAGTGAGAAAAAAACACCAGACTGGCTGAGTTACAACAAGAACAAACACACCTTGTATGCAACCACCATAGGAATATCACTAAAATTGAACAATCCGGGCTGGGAAAATAATTCATACAGCTAAGTTGTATAGTTTGATGATTTGAAACAGAAGTATAGAAAAATGAATGAGAAAAGGGGGATTTAATGATGATACAACTTGAACTTTTACCTAGCTCATGTATATAGCTTTAAACTAGGTTAAAAGCCTTTCCATACAACTGGTTGAAGAGTGTGCTTCAAGATGATATATGTCAATATACAGGTTGAGACAGATACAATGAAGCTTTTAGACTGATGGAGGAGAGTCGAAATATGAGCTAGTGAACCCCAATTATCAAATTGTATACTGTTTGGTTAATGTAGTTCATGATTTTAAGCACTCTCCTAAGGATTCTCTTGACCACCCTGGGATTTTTTTTTTGATCTCTATAAGGTCCTTCACTCATTGGGACCAAATCATACTCCTCTTACTGCTTGTGCTGTATGAATCTATGGTGGATTATAGTCTCCTTGTTTGAATTGGTCATGACTTCCCAGTGCTGAATACAGCAGCTGACCCAGAAGAATTTCTTTCTATCCATCTGCCATGCTGTTTAATTCCAAGGACTAATATTCTTCAATATAAAAAATTTTATCTAAAAGTCTAAAGAAAATGAAAGAACAATTATCTTCTATTGATTTACATCTTTCATAAAAGATTTAAGTAATTTTAGGACAAGCGTAGATGGCTGAGTTCCCTCAAAGTGTAAATTCCCCTTTCATGATTGCATATCCTTTTCATGTATGTGTAACCCTTTCATCATCTTTAGAAAACCCTTTCAATATGTGTACACACACCTTTCATGTGTACATATCCTTTCCACCATGTGTATAGACCCCTGTAATTGGTGCATATCCCTTTCATGTGTACATACCCCTTTCATTTGTACATACCCCTTTCATGTTTACATACCCCTTTCATGTGTACATATCCTTTCCACCATGTGTATCAAACCCTTGAATTTGTGCATATCCCTTTCATGTGTGCACACCCCATTTATTTGTGCCCATCCCTTTGATGTGCAACCAACTACTGCCCCTTTCATGAGACCATGCACCACTGCTGCAGTATTCCACCCATTTCAGGTGAGTGTAGAGGGGTCCCTTGCGGAGATGTATGGCTCAGGAAACCTTGGAAGATTGGATCCTCTCTTTTCCTATCTGAGCATCTGTCAGAGGGACTGCACTCTAAGTTAAAAAATACAAAGCTTAGCACCAGGACAGACTGAGCTAGTCCATACAAACACATGCTAAAAATCAGTGTGGATAAATCCAGGGAGAATTCCAAAGTATGAACCTGGATTGAATTAAAAGTATGAATCTGGCTCTTGCATATCAACTGCCAGAATTGTCTTAAGTTTTTTTTTTCTCATAGTGTAAAAGTGGCCAGGGAGGTTTGATGGAACACTGGACCAGGTTATAGTTGAAAAGAATGGATTGATGGAAAACTGATTTACTGGTTAGGACATTGGTAGACTGGCCCAACACAATGCTTGTTATAAATACCAAAAATGTCTGGGGAAAGGGGGAGGGGGGAGAAATCATTCCTTAACTAACTATCTGGAGCCCTGTCACCAAGTCATTTGTGGTGGTGTGAGTTCTAAAAGGAAGCAGTTCATTTAAAATGGCAAATACAATATCAAACATCAAATCTTTATTTAAAAAAAGCTACAAATAATTGATTTTTTTCCTTCATTTATCTGTTCTGAGAAAAGGCACTTCTTATTTGATTCCATGAAGAAGGATACCATGAATGAAAAGTGATGAGTAAAAATCAAATGATGATACATTACAAGTGTGCCTTTATTTTGTATATACAATTTATTCATCTAACTAACTGTGTTTTTTTTGGTGATTTTTTCTATGGGAATATTGATGTCACTGAAATCACTTAAAGATTAGCTTCTAATTATATATCTGTTAAATATCAGTCAAGAAACAAGGACTTGATTAATCAGTGAACATGTACTGATGTGTAATCCACATATCTTGATTGTTCTTTCCTGATGATTAAATTTTAGAAGATAATTTGGTTGATCAAAAATGATCAAGAATGATATATGAAGTAGCTATTTGAGATTGTTTTATCAAAGAGGTATGGTTTAATCTTTGGGTAGATGGGGGGATAAACATGAGAGCATGCCATCAGGATCAATGAGTGGGTGCACATAAGATTTTGATACCCATCACATGACTGTTAGTATTCATATATTTTATCTCTCAGTTTTTTCTTCTTCTTTTATTTCAAAAATTCAACTCATTATATAGAAGCATTAATTTCTATTTTCAAAACTATAGTGAATTCAAATATGGTTGAAGAGCTTGAAAGGTTTACCAGATTAAAGCAATGTGATTACAATGCACAACAGGAGGTCAATCTTTGCTTTCTGCTGCACACTGCAGCTCATTTGGTTTCCCTTGATTTCATGTAGGTGGCAGAACCAAGAAGATAAACAAGTAGAAAATAGTGTGTAATGCCATAATTTCTGAACAGCAGGTCAAAGATATGTCCAACCATTCTTTAAGCCACAGTACAAGCAAAATTTCTTAGGTTGGACTCATCTCAGTCAAATTCTACGTGAAACTAGGATACACCCAACCAATTTAAACTAGGCTTATCTTGACCAATGAAAGATATACCCAAGCTTTCACCCATAATGACACACACAAACAAACAAAAAAATGTGGTTGTTTTTTTCTTGATAAGAGCAGCAGTAATTAAACAAGTATGAGTTGTTGTTCCAACACAGATTATGAAGAAGCAAAAGAAGAAGAAAAAACAAAAACAAAAACAAAAACAAAAACAAAAAAGCATACTTGAGTTAAATATGGTTTGACTAAAGGTATATACATATATATCTACACTAAAAATAATTGTTGAGGTAACTGTAAAGATTCAGCAATCCAGACCAGTTCCAAATCGCATCTCGAACAGTGAGTCTACTAATCTCACATAACTCTTAGAAAGTACATTCACCAGATCAAACTTGATTATTAAAACTAAGAATGTTGAATGAAAAAAGTGGATCATATGTTATACCACAATTGGCCATAGCTTGACATACATCGATCCTGACACATGATTTCCTTAAGCTCAAAAGAAAGAATAAGGAAAAACTGTAAAACAGGAGATGGTTAAAAATTATGAGATAGTTTGGACGATATATCCTTTTTTTTCGTTGAAGTTCCAAACTTGACCAGAAGAAGAAAAGTTTACTTAAAAATGGTATTGACCGTTGACGTTTTCTATTACTTCAGTTTTATTGCTGGGCTATAAGTTAGGAGCGGAAAGAGAGGATTGAGTAAAGTTTTTTTTCCCCTTCAAAGTTCAAGATGATCATATAAATGACCGCTTACGATAAGAGAAGGCCTAAGCTAGCGGACTTTTGCCTACGAAAAATCTTAATTAGGAAAACAGAGTGAACTTCTCAGATCATCCCTGAATCTTGGGATGTGACGGGTGTGATTAAAAGTCTTGATAACTCCCTCCCGATTGATTAGAATCGAAGATAGGTCGGAAAGTGGAACCCGAGGGAAGCCATTGTAGGGATCCGTTTTGAGTCTGACAGTTGGCCGTTTGTATCGTGAATGGAAATTGACGATTTTTTCCCAACTGGAGATTTTCTACTAGAGGTAAGTTCTGATTATTCGAAGGAAGGGAATTCCCGTCCAGGTAACCTCGCGAGGAATCGGGTGAACTTGAGGGATTTTCACTCGATTGCAAGCACTCCACGGAGGCCAATCGTGCTTGCAAAATCTTAATCGTTTCCCTCTGTCTAACCTCGATGTGATGGATTCAACAGATCATTGATAATGAATGTTATTAATTATTTTCTTAACTTTTTGGATTCCATGTCTAGTTCAAATTCAATAGATTAAATCTCATCCTGTGCGCACTCTCTCTCGACTGTTTCATGTCGTTTCAATACTTCTTCCAATTCGTGTATCTCCCGATCCTTTTGTTTAGATGATAACTACAATTCGTCAAGAACGAGGAAGTTATATTAGATTCATACCTCACGGGGCTCTACCCTCACCCTAGACCGATTAGGGACAGCAGGTTTAATCCAGGTGCTTACATCGCGTCTTTCTCGGAAGGCTTTCTGGTTGGCTCGATTCTGCTCTCTTCGCTTCTATAGATCGTACAGCATGTACGCTATAGAAGTTTCAGACCATTTGGGAATAGAACAAAACAAGGGTATGATCACACGGACATCGGTTATCTTACGCTTGCAGCGGTCAGTTTTTTGGCCATCAGGAGCACTATTCTCGACCAATGAGGAGGTACTAGGTAGAGTTTCGTGGGAAAGATCTACGGCTTCAGCTCCGATATCCCGATGCTGGACGGATTCTACAGAAGACACCTAATCGGTTTCCTAGCACTGCTATGGGGTTGTGTACCTCTAAGAAACGGCTGTTGAGAAGAGCTTACGGTCAGAGGGATGGGTTAATTTAGCCTCCGAGGAGGGATGTAGATGTCTTGGACAGTCAGACGGCTGCGTTGAGCTGTTCTGAGGGCTGATCAAGGGATAGGATGGGTGGCCGCCTTGAGACGAATGTCCGAGCAGAGAATTGACTAGTTGATTGGCCTCGGGAAGCACGGCGGCGTTGAGTTGAGCTTGGAACTGAGCAGAATTTGGATAAGAGCTGGAATTAATATCTGGGTCAGGTCGATCACACACAGAGTTCCGGGGGGATTCTCCCGGATACTCCAAGGCAGTGGCTGGAGAGTATTTAGTTTGGGGATCCTGGTCAAGACCATCGAGGTGAGCCAGATCCCCATACTGACCAAGAGCCCCGGAGAGCTGATTGGGATTTAGGTTTGTATACTCTGAGTGGGAGGCTAAGTAAGAGAGCGAACAGAGGAGGGATGATGAATTTATGAATGTGGATAGATGGATTAGTTTATCATTCCCGAAAAACTGCAGAGGTACTTTGGCCATCAACTTGGGATGCTCACTGGATGGGTATGGGTGGTCTAGAGTTGGATGAGCCTGTTGACCAACTGGAGTGGGATGACTGAATACCAGCGAGAGATTCGCTTGCTGCTGGTGTAAGTCCAGTTGACGAAGAGGATTGCCGGGCCGATTGAGTTGAGAGAGTGGATTGGGAGGCATCTGTTATGTTAACCGACGCCAAACGTTTATCAACCCTTTAGACGAGATTTAGTGCTTGGATCTCATCGGACCAGAGCGAGCCGAGTGGAGGTTGAGGGTAATAAGCAAGGTAAGGTGGAGATGGTAAGAGGCCATCAATCCGCTCGATAATATTAATACTCATCATTTTATTCGACCCAGCCAACCAAGTCAACACACATGAGGTGAGGATGACCTTATCGAGGCTGGTTTGGATTTGCAAGTCGCAAGTGAATTAAGGACCCACCTCAAACCTTTTTTTTCTTTTTCTTTTTCTTTTTCACATACCGGAACTTGAAGCTTGTCTTTGCCGGCTGATGACTCCGGCTGCCGGGGTTTTTTTATTACTTCCGAAGCCGCCCACCGACGGACATCAATGCGCGCTAAGGTTTCTTATTCAGCCGATGTATGTACATATTTAAATAGGTCGATCTGAGCTCTGTGATCTTTGACCTGGAACATAAGCCAATCATCAACGGGAATTACACATGATGACATCAATCGAATCTAAACCCAGCAGGGGGGGATCTTATCAACCACAGTGTAGTCATGCCACAATAGGCTACGCCACAGGCGCATATACTAGGGGCTGAAGTTCCTTTGAGTCTCTAGGCCCCGTTTGGCAGCCATGATGTTATATCATGTTGAGTAATTACGTAATGTGATACACATCACTCCGCAACTTGACTTTCCTCGTTATGACCGGCGCGTGTGGCTATGTATGCAATGCTTCCGTTCAACCAAAGCTGGCCAGCTTAGTATTGCAGAACCTCACCAACAAGGAGATATTTCTTAGTGCACAGTCTCATTGACCGAGAGACATTCCTTCCGGTCACCGTCTTGTTGAACGGAAGCAGTAGTTTGCCTCGATCAACAAGGTACATAATTGTGCTGTCTCAGCCAGGAGAAATTCATCCCGGTTATTTGTAAGGCTATGTATTTATACTTGTTATTATTTTCAAGTGAGATCGGGTAATTGGGCTGCAATGCTACAAACGTTTCCATCTACGCCTGTACCCTTGAGTCTCAATACTCAACGGTTCTTCTTTTGTTTTTCATGTCGGCCCTAATAAGGCCTCTCGGTCTCGAACTTCACCCAAGGCCCATTTCCCTGCTGTGGGTGGCGCTGGAAGTGGCCTTGCCCCTGTCGCATTTAGCCGACGGCAAGACAGAGAGAGACCCTGCGGGGCTGTCCCTCTGTGCTATCACTCGTGAGGCTTACGTTAAGCTCGTCTCTGCCTGTGTTCTTCCTAAAAATCATCCATTGATCTCTAGACAGAAATCCAGACGAGCCTTTTTGCTCAGCTCTTTCTTCTTTTCCCCGCGTGTAGCCTCTAATGCGCAGTCGCAGACGCACATTTCACGAGTCCTGTAATTACCCGTCCCGTCACAACAATCACTCTTCGATTCAAATCATCCAGCTTTCAGACAATCTACCAAGAAGTATAAACACATCATTCCATAAAATAACTGAACATTGGAGGAAGAGACTGACAGAGCAATAGAAGGATATAAGACCCAGATTGTAAGAGTGTAGTAAACCAGGGCTTTATTGGGCAGGGGGGGGGGGGCAGTGGAAACTGGCACATGGCCAAGTCTCGGTCGGCCAATAGGTAGACCGGTTGTTGAATACCCACTTGAAAACCGGGCTACGTAAGAGCCATGACTGATTTATCAAGAGTTAACTAGGTACAAACCAACCATCGAGCAGCGGAAGGTCTTGTTTGTTGACAATCACTTAGACTGCAGACCGGACTTCGGACATCGCTCCGGCTGGAATTCTGACAAGCATCCAATCTTGTCAATCAGCCCATCCAGCCGGCGGTTTAACTTCCTTGGTAGCTAGCTGGTCCCTAGGCCAAACATCATCAAGGAGTTTAATTTTCTGAGCTTTCCCTTGTTAATCATGTGGATCCCCTAAAGCAGAAGGGGGGACTTTATAGATAGTTGGATGCCAATTTCGGGGAATTCTTTGGAGGCGTAAATAGAGTGAGATCATGGCCAGCGGACCTCCAAGGTCATCAGCCTGTCCCTTCTTTCCTCTCACAGCCACTCTTCTTCACCGAGTCCGAAATCATCCTAGAGAGGAAGACCATGCCGTGTTACAAATATTGTTTAGATCTCTGCCAACCGGTGATATTAAAGCTACTAACAATCCAAAGGTTTACAACTGATTTACAGATTTGTGTTCACAGAATCAATCTGATTAAGATAGGGGTTATAATTAGGTGTGGCTATGCCTGAAGCCGTTAGAAAGGGAACATCAAATAAAGATCTTTATGGCTATTATGGTTTATACGAGACCGGGTATCGGATCGCACTGGCAAATCGATTCATAGTCGAAGAAAATAATTGAATCGATGAATCAATCCTATCCACGGTAGATATCATCACTACGGTCGAAATATCGGATCGGTCTTAGTGTTGGCTCAATCGTGCTTTCAGTATTCTGATCTGTTCGCTGTGCCTGTGCAAGCGTGAATAAAGCAGAACCAAAATATCACCAAAGACTCTCCAAGAGATCCTTCGCCACTTTGAAAAAAAAAATCATGATTGAAGCTACGTACTTTGCAGCAGTTTCTTGATATCGATTCATGCGCTCTTTCAGATTGCATATCAATTCATCCTTTTCTTTCAATGAGAGCTATTGTATATATATATATATTATCTCTGTGAGCCCACCCTGGATTGAAGAGTCATCATATCGGTCGGGAGGAGAGGGAGGAAGACCCACTTTGTGTCGGTCCCGGAAAGCTCTCTGGTGGATCCTATTCTGCTCTCGTCTCCTCTGCGGATTATACACCACACATCCAATGCACACATGTCTCAGGCTGATTACGATCAAAATGACTAGTTCAGGATTCATGATCATCAAACAGACCTCTGTCATTTTACGCTTCCAGCGCTTTGTCTTTGGCTCTTCATGACGTTGTGCTGGTACTTCGGAGGAAGTACCCGATTGCCTGTTCCCACGCGAGGAAGCTACGGATGTCTGTGCGGTATCCGATGCCAGGGCATGATCTGAACGAAAGGGTTCAAAATTTCATCAGTAGATGGACGCTTTGCCGAATGATCTGATTATCCCAGGTTCGGTGGATAGGTAAACAATCTCGGGTTTAACAACAAAAGAGATGTACCAGTTAGGTCGCTATTTTCCTTATCCTCCGGCGCGAAGTACGTTTGAGGGAAACCAGATGTTTCTTGAACGTTTATTTCGAGCGGCGGCTGGTCATTTGATCCTGCAAGGGTAAGCTCAGTGAGTTGTTCGTTGAATGGTGGATGCTCGGTTAGTAGAGGAGGAGCCTGTGGAATGGAATTAGGAATCCATGATGCATCCAGCTGCGTATCAAAATAAGGTCCACCCGGATAAGTTTTAGAGCCATTTGCTGGAGTGGGATGACGAGTGGAAAGGATATCGGACAGGGACGAAGGTTCGCCCGGTGTAGAGCTCTCCAAGGGGGCGGGAAGAGACTGCGAGTTTTCTAAATACTGAGCACCCGACCGAGCAAAATCCCAAATGTAACCAACAGCTCTATCGTAGAACTGATTAAAGTTCAGTCTAGGGTACTCTGTCCCGTAAACCTTTCGAAGCGAAGCTAAACGAAAAATAAAATAAGGAAAGAAGCAGGTATACTTGATGAGATTGGCTAACGATGACCAATCGAGAGCAGCTATAATTTTGACAAGGGTTATGTATGGAGCTCACTGGGTTGATGGTCAGCCGAATGCTGCTGACTGAAAGGGTGTGGATAACGGAAGCCCAGGGAGAAATTTCCATGTTGCTGGATGGCCGGCTGGGGGAGAGGGCTTGCGGGCCGATTGAGAGAGAAGAGTTGATTGGGGTGTTTCATTGGGGGAACTTGGACTATGGAATCGGTACAGCTATCACCAGAAGGTCGGAGTGAAGATAGTCATACTCAAGCTTCGTCAAGCACTCGGATTGAAGGCAGCCTGGGGATGCAGAGGCTCAAGCTTATGCCGATGACTTGAGGGGGAGTGCTCATCTAGACCTTGATGATAGATGGACTCTTATATTGTCTATTTGACCATCGAAGGCGGCTCAAATCGATGAGCCAAGAGCGGGGCATCGGCTGAACTGGTGAATACCTTAATACTCGGTCAGAGAGATAGTCGAGTCAACTAGGAACTTTCCATCCTGGTGATTTACACAAGCTGTGCAATTTCAGCTCGCCAAGACATCACGCCGTCAAGACCAGCCTGATCGCATAATCAAACATCAAAATCCCTCGGCCCCTCCCCATGGTGAAGTGATGATCAAGAGATGCCCAGGAGGGGCCGACAAGAGGATGCCCAGCCGGAAAGACTATCCAAGCCGAGGCCAATAGACCAGCTGTAATGCCCGGGGGCAATCCCTGGCAGCCGACGACCCTCAAGAAATTGTCCAATAGAACAATTCAGGGCGCGGAGAACGACCTCGAGCCCGAGTCGCCCGGAGACTTTCAGTCACGCTTTGATTAGTTCCTCCAAACACGAGGAAAAGTGGAGCCGGGCAACGTTCTTTCGTTTCTAGCGCTGTTGAGGCTGGAGTGCATGAGATCACAAAGAATAAGTAAAAACCCTCCAAAGGGGAAAATATATTTCGTAGACTGAAAACTACACCACGGACGCCAATAAATATTTCGGAAACCGGTTTAACCAGTTTTCAATTGAATATCTTTCCATTCACTCAGTGCCGACGGCGCGAGGATCAAGTCAGACAATCTGATTTCTAATATTTTTGAAATATTTTTAAAACCACTTGGTCAGGTGCGTGTCTGGAATATTATCAGAGAGCCACCTCATAATATTACACCCAAACAATTTGGTTGACAGATGCCTGTGAAATTGGTTCTGAAACCCAATTAACTTGGTTGTAGAAACCAATTCTGCTTGCTAAATAGTTTTTACAACCAAATTGGGTGGGAAATGATATTCCTCCAGCCACAAATGGTTAGGGGAACCATTTCTGTTTTCAGATTGGTTGATACAGCCCTTCACAGACAGGCACTGGTTGCCACCATCAATGGAAGGATTGGATTATATTGATCAGTCATTGCCCCAGTATCAGAGCCTTGAAGGCATGGGTTCATCCAAAGGATAGCGGGAATAGAAAATTTAAAGATAAATGAAAATAGAATTAGACTGGTACTTGGACAAAAAACATCTAAGGAGTGACTTGGATGCTTGGATGGGTTAGCTGATTAATATTGTAAACTGACTACTAGTACAGATCTGAAAGATGAAAAGTAAAAAAAGGTTTGTTCCACTTCTACTTTGATTGATTAGACAAAGGGGAGACGTAAGAGAATGATGTTGGTTCCCCCACCAGATTCAAACCAATTCTGTCCCAAAAAACATGGATCTCACCAATTTGGTTTTTGAAACCATCTCAAAAACATATTAGTGCTTCTGTGGTGTATTTATGGTATTTAAAGTTATGCAATTGGCTTGATGAGAGAATAAATATAACTATTAATATATAGAGTTGTAAGTATAACTATAGATCCATAATATGGGGTATAAGATATGAACAAAGTCGCCATTATCTAATCAACTTGTTTTCAAAATCCACCATTTTTAAAAACAATGGATATCAGTATAAAATGATTCAAAAATCTCAAAAAGTGCAATTTTTTTTGAAAAACCTAATTCACTGGTTTTTATTGTGAATTTAGTCATATTTGCTTCTCCCTCATATATCAGAAGGAAATAATAGTAATATAAATATGTGGTTATATGTCAAGCCATAATCTTGTAACAACAGAGGAAAATTTTCAAAATCAAGGCAGGACTGGGAAACACAAAAAATAAATCTATCTATATATATATATATAAGATACAAATGTTTTGTTATTAGGGGGTATCAAATATGATGAAATCCACCATTAAAACCCATTGATTAGAAATTGCCAAATCCACAATTTCTAATCAACAGGTTTTCAAAAAGGGGTAGCTAAAAACCAAACGGATTTTGAAAATGAAAAACCCTGGTTTTCCATCCAAATCCTTCATTTCCAAAATAACCCAATTAAATCACATCTCTCATCAGCTCACGCTGCACCGTTCAATCCATTTCCTCTTGTCAAACCAAGCAAACATCACACCTCACCTCAACCAATCATGCAACAAGCAACTATTTCAAGCGGCCAACTCTGCTGCAACAGTATTGATTTTTGACTCAGATAACGAAGACTCAGGTCTTGAAGATTTCTACCGTTATTGTCGATCAAAACTCCAGAAACAATACCTCAATGCCAGAGGCACCACTACACAATTCCATCCTCGATATGACCTTTCAATCATTCAAGAACTTCCTCAATCATGCTTCCTCCAGCTTTTTTGAATGTCGTTCCCATGTTTCCTCAATCTTCTTCAACTGATTGAGTCAAATCCAATCTTTCACAACTCCTCTCAGAATCCTCAACGAGACCCATCAGTCCAACTTGCTATTGCTATGTGCCGTCTTGGATCAAACGGAAACGGTGCTGCGGTTTTCAGACTCAAGAATCTCTTCCAAGTTGGCTATGGAACAATCAACCTTTACACATGTTGGGTGATCAAGATTCTTTATCAAATGCGCTTGCACTTGGTATCATGGCCGACTCAAGAAGAACGTATGGAATCATCTCAGGTCATGCAAGATGAAGGCTTCCCTGGATGTGTTGGCTTTGTTGATGGAACAACCATTCCACTGAGTCAAAAGCCTCCGGTGGACGGTAACCACTACTGGGATCAAAAAAAACGGTTGGATTGTTTGCATTGGTTCCACTATTTTACCAATTCTGAGCTGATGTTTTGTTTGCTTTCAAAACAGTTACTCTATTTTGGTCACTCTTGTTTGTGACATAAACAAAAAGTTCATATTGTACCTTGCAGGCTACCCAGGATCCTGTCACGATTGTTATGTCTTCTCTAATATGAAGCTTGCTCAAAATCCAGAACGATTCTTTGACCAACACCAATTCCTCCTGGCCAACTCTGCTTATTCAAGTGATCAACATACTGTTCCAGCCTACAAAGGTTCTGATTTGCTTATACCTGAGAATGTGGATTTCAATTACCATCTAGCCCAATCAAGAGTACAAATTGAACATGCCATCGGTATTCTAAAGGGACGATTTGCCAGTTTGCGAGAAATTCGATCACAAATCAGGAACCCTCGTGAGATGAAGGCATCGGTCAAGTGGATCATCACCTGCATTGTTCTGCATAATCTTCTAGCCAACCTCAAGGATCAGTGGCATGAACTTTACAATGAGGAGGAACCAGAAGCAGCCCTGCCCTTGTTGGAAAATGTTGAATCTAGTAACGATGGATTACATGGACTGTTACGCCCCATAACGCTTGCACTCTTCAACTAAGGTGAATAATTCAACATTCACTTGCAGAACAATACACTTCCAGCTTTCTGACTCTTGCTTTTGATTTGGTTTCCTTGCAGTGCCAATTTTTCTTGATTGCTCTGCTTCATTACAGATGATTGTTCTCTTCTCTTCTGGAATGCCAATAAAATCAATAAAGTTTTTACACTTATATTTTGGATCAAAATATGTTTTCTTGCCTAAGTAAGCACATCTCTACAGGAAAAAACCACCCACCGGTACAAAAAAAATGCTTCTTCCACTAGCTCAATTTGTTTCAATGTTGCAATTGTGCACAATACACTGTCATGGTAACATTTCCTCTGATTTTTCAATTCATCTTTTTACATTTCACGCTGTTTATTCATTAAACAATCATCAGGAAAAACTTGGCTTGCTCATGTGCTTTGTGGCTGAAAAAGGTAAGCCAATTAACCCATCATCCCTCCTCTTTGGTTCTCAGATAATTTGCTGACATACATGCTGTTTATCAATCCCTTCCACAAAGGTGAGCGTGATCACTATTTTTTTTATTATCTTGACTTTCTTTGGCTGATGCCATGCTGACTTTTTGATTTTTCCCTCCTTGAAAGAATATCTTTGGCAGGACGATTGCCAATGTTCTTGGCAACAACAGATGCTCAGGAACAATTAAACGACGGCCCAATTCAATTGGATCAGGCCAAGCCACTTTGTTGTAGTTTCAATTGGGCCAAGCCACAGGAGATGGCTGAAACAGCCCAGACGGTTTGGCAGGCCGATTTGGACCTGCCAAAGGTTGTCTGAAACTCTTCCATTATCCAAACATTGAATCATTCTGCTAATTTTATATCATTTGCTCTCCTCTCCTCAGATTCTAACTAGGCTGCTTCTGAACATAATATCGCCAAGGACTGCTGCTCAGGATAACTACAAAGGCAAGCGACGCTGCTGCTGAGGATCACATCGCCGAGCAACACTGCGGATCTTCACATTGCCGAGCGACACTGCTGAGGTGAACAACCAGCTGCTGAGCTTGACATCCCTGAGCGACGCCACTGAGCTACCTAAAACTTGACTGCTGCTGACCTTCACACCGCCAAGGGATGCTGCTGAGGAGAACGACCAAGGAGAACGACCAGCTGGTGAGCTTGACATTGCCAAGCGACGCTGCTGAGTAGGTCTACCAACTACTTCCACATCGCCGAGCTTCACTATTGAGGATAACTACCACCAGCTGAGCTTTACATCCCTGAGCGACGCCGCTGAGCTACCTAACACCTGACTGCTGCTGTCCTTCACACCGCCGAGGGACGCTGCTGAGGAGAACTACCAAGGAGAACTGTCAGCTATGTGTATGAAACACTGGTTTAATGTTTATAAAAAGCCAGGTACTATCACTGTGCTGAAAGGTTATCAGAATAATCACAAGTCTTATTCTCTCTATAGTGTCCAAACTATGCACAGAGGATAACCTAAAACTCCTTTGGAATTGTCCCTTTGATATACAAATAAGTCAATCAGGAGAAGACTAACAGCTAACCATATAGGTTTGGCTATCTTTCTGTCTTTTTGAGAGTGTAACAATATAAATTGTTACTAAGCAGCTGGCAAGCACTTGAGCTGATTGGCTACTGTCAGAGGTGGTAGTCTTGCAGCAACTGCTTTCTAAGGAATAGTCCAAGGTCTAAGATGGGGATGTTCTAAGATAGCTTGATAACTAGTCCAGTAAATAAGGTGGATTGGATAAAAGGGATAACACTACTCTAAAAGTAGGAGGAGAATATTCAGAGTACTTAAAGATATGGTACTGGGGGAATATGCTGAGGAACCAATCCTAGGCCAGAAATGGCCTCCTTTTATATTCTAGAGGTTCCTTGAGGAAGGTTCTAGAATGTTTATTCTAAATTCTGCTCTAATGTATTACAATTCAAATGTACCATGATTTAATGGGAATTGTATTGAATTGAGCACAGTATTTTCTATGTCCCCATGACCTCATGACATGTGTGTATAACCAATCACATCATGGGCCAATTCATTTAATAGAACAATACTGGGAAATTACCACGCACTTAGGTAATTTCTTTCTTGTAAGCATAATATTATTATTCTAATATTTATGCAAATAAGTTTATTGTCTCTCAGCTTTTATGACAATAATTTCTTTAATCAATAATTTATACTTTTATTCCCTTTTTATTAAAGTATCTTTATCATATGATAAAGTACTAGAAGGAGTAGGAATTTAGTGGTGGTTTGAGTGAGCTACCCCACTTAATTTTATATTCTGAGTTGATTGGTATAATAATATTTTATGATATGTTATTATTTACATTAGTAATACATTATTTTTATTGTATTTTGTAGTTTAGTCAGTGCTTAGGATACTCTGGAGTATCTCTAGGGCTGACAAGAACAACCAGCTGCTGAGCTTGACATCGCCGAGCGACACTGCTGAGTAGGTCTACCAACTACTTTCACATCGCCAAGCTTCACTAACAAGGAGAACTACCACCAGCTGAGCTTTACATCCCCAAGCGACGCTGCTGAGCTACCAAACACTGGACTGCTGCTGCCCTTCACACCGCCGAGGGACGCTGCTGAGGAGAACTACCAACTACTGGACTCCTGCTGGGCTTCACATCGCCAAGCGACCCTGCTGAGGAGAACTACCACCGACTGCACTGCAGCTGAGCTTCACATCGCCGAGCGACGCTGCTGAGGAGCACTACCAGCTGCTGAGGTTCACATCGCCGCGCGACACTGCTGAGGAGAACTACCAACAAATTTCACATTGCCGAGCGACGCTGCTGAGGAGAACTACCAACAAGCAACGCTGCTGAGGATCACATCGCCAAGGACGGCTGCTGAGGATCACTGATCACTTAATCCATTAAAACCAATCTGACACTAACTATGACCGCGTTCGTGAACAACATCTCAGTCAGTCCCTTTGTAAGTGGGGCTTCAACAAGAACTCAAGAGGGAAAAATAAGGAATGCAGATCTTGGGTAAGTGCTTTATTCCTCTCTTCCAACTGAGCCACCTGTGTATTGCTGATTTATTCTTTTTTTTTTTTTTTTGGATCAAACAGCGTGGAAGTTACACAACTGGAATCAGTGACGGAGGAGCTCACAGTGGAACTGGAAGAACCTTGACAGAAAACCATTGGACTCAAAGAACCACTGCCCACCCCCTCCCCAATCCAAGCTGATGTGCCGCTGACTGTTCAAAGATCAAGTACGAACTGTAACATCCATTGGCGATGTGCTATTCCTCATGATCTAGAACAGTCACAGCACATTAGTGAGGAGCAAGGAGGGGATGATTCTTGCCACCAGGACCCGCCGTCACCTTCCTTTTTGACGTACAATTTGGATTCTGATAGCACCTTCTCAGACACTGGCTCTACCGACAATGAAAGCAGTGACCACGATTCAGAATCATCCGATTTATCTTGAAGAAAGTCAAACTCACCCGTACACCTTGCCCACCTACTTGCAAGCAACACTCCAATCCAAATCCCCACGTGCCTCCTAACATGTCTCAGATGGAATCAAAGTCTTGCGTAATTTGTCAAATCTATTGCCGATGTGATCACTATTGAGAACAAGATATACATGGCAGCAATGGGTTCAATGAAGCAGAAGGTTCTTGTCTGGCTCCGCAATCACACCTCAGTAAAAATCAAAGGAAGCGGAAAAAGTACAAAGCCGCCACTCAACTTCTTCGCCGTCAACGTGCCAATGTACATTTTGCTGGCCAGTCCCATATTCCAGTCCACATCTCAATTCCCAATCCAAATGCCAACATCCAATTCTTCAACAAGTCATTTATCTGCTGGGCCGATGGAGCTCGTAAGAAGGTTATTGCTGTGGTAAAGTTCCAACCATTCTCAACCATGGATGCAAAACTCAAAGAACAATACCAAAATCTCAGCCAACATCTCATCCAGCAGGCCAAATTCCACAATTCCAATAAATCCAACGGACCAGCATACTCGGGTGAAATGTACATTCTGGGATGGCAAAAAGGTTACAAGGCACAATCCCAAATTGGTATAACAGGCATTTCTTCCAAAGTTGCTACAGATCGACACAGTTATGAAGCGCTTCAAAAGGATGTTCCAAAAATCAATAAGTTTCTTGGCCGGTGCTTCCGATCTGTATCCAAACCCCTATTCTGTGAGGTCCAGAAACAACACATTTGACTAAAAGCCCCTGGACTAGCTCCCCAATATTCAGCCCACCGCAAAGGATTCACCTCACACATGTTGTTTACCCTTGGCCAGTTTGCAAACACGCCACACCAAGACACTGATTCTTCACCCTTCAGCTTTGTCCTATGGATTCCCATTGAGAAACACACTGGGAAGCTAGTTGAGAATAATCTTCAAGTCACTGGAGGTGGATTTGTGTTCCCAGGCAATTCTTGTGGCATCAACTTTGCAGGATTTGATGGTATAGTTGAGTGTGCATGGAAAGCCACTGCTTATTCTCACCTGACTCTTCCCTCAAAAACTGCTCCCAACTCTTCACACACACGAATGGGGTTATCTTGCCAACTGCCCAAGAAAACCCAAAAAGCCATTCAGCTTATTAGAGATGGTCACTACATTAATCATCCAAATAAAAGCAACTGGACTATTAGAGATATGGATGCTATTTTAGATAACTCTTTAAAATATAATCGATAGTTTGCTTTTTTTATTTTCTTTCTAATGTGTAACATGCAATGTTTCAAATGATTTGTTGGGTGCAAACAAAGCCAAAAAAGGTGGACTATTTGAATAAATTTGCCAAGCGTTCAATATCTTCTGTACTCTTCCCATGAGCCAAACACTGAGTCACCAGGTCATACTTCTTACCGATGTGCTCCTGACAAGCCAAACGTTCCATCTTGGCCATCTCAAACCTTCGGTCCTTATCCTTCTCCTCCCTTTCCCAGTCTAATTTCTGTTGAACTTACAGTCTAAGAGTGTCATTTTCACCCGGCTGAGACGCGCGACAGAATGCGGATTGGTGATAGTTGTGAAACCTAAACATAGATTATTGGATGTATATAGTTACACGTTGTTCCTACTGTTGTTTCTCTTTTCTTCATCCAAAATTTTTGGTTCCACTTCTTCTTGTCTCACTCATCCAGCTTATCTCTCTTCGTGTCAACGCTAGGTTTGCATTTAGCTGCTCTCAGGTCGTTAGTCTACACTCGGTTGTATCCTAACATCCTTGGTTGGAAACCAAAAGATCTTTAGTTCAATAATTTCCTCTCTTCTAATTTTATTCCATGTTCCCACTTCTTTTCCTCCAATTTAACTCCATGATCCCACTTCTTCTCCTCAAGTTCAATTGAGTGGTTGAATTTCTTTTCCTCCAACTTGACCCCCTTATTATCGTTGTTGACCTGTCGTTCAAACTTCAACATCTCAAAACTGAGGGTGTCTCGAGCCACTTGTGACTTTCCTAATAAAGAATAAGTTGAATAAGCATGTCAGTTAAATAAAATTGGAACAAGGATTACATCTCCAACTGGCCTTCATCCCTCTTCAACACATACTCTTCATATTGAGAAAAAGGATTGGGGGTGTTGGGCCCTGAGGTTTATCGGCTCTTAGGATTGATATTGGCACTGTTGGATGCCCTTCGCTTGTCCTTGGGTGTTTGAGTTGGCAACGGTTTATTTGAATTTGCAGGAGAATCCAATGCAGCGCCGTTAGGTGTCAAAGTGGTGCATGATTTGTTTTTCTTCTTCTTGCAGGGTGACTGAGTATCTTCTTGAGCAGCAGATGGACAGTAATCCTCTGAATCACTTGTGTCAAGGGCCCTTTCTTCGGCAGTGAGGGAATCCACAGCCCTTCAATAGCGCTTAGATGATTTAACCTTTCCACTAGGACGAATACTTGCTTCCTTTCCTTGCTAATGTCAAACATGGGAAGAAATGGGGCTTTAGCTAATCAATCGAACAACAGTGATTAATTGATCCAATAACAAACCAGGATTGCCACTTCATTTTCATCTGACGGATTGTCACAAACACTGGCCGGTCCAACTCTTTCCTAAATTATTTAGTGGCAAGGTCAATCGTTTGAAGAAGAAATGGCATAAGTGATAAAAAGAACTTCAAACACACCTCTTCACCGTCCCTGCCTCCTTCAGACCTATTCTCATTTGTTTCTAAAGGTTCTAAGATTGCTGACTAATTCATCACGTATAAATAATATTGAACATATTAGCAATTATCAAAAAAGACAATGAAACAACTGATCAATCTTACAACTGGAGCCCTAGAGTTATTGGAATCCACGGATACATTATCTGAGTCATCTTTATCAACATTTTCGTCCAAGTTGTTGGCCTCGGGACCAGAAGAGTCAGAGCTCTCATCACCGTTTTGAGCATTGACTTTGTACAAGGGCGTCACAAATGGTTTCTTACCCATCAGCTGATGCATAGCATGGAAATGTGGACACATTTTGTTGAGCTTCTTGTCAATGGTGATAATTCCTGCCAATCGGTCTTCATCGGTGAGTCCAAAGCCAGTGGAGAGGGATTGGGTATGTGTTTTCTTGTACTTGTCCTTGTAGCTGTTAAAACAATCCTTCATCTGCCTGGCCGTTAGATTGATTTGTGAAGGGGATTGATTTCTCAGATTGATTGCCATAAGCTCGAATCCGTTAATCTTCCCTTTGGCTGGACTTCCAACCGCCGGTGCCTTACCAGTTCCAAAGCACAAATTGTAATTCTTTTGGATTTTGAGCCAGTCAATGATTATGAGGAAGTCGTCCTTCTTTAGGTGAGAAGAAGTTTTTCCGGTTGTATCATTGTCAGAGACATGTTGTGCTTGCTTCTTGATGGGTTTCTTCCTGCTTGCTGACGTCTTTGGTATCACTTTTCCTTTTCCGGTGATGAATTTATTTGTTTTTTTGATAGGCATCGTTCTGGGATCAGGGAATGATCAATTAATGTTTTTTCTGCAAGCAAGTTTATAATCGACTAAACTTACCAAATTTTGAGGAAAACTGAAGAACAAGTTTGGGTTTGTGATTGGGTGGAGTTGTATTGGCAACAATTTATTGTTGCTTGGGGTTGAATCGTGGAGGATTATTGATTGTATTGGGAGTTTTATTGGCAACGATTTATTGTTGGTTGGGGTTGAATCGTGGAGGATTATTGATTGTATTGGGGTTGTATATTGCAAGTTTGGATCCTGAGTTGTGATTGGTTGAAATTGTGGAGGATCGTGGTTTTTGTAATTATATTGGGGTTTTTGTTGTTGATACTTGACACGTCTAGTGCAAATAATGGCATTATTTGGAATTTTTATCCACTGGTTTCATAATTGTGGATTTGGTGAAACCCGTTGATTAGATAATCGTGGATTTGGTCATATTTGATACCCCCTATTATTTTCATACACTATCACTGTCCCTTAAAATGTTTTTCAACCACTACATATACATACAGAATAGATGTTTCATGGAACATTTGTATCACAATGCACCTTGAATTTGTTATAAATCCTATAGCAATCTTGTACTTACAATCTTCCCTTGGGAAATTTATCTTTTTTTTCACTTTATAAGCTTACAAGGCAATGCCCCAAATTTGGGGAGTTGAGGTAAATGTTATTGGGCTGACATCAACGCGTAAGGTTGCATCTATTGATATGTCATGCAACCTAACGGGTAAACACCAACCCATTAGGTTGCATCAATTGATCCTGTACACTTGGTACAGGATATGTTGAGCCTATCTGCTTAGTTATATAGTAGATAATTTCAATACAAAGTAAAATCAAACTTGGCATGTTCTTTACACAAATAAAATTTTCTAGGCAGCTGTATGTATTCAACTAAGTATTGTGTTTTTAATAATGCTTGGACTGATTTTCTCCAAGGTTTGTCAAAATGTAGTAAAATAAAGTTTAAAGTTTGGTTTTTGGCTTCCAGGTTTTTACCTCCAAAAGCCATAGTAGCATGAATCACAATGGTCATGGCCACAGCAGCCACCATTGCTGTCCGTTGATGGCTTGGATTAACAGATCCTTCTCTCATCCGGTCTGGATGGTCAACAGCTCCATCCATCCTATCTACTATTGAACCCACCGGCCAACACCAAAAAACAATTTTGAGCCGGAACCCGTTGCAATGTCTCAATTTGGCCTGGATCTCTTTGCAAGAGAGAACCCACCTCCGGGTTATTTCAGTAGTAGTGAATTTGAGTGTATTCACCTTTCTACAGAGAATCAGAAAGAGTTGCCGGTCAGTGGATTTTTTTTTTTGAATTTATCAGCTGCTTACCAATAACTGATTCTTTTGTGATAATATAAAATGAGGTTAGCCCCAGATTGTCAAGCTTAATACTAGTTTTAAGCTGTACTACCCAAAAAAAAGCACCCAACACAATCTTGGCTGGGCTCCACTTGCATTGAGTCGTAATTTTATAGTCAAAATCACTGCTGGAGCCAATACTCTTGCCGATTTTCAAGATGTGGTGGCTCGAGCATGCAATGATCACCTTGAAAGCTCAGGTGCATTGATTCGAAATTCCATTTCAAATGGCTCTCCGCATCTGGATTGGAAGATTTTGATGAATGCTAAAACGGCACCCGAGTTTTCCAAGTCGGCAAACTATACTGTAAACAACAGCGTTTTGTTTACTCATTGGATGGACTGTATTATTGAGCTCGGTATGGATCGTACAAAGGCTTCTTTGTTACTCTACATGGGAAATCCGAGGACGATAGCGAAGAAAGCCAAGGCTGTAGTCAAGGTTAAGAACCATGTATTAACGGTCGAAGCTGCTCAACAGGAATCTTCCTCAAACCGCCCAACTCCAAAACATCCGGGTGAAATTATAACGGCTGATGAGTTCAACCCGCTAAATGTATATATGAATCAAATCTTTCGTGCTCACCCTCCAAATACACAGTACCACAAGAAACTCCCTGTATTTGTCAATCCAACTGATCCAAATGAATTCATTCCCTTGACTACTGGTGTAGTCCAAAGATGGGCTCAAGCCCTGGTCAGTATTATGTTATTTCTTTATGTTTTCTTTTTAATTTAACTGATTTTTTTGCTTCATTTATTTCAAAGGTTGATTCCGTTGGTGGAATAAGCCTATATTCCCCACCAGCAGATTTAAAATACGAGTATCTTTCTTCTAAAAGAAGAAAAATATTACACAATTCCAGCACTCGTCGTAAAAGCCCATCGCCTGATTCAGACAATTCATCTGTTATCACACCCAATCCCCAAGTGGTTCGCGAGTACATAGAGTTTGTAAAAATTGATCCCAGAAAACGGGATGAAGTGCTGGAAATACTGGATGAAAAGGGAATCACTCATCCTGAATTTTTGAAGTCAAAAAGTATTACAGATGATAAAATGAGTAAATGGGGCTTGAATGATGGTATCATTTGTCAATTACGCGATAACATCTCAAAATTCAAGAAACACCAAGCTTCTCAATAGTTTTTTCTTCTGTAGTTATCTAGCCTGAGTTTTATCATCAAAATCTTACCCATTTCCCACTTGTATCAGCCTGACTATTTTGATTAGTTTTACCTCAAGGCTTGAAAGAATTATTATTCAAAATTATCATTTTACTTTTTTAACTGGCTTACAAAACTCATATTTTATCAATCCTAATGACCTCAAAACTGAAATTATTAACACCTGCAAGCAGATTTTATTGGTTGGTTTTTAAGCTTGTATTACTGAAAAAAAGATCAGTTTTGTTGAAATGTTGAAAGATGTTAATTTTATGGCAGGCTTTCTTCAATATAAACATAACAAGACTACAATTCAGTTAATCTAATGATAAAATATGATTCTTTTGTTGTATAGTATAATTTTTATAGTGCAAAGTCGAGATAGTTAAGTTATGAGACTAAAGTTGTACTAAAGGAAGAACATCTACTCAGAAGGAGCACAGTAGCCACAATGCTTAAAAGCATTGTGGCACATTTCTGAAGTCATGACCTTGGCAGCAATACGTCGGATTGGCCATTTGGGGTCCCTCGTCAAACTGAGTTCTTGAGAGGACCTCAACTGCTGTTTGATTGATGCAAACCCCAGTTCTATGGGGTTAAGCTCCGGACAGTACGGAGGGAGGTAGAATAGCTGGACTCCAGCTTCATTGCAAAGAGATCGAACCCGGTCACCTCGATGTATCGCAGTGTTGTCACAGACAAGAACTGAGTTTTCATTTGGGTAACGGTTCATTTGAGGAAGCTGTAGTACATTAGTTATCAACATTAGCTTCAATAATAAGTTGCTCATCAATTTTGACAACTCACCAAGTCAAACTCAAGGAAATGTTCAAATTTGCGACCATTGAACGTTTCCTTGGTTGCTGTAATTGCCAAAAGCCCATCAATTGATATCGCCGGGAGAAGACTTAATCGCTCAGGGTTTTGATTGATGACAAACCGAGCTGCTGGAGACCCTCGCTTGGATCTTGCAAATGATTGAAGGAGGTCCCTATCACAAAATGTACTCTCATCTGTACAAAGAGAGATGGTCAAACCAACAGCTTCTAAAGCAAAAGAATAATCAAGAAGCTTACCGACGAAAACAAGAAACTCTGCTGGAAAGTATTCCATGCGTTCCATGAAGGTATACTTGGCAACCAGTGATTTGCGAATATTTTTTGTCTCTGGTTTCTTCAGTGTTATCAACAGACACTCAACAAGGTTCCTGTGAACTGACTCGGTGCTGAGAAGAACTCCTGTCAAGTCGTACAATTGTTCTTGGATTTCATCCAAAAACAAACATGGCTTGGCCTGCAGAAGTCGCACCATAAAGTTATGTTTGTCCCTGGTTAAGAAAGACGGTCGGCCTCGGGCCTCGTATACGTTTGGATCTTGTATAACACATTGAGTCTCCTGAAAAAGCTGAAGCCACCTTTGGAACGATTGAGGGGATATTGAGGCCCCGAGTAATTGTTGGATCTCCGGTAACGTTAGTCCTTGGTGTGCCATGCGCACCGTGGCAATTTTCGTTTCCGGGGCGTATGAGCAAAAGACCATCGCGGCACTAGTGTTGAACGGTTGAGCTGGTGTTGTTTGGCAAAGATATTTGTGGGCACATCGAGCGGCCGGTTGAGGGGTTGAGGTTGTCAGCCGTCCACAGCTGGGATGATGACATGATCATCTGCTGTGTACAGCAGAAATGGCATAAACCCATGCCAATTAACTTGGAGCTGTGCCCAAACTCCATAACCTTACCTTCCAACTTTTTCAATAAATCCAACATTTATTGAAAACACAATATGTATATATTTACATAGACTGGCTTGATAACCCGGCTCTATTGCTGGGTTATCAAGCCGGTTCCACACTTGTGCTCCTCTGAAACTTGAGTCAATAACTCGAGTTGCAGGGGAGCACTACACGGGGTTTTTATGAGTGGGGAGCTCTTGGGGGTGTTGAATGGGGTTCACATTGAGGTGACTTGTGAAAGTTGTTCACAAGTCACCTTATCAAGGTCAATAGAGGTCCATAAGTTTATGGACCTCTATCAAGAATCCTAGCAATTCTACAGCTATCAAGCACTATCGAGCGCACGAGTGGGGAGTTGTCTTGATAAAGTTAGCTTATTGAGCCAACTTACAATTGAGACAACTGTGGATGCTCTTATAGTATTGAGATGAGGTGAGGTGCGTAATCCAAACGCCTGTAGCCCATGCCCTGCACCCGTCACCCCCGCTTCTTCGGGTCGGGGGGAGGGAAACAAAGGGGGGGTTTCGCAACCTTTGCTGTGTTGTACACCTTCTCATTCAACCACTCCATCAGGTCATCAGTCATCACACCCCACTTCTGATACATACTCCCTAAATTCCGCCCAGGTGGCAACCGGATGACTTCTCACGACGCTGAACTGTCTAGGAATATGGACAGGATCACTCAGCTTCAGGATGGAATTGACAACGTATGTTAGTTAAAATCCCCCCCCCCCCCACAAAGATATTACTCTAGGAAATCTACAACTGGAAAGCCTGACTTTTTGTTGTTGTTGTTGATTTAGCTCGTCACAATCATGTATAGCACCCTCAGCTTCCTCTCCCGAAAAGCTGACTTCAAACAACTCAACCCAGACATCCCGATCACTCAAGCCATCCCCTGTCCAGAAGGAGCTCAACCACCGCGCGAATCTTTCAACCGTACGCCATTATGATTACCACGTAAGACATATATTATATCTGAACCATTTCTTCTTCTTCTTTGGATCAAGAAAATTGTGAAGAATTAGCACAAGACTTCCTCAGGAAAGCTAAACAGATTGAATACCTAATCTCGATCCTACCTCCACATAACCATCATCAATCTCAATCAACCAATAATAAGAACCCCCCCAACCAACCCTCATCCCAATCCATTCAACCAACTCAGATACCCAAATCATCATCAACCATCACCTCATCCAAACCTAGCTTAAACCTCAATCCAACCAAGCTCGAAACTGAGGGTCAGGAACCCGAGACAAAATTAGCTGATGCGACCGACCCCGTCGAAACCAATGAAGAGGACGACAAGGATTCTTTGGAATTTGAACAACTTCAAGCTGACGTCAATGCTGCCCAAGCAGAATACGACCAAGCCCTTCTTGATGCAGGTCAGTCACCATCAAAAGCCATTCATAAATAATTCAATCCTCTCTAACTTGAAAAAAAACCTTCGGCTTACATAGAATCCCTTCATGTCGAGATCAAGGTAGCCTTACGTCAGATATTAGACCATCGGGTTAAGCTGTTGTCCCAATTGTCATGACACGTTATTCTTGGTGTCAATCTTTATGGGGTTTTGAGTTAGATTCTTGGTGATAAAATAATATAGCCGTCTGAGTCAAGAACGATCTCCTCAAAGTAAACACCATAGCATAGCAACAAATTCAAAACAAGAAGACAACCCAAAGTATCAGAAAAACCAAAAAAAAAAAAAAAAAAAAAATGTACTTAAATATGTGCTATTTTTGCTACATTTATCACCCCAAAAGTGTTATATCATCTTATGTTTTGAACTCTTATTACCCTCAATATTCCTCCCATGTAATCTATCCAAACTCTACTGGGCTTTTTCGGGGAAAATAACTCCTCATATTCCACATAATCCAAATCCTGCAGGTTGGGAGAAAAGACATCGTGAGTTGGTGTGTCGGAGTCGGGGACTTCCCCGGTCGACGGCTCGTGGGCTTAGGTAAGTTTAGATAAGCTTGGGTTGAGCTCGGCTGGAGATACCTTGAACGAAGATTCCGACGCGTCTCCTTTATATTTATAACCCATCTCTATCCACACAGACCCATCGAGACGACCTGCGCCCCACCATCATGACCACACCGATGTACCCTACTAAGGCCCCCGAGGTCAACGAAGGTTAGTGGATATTGCGTTCACGAAGCTCATGTGAAACTGAACTGTCTTTGATTTTCCACAAAATATCCTCAGATCAATCAACAAGCAAGAAATTTTGTGAGATCTTTAAGAATTTGGAACCCGTCAGTTTAGCTTTTCATAAACGATCAGTTTTTCAGAACCCAAACTCCACAATCGGGTTTTATGTGATACTTGGGCCTACGAGCTGACAAGAGGTTTCTTTCTCTAAAGTGTCCCAAAGGGACCTTGAGGATCTTCGAACGCGAAAAGGGCGAATTTTATACCTGTTACGGCCAAGACGCTCAATACGTGGCCACACAATTCTATCGTACCAACACCGTTCTTCGTGAGCCGGATCCTCAATCTTCGTGAATTTTTCTCCTCAGATCTCATTCATCAATCACTGAGCCATTGACTAGGCTTCATCGGCTCAAAGCCAAATGGAGAACAGGGATTACCATCGTGTTCATTATCTAGGACGGGAGCAATCACATTCTTGAGAGAATGTCTCACTTCTCGGCAAATGAGAATCCAGATATATAGATCAGAACAACCTTCGTCCAAGAGCTCATCCAATTGGTCGTTAGCCGTTCAAGCCTCGCCTGGAAACCTCGAGCCATTAGCCGACCTCCTGTTTTCAAATACCGACATCTTGAGCTCACCAGTGATTGCCAGCCTGTGGGTCAAGGGAAATCCAGGATCTTCGTCGGGTAGAATAATGGGCGTCGCATTTGCAGATACTAGCGTTCGGACTTTGGGATTGAGCGAGTTCCCCGAACAAGAAGACGGCTGGGGGAACACGGAAAGTTTGATTATTCAACTGGGAATTAAGGAAGCCATCATCGCAAGTCCAAACTCGACCAAAAGTACCAGCGATTCTAGCCAAAATACCGAATATCAACAATTAACAGAAGTTTTGGAGAGGTGTGGGGTGGTTGTTACTGAGCGCAAGAGGGCGGAATTTACTCTCAAGAATGTTGAACAGGATATCAACAGACTCCTCAGCGGTGATCGACAGCTAGCTGCACTTCGTAAGCACTCTATTCAAGACAAATGAAACCATCTCGATGAATCTTATAATTAAGCCAAGTTTTGCTTAAATCATCTCGCTAGCGCAATTCGAGATGAAGACAGCCCTTGCTGCCCTCAATCCTCTGCTGAATTACTTGGCAATTTTGGATGACCCCTCTAATCATTCGGCCTACAAGTTTGTCACTCATGACCTCGGCCAATTCATGCGATTAGACGCATCAGCAGTCCGGGCACTCCATTTGTTTCCCAATCCAACTAGCATTGGCGGTGGTGGAAAGAATATGAGTCTGTTTGGGCTTCTCAATCGATGTAAAACCAGCCAAGGAACTAGGCTATTAGGCCGATGGTTAAAGCAGCCTCTTGTAAACCTTCACGAAATTGAACAACGACAAACGCTCGTAGGCATCATGTTTCAGGATGGTCTACTTCGCCAGGCTCTACAGGAAGACCACTTGAAAGCCATGCCCGACTTGACCCGTATCTCCAAGAGGTTCATCCAAGGAGCTGGATCCCTCGAAGACGTGGTCCGGGTCTATCAGGCTGTAGTCAAGCTCCCCGAAATATTGGAGGTTTTGGAAAAAGCAGACGATTTTGAAACTGACAACAAAGAAGAGGCCAAAGACTTGTTGAATGTCATTTATCGTGCACCGTTCCAGGTAGGTAAAACATCACCAATCTCCATAATCCTTTCGATTATGGCACTGACCATTGTCCTCTACAGGAATGTGTCACCAATCTGGCTCAATATGTCGAGATGGTCGAAACCACTGTTGACCTGGACGAATTAGAAAATCATCAGTTTATTATCAAACCCGACTTCGATGATGACCTACGAGAGCTGAAGGACGCTCTTGATCTGAATAGAGAGCAACTAGATGGCGAGCATCAACGGGTTGCTGAGGATCTCGGAATGGGAACTGACAGCAAGGTCCTGCATTTCGAAAACCATCAAGTGTACGGTTACGTTTTCCGACTAACTAGAAAGGTACTTGGCTCTTTATTTATCCCACCTACGGGTTTATCATTCTGACCTTTATATGTGGGGTAAAATTTTGTACACTAGGAAGCGGGAGCAATCCGATCGAAAAAGAATTACATTGAATTGAGCAATCGAAATAATGGCTGCCATTTCACCACCAAAACGTTAAAGGAATTGAACAACGAACTAAAAGATTTTACTCAAAAATATCAACGCAAACAAAGTTCATTGGTGAAAGAAGTGGTCAGCATTGCCGGTAAGTCAACAAATTTGGTTACAATTCGGCTTTCTGGGAAAGTCCAGCTGGGCTGATGAGTTTAAGTGTCTCAATATTCTTAGCATCCTACTGTCCTATACTCGAAAAACTGAACGAGATCATTGCACACCTTGATTTGATTGTCAGTTTTGCACATGTCTCTCTTAACGCACCGATGACATACACCTGCCCGAAAATGCATGCCCTAGGTCAGTCGTATATCACCGAAGATCGAGTATTTTGAAAGCTGTGTGATTACTCACATTAGAGTATTGATACAGGTGAGGGTGATGTCTCCTTGAAGGGTTGTCGACATCCGTGCCTCGAAGTTCAAGACGACATCAATTTTATTCCCAACGATACCTTGATGGAACGGCACAAGAGCTCCTTTCACATCATCACCGGTCCCAACATGGGAGGCAAGAGTACTTATATTCGGCAGATAGGTGTTGCTGCCTTGATGGCACAACTGGGCTGTTATGTGCCTTGTGCAGAGGCTAGCTTGCCAGTGTTTGACTCCATTCTGGCTCGTGTTGGAGCGGGTGATAGTCAAACAAAAGGGATCTCTACTTTCATGGCTGAGATGCTCGAGACTGCTGTCATACTGAAGGTCTGTCCAATTCCCCCTCCCAGCAATACCTAATCATTTGATTGAACTCTCATCGAGTCGGACTTGCTGTTTTTTTAGTCTGCTACTCCTAACTCGCTGATAATCATTGATGAACTGGGACGAGGTACATCGACTTATGATGGATTTGGATTGGCTTGGGCGATTTCGGAGTGAGTTTTTCGCAGCAGATTTGTACTTCATTTTGGCTTTCACGCTGAAGTAAGTCGCTTCTCAATAGACACATCGCGGTTGAGATCAACGCTTTCACATTATTCGCTACTCACTTTCACGAGCTGACAAGTCTGGACAAAGAAGTTGAGCACGTCAAGAATTACCACGTCGTAGCCCATGTCGAAAAAAAATCCGCCGCCGGTGCATCCTCCTCCGATATCACTCTTTTGTATAAAGTCGAGCCTGGATTCAGTGATCAATCTTTTGGTATTCATGTTGCTGAGATGGCCAACTTCCCTGAAGATGTATTAAAAGTGAATTGAATTCCGCATTCTTTTTTGAGTTTCTAGACCAGAAACTATCTCAATGATACGTATAGTTCAACAATCAATTGATTTTTGATTTTTTCTTCCTTTTAATTTCAACTTGACTTTGCAGCTTGCGAGACGGAAGGCAGAAGAATTAGAATATTTCGGAGATGAAAAAAGTAACGACCCGGAGAAGAAGGCTCTCTCCCAGGAAGTGGTAGAAGAAGGCACCGGGCTGGTTACGCAGATGCTTCAGAACTGGATCGCCCAAGATAAAAGTAGGAAGACTTCCGATCAGATGGACGTTGATGACGACAAACTTAGATTGGAATCTAAGGTTAATTGCCTGAAGGAATCTTTCCAGGCTTTCTTACCTCAATTAGAGCAAAACCCTTGGATTCGTGATGTGTTAATGAACTCTTATTAAGTCTTGATTTGCGGGACTCTTCTCTCTCTATCTCTCTTTGTATGACAAGTTAGGTCAACTTTCTGAAGCAGTTTATTTATTCATTCGAAAACGCACCCATCGATGCACAATATATACACATCGATGGACTCAGTTACATCTGTCTTCTGTGATTTTAAACGCATTATCAATTGATTTCTGGACTTCTCCGGACTATTCAAGAAACATTCATACAAAGTATCAAAAGACAAGAATGAATAGTAGTAATAACATACATAGTGCAATATGGTTACCATGACTCCTGTAAGGCGAGGTTCTACAAGACTGGCGTGACATAAGCAATCAAGTCCTTGATTTAACATTTACTTCAGGACTGATGTCTATTTCATTTTCTTTTAATTTAACTAATTTATTAATTAAATTAATAAACTATCCATATTTTACACACCAATCTCCCTTGGAATTGTTTCAAACAATATCGAAACATATTTTAAACATATTTTATATATCAAAATATTACTTTGCCTTGCAAGATACCTTTGAGGGATTAAACCACCCCTGATTTATCAGGCCCCTCATATTTTTAAGTATATTAAATTTATTTAATATAATTAATCATTTCAGTGTAACTAGAAGAATTCACTCTTTGCGTCATAGAGGCTGAGATGTAGCATTCCAGTGCTGCTTGAGACTTATTCCAGCAAAAAAAGGTGTGTTGAATAGAGGGGATAAAGCTAATATAAGAGTAAAATGAGGACATTCAAGGCACTTGATAAGTTTTGATTTATTAAATATCCTGAGGATCCAATCCAAGGCCAGGATATGGCCTCCCTTTGTATTCTAGAGGTCCTTAGTAGGAGGTTCTAGAGTTTTGCTGTAAGATCAGCTCTGATGTGTTACACTTAAACGGCACTATGATACAATGGTAATTTTATTCTATTGAGCACATAATTAACTTCTATTTCCACATGACCTCATCACATGTATGTGTAACCAATCACATCATGGGCCAATGCATTTAATAGAACTGGGAAATTAACACACACTGAGGTAATTCCATTCTTATATTTGTGCAAATAGAATTATTATATTCCAGCTATTATGAAAATAATTTTGATGCCTATGTTATATGGTTATATTTTTCCTGCTAAGTAGCTTTGAGTTATGATAAGGTACTTGAAGGGATAGGAATTTTGTGGTGGTTTGAGTGAGATACCCACATGATTTTACATAGAAAGTTAAATTATGAATTAATAAAACAGGGTTATTTTAGGATTTGCACTAGGAAAACTTTTTTTTTGTGTTTTACAGTTAATTCAGTCTTGACAATATTCTGGATTATCTCTAGGGCTGAAATTACAAGCAGTTGACATGCAAAAGTACAAAGGAACCTTTGTAATTTTGCATGTCCACTACCTGCAGTTTCTTGAGGTTTTTGCATTTTGTTCAAGTACACATTTTATGCATGAAATATTCCACTGGAGAGGACTGTGGTTTTGTCAGAGGAAATGACTGAAGTCTGATACTCTGAGTATTTTACATGTAATTCAAAGTAAAATGGCCTCCAAGCTACAGGGGTATAACAGGAGTATACAGTTGAGCCTAAGTTATGAATGTACAATTTCAATGGTTGAAATTTATCTAGTAAATATAAGGAGTGGATATACATTGAGTTACTTTTTTTCATAAGGAATTGGACATGTGTACTGTAATACTGAATGTTATCAATTTAATTTTTTGGTATATTTTGCATCTACTTGGTGCCAGAATTAAACTTAGAGCCTTTATTTCTGCTCACATCATCCCCATTATTTACTCATCTCTTTTTAAGTTCCCTTTCCTCATGTGTAAACTATATCACATTGTACAATGTTTTCTCTCAAATTAATTTTATCAACAAACAGTTGATGACTTCCATTACTAATTTATAATCCCCATTGTGGATTTAAAATTTCAAAATATTTGATTGTTAAATTACAATTTCTCCTTTTATATTTTAATTAATTATTAGCATATGCTTATAACTTGTTCCTTAGATTAACCACATGTTGAACCAAATGAAGCATTCTACTTAAACTAGTTTGTGTGGCAGAAGTAATTCATAAACAAGTTGGATCCCATCAAACCTGTCCCCATACCTCCTTGGTCCAATTCTAGACCCCTTTAAAGTATTTCCTCTCTCTCAAGCATCTCTTCCTGAAGGTCTTTTATTAGCACTTGTTATATTTCAGGTACTGTGACACGTGCTCTGAGGCTAACAATCAAAGTCACTTCCTGTGCAGGAGGTGAGTTTTTGGGGAGGTTGAATATACTGAGGAAGATATATCTGGATTGAGCTTAAGCTTTCCTGGTGGCAAAGGCACCCCTCCCACAGGGGTAGACTTGTAGTGTCATCCTTAGAGGCAGTGCAGCTGACCTAAATCCTGCCCTCTTTTCCCATTCTCCCAATCTTAGTCAAGATTGTCTTATATCTTTTGAACCTTGTTTTGAATCCAGATTCTGTTTCCTCATCAAAGTTTAACCATAGTGCTCACTGGAAACTTTGTAATTTCTCAACTGCTTCATAGACCACTTTAGTTTTGAAGTTCATGCTACAGCTGGATAGGCAAGTGAAACAAGGCCAGCCAATCACATGTACATGAAACATTAAATAAGCCAACTCTGTTTTCTTTTTTTGAAGTTTGTGTATCCTCCACTGCAGGTGGGATACACAGCCTTCAGACACTCAGAACCACAACTTCAGAAACCCAAGGATTTATCAAGTTACAGCTCACATCTCTAAATCAAAAAAGGCCTCTTTCATTCAACCAGTTCATTGTCACTTGATCCCCTTTTTTGAACCTGGTTTATTTGACAGTTGTCCTTCTTGGTCCACCTCCTTCTTTCACTCTTTCTCCTTCATGTTTTCTCTGTCATTAATCAACAATCAAAGATCAACCTCAACATCAATAAATCAATACACATTTCAATCATTTCTCATCACCAGGTTACCTCTTATAATCATGACCATTGGTCTAAAAATCAGGCCTGATTAGTTTACCAATTAAGTTGTCCCCCCACTGTTTCCTTAGTAAGGAGGCTGTGGCACTTCCAAAGACTCTGACACATCTTAGCCAACTTTTCCAGGTTGAGCTCATTTCATTTTCAAAGAGCACTCAAAACAAAATCATCTACTATAAAACTAAAAAAAAATAGGCTCCTGGAGCCAAACAAACCATGCAAGGTTTGTACCGTATCAATACATGCAACCTAACGGGTCGACGTCGGCCCGTTAGGTTGCATGACACGGATCACGGATCTTGGCGTCAATCCGTGTCTTTCTACAAGTCCCTCCCCCCAAAATTGGGGGCTATGTACTTGTCATTAATAAACAAAGATCAAACCTTATCTCTCCCTCTCTCTTCTTTCCCCCTTTTCCTTCTACTAGTTGTATTCCTTATATCCTTAGATACAGCCAGTAGATTCCCATTTTTCTTGTGTCCTGCTGCCACTCTAGAGGCCCAGGTTCACATTTAGCTAAATTTGGGGTTCTGGCCTGAGACTCTCCCAAAAGTGATGGAAATTCAACAGTCTTTGAATTTTCCTGCCTATATGTTCAAGGTTGTCAATCACAGCCACCAAAACTTAGAAAGATTAGTAGCTTACTGATTTTTGGATTATCAAAATACCCACAGATTGTTTGACCAAATTTCTTAGAAAAGCTGATCAATTGAAGGAAGGAAAGCCAGGACGCCAGTGCATCTTGTCATCCTCCCAACTATTTACGGATTTCGACAAACCTTGGCGGAAAACAATTCATGCACTTTAAACACACGATATTTGTGTAGTTTGTAAGCCAGGGCGCCACAGGCAAGCACCCCGACTTTGGGTCCCAAGTCCCTGCCTAACTCATGCTATGCAGTTCGGTACTTCGGGTCAAATTTACTATATGTAATGACGTCATAGACAAAAGGTCGAATTGTGATTGGCTGGATTTAAGCCCTCCCGATCCTGTCTTCAGTCCTGCTGACCATCCACATCCCCTTTCGGAGCTCAAACATTGTCTCATCCTTCGCTGGACACCATCATCGAACAGTGAAAACTGAATCCAATAATAATAGTTCAGAATGGTATCCAAAGATGATCAGATCGATGAGGGGCTTTCTAAACTGGGCATATCCAGTCGCTCGAGTTTTACTCCTACCAATAGTACTCTCATCAACTTCCCGGCTCAAGACCGTCGCCAAACTGCGAAGTTAATGGGGGAACTTTTATCTGTGAATAAATGGACGTAATATAGTCTGGAGAGTAACAGCTAAGTATGAGGTTGTTTGTTCTGCGCACAGGACAACCACGCCAAACATCATTGTTTCTTCAACGAAAAGCGATTCCATAAGTCCGTTTTTGGTCATCCACCATTCATCGCTGGGAGAAGCTCAATGAACTGATATGGTTTTTTTTCTGACAGTCACATCGTTCATCACTTATTAGCGCTATATTCCCTGGGTGCTGATCCGAAGGCTATCCAAGTGGGTCATATTTGGTTTCGACATGTTTGCACCACATTGATCAATTGAATGATAACAGGACTCCTATGACCGCGAAGCTCCAACTCAAGTTTGTCATTCCTCTTTTGGAGTTGAGCATTACAGTCGGTAGCAATGTTCTTATATCAAAATATTCTACTGTAACCAGAAACCGATTGGTGGTGTGGATAACGAGGATATTACTATCGAAAATTGGACCTCTTTCCTCGGTCAAGCAGAGTTTGTGCAACCTTTCATAATGTCGATTAATTTTCAAGAACCAATAGCAATAATACTCTAATGGATCTGTATTTCTCCAAGACAGGTATTACAACAACTATCTGAAGTTCTTCTGGGAAGAAATTGAAAAGAAAAGCGCCGTCGATGCCATCCAGGAGTACATCTTTGGAAACCCTGATAGCCAGATGTTGAACCGGCAAGTGTTTATTTCTTTTCAAATGAAAAAGGGTAGAACCAGTCGGAATCCAAAACTGAACGGATATTGATTTATTTATAGAACCTTCTCAGGCGTTCTGCACCCCCGTAAGCTGTTTTGATTTGCGCTGATAATGACGAAATGGCTCTGATCTAGTCTCTTTGCCTTGCTGAGGATATATAGTCATCCATGTGGGCCCTGAGTTTACCATCCCTGATCTGTTTTCGATTATTCAAGATATACCTTGATTGACGTGGTATTCAATTCCTTAGTGGGGATACGGCCTTGAATTCAAGCTTGATGGTATAGTGGCCGAAGGTGAATAGCTGTCCAACTGAATCGCAAATTGTGTGTGGCTTACCCTCATTAAATTCAACAGGCCTGGCGATCACTGCTGTCCATGGAGCAAATCTTTCTAGTTTGAAACTATCTGAATTGTTGACGAAACATGTGGCTAGCGGAGCTTCCAAAGGACATCTCAGCGATGCCAACCAAAGAGGAATCGTGTCGACTTGTGATTTTCAATGTGAAGAAAGTACCAAGATCTTCAAACCAAAGACTGGTTTATCTGCTTTCCAGGTAGTATCCTTGTCGTTTTTTGTGATGTTCGAAGACGTCCGTGACTCAACAAAGCTTTGGACTGTATAGATTCTTCACAAGATATCTCAAGAAGTTCAGTTGGCGGACCCAATCTTTCAAACTTACGATACAAGGGAGCAATTTTCTAAGGCAGCCGAACACCCAGCTTTGATCCAATGGTTGGACAAATGGGAAATTACAGACGATTGCGATTGGCAAGAAGTCCTTGAAAGAACCAAAGAGGTCGGGAACACATTTCTAAGGGCTTATTTTATTAAAATGTGCAACCCAATCATCCTCTTATTCTCTTGTTCGTAGGTTATATGGATGGTCGCTGTGATCTACGCGACCAGTTATGACCAAGAAAAAGGAAAATTCGCATTGAACTTTTTTTTGTAGGTTTTCAGATATCTAGCGTTCTTTTTCACCCCGACACCAATTATGTAGCCGTCATCAAGTTTTAATGCACCTTTCTTATCCTTGAAACTTATTGGAACAGGATGCATCTAGTCACTTCATCGCTATTCTTACCGGTCATATTAACATGCATCGACCAACGATTGCGCCCCATATTGCTCAAGGCTTTCTTTAGAGTGAGTATTTTCGCGTTCATATAGATTTATAAAAATTCCTTGCAAGAGGTAATGAAATATGGTGAGGAATTTATTTCGAATATGCCCAATCTCTTGGTACAAGACGGCCGTTTGTATATGGGTGGGTCAAGGAAGATTAGAATTACGTATCTCCGAATGCATGAAAGAGCCGTCCTTCAAACAGGTTCCGGATTCTCAAAGCCCTAGAAAAGCAGAAAACCCATGGTTTAAAGTGTTGGAGAGCGCGGCTAAGCATCCTGATGAACATACTACCAAGGTTTGCCTTTCCGATTCTTGTGTGTTTCTGGAGGGAAACCCAGATCTAACTCGAGGAGGATTACTACACCAGGTTATCCGCGCCTTAGCTTTTAATGCAAGCACGTATGGGGATAGTCAACCTGGATACTATTCCTGCGATTTAAAAGGTTCTGAGTTATTAGACTCAACTCTTTTCATTAGAGTAAGTTTTTTTTTTCTCTCATCAGTTTGATTTTTTTACGGGGCTTCTATTGCCGCCGTTCTTATTGACTTGAGATATGGTCGATCTATCTAGGGTTCGATAATGACTCTGAACAAATTATTTTGGTCGGGAGAAGGAGCAATGGACTTTAAATGGTACTGAACCAATGTTAATCATGAATGGACATATTTGCGTATCATGATACAAAGTAAATTAATTACCCCCCCAGGTTGCTCCGCTAGTCTGTTTTGTACACTTTGAGTTGTAGAACTAACATTACAAACACGATGGACACTTGAAGCGTGTCAAAAATTTATTTATACGCTTTTCCAATTCTACTTCATGGTGTTCAGCTCAATAATTGCTTACGCACTATCTCTTTGGCTCCCAGAGCTCTTGCCATATTGGTTTTGAGTCCATTGACACAGTCGTGATTTTTTTTTTTCCATAAAACATAACCAGCTGGATTAAATATGTATCTGTGTAGATCTGTTGTTTGAAGGGCTGATTAGTCTGGGTTCTTATTAGGTTCAAGAGTAGATTGGAGAGGTTCGAGGCCTCAGAGTCAGACTGAAGGCCGAAGAAGGTTGGTGGACCTCTTCTGGTCTTGGAGAGTCGGAGTCGGAATTTTGTTAATTATGTCCGTGTGCATCCATACTTTCACACACTGACAAGCCGATCAAAGTTATAACTGCATCACTTGAAACTTATCTAGCGGGAAAGTTCCCAAACCCCCCCCCCCCCCAAAAAAAAATCGTCAAAAGCCGAGGATATCAAATTCCAACGACCATAAACCCAGAACCGACTTTGTGTTATCAGAAGAAGACCAAACCTGAATGAAGATGATCACATCGGTCTTTGGCCATCATCGACGTTTGGCCATCATTCTAACGATGTGCAGTCTAGGATGGATAGCAATCGAGCTAGCTACTGGACGACGGGACAGGCAAGGATCAGCGGGGAGCCAGATGAGTGAGAGTTTGGGACGACAGTACCCGGGCACGCCGACCTCGGCCTCATCGGTGCGACTGGAGTGGGCCCGGGAGGCTCGGCCTCCGGGACGTAGGATGAAACAACCACATCACTATCCATCGCCGACGACGATCGGGCCGAGGCCAAAGCGGGAATGGATTCGCCGACTTCAGTTCGTCCATCGGAACGCTCCCCCTCATCTTCAGGCCGCCCTAGCTCTCCCTCCCGCCTCACTCCAGAAGGATGGCTACGTGGTCTACCCACCCGCGGTCTCCACTGGTAACGGCCCTCATGGCGCTTGCAGTTGGGAAAACTCAGGCTGTCTCAGGACACCTGATAATGGCTTCTCTGATAACCTCGACATCATTCATCCCGATCCCAAGTCTTGGGTCGTCAACTTTGATGATGGGTAGGTGAGCTACATACATCCTTTTTCTCTTCCCTCTGCTCTCTCTTCCATACCCTCACCCTCATCCTTATCCTTCTTTCTCTTTCTTGTTTTTTTGTCTATCTGGGAAAAAGTCCTCTGCCTCCTTCCGAGACGCTTTACAAAATCCTCGATGATTTCGATCTCAAGGCTACTCACTTCTGGGTCCGTCAATTGCGCATTCCCTCTTCTCTCTCTCTCTTTCTCTCCTCTTAATTTGCAACTCTTCATTTTATTTTATTTTACATCACATGGCTGATTTGATTCCCTCTGCTTATTTTTTTTCAAAAATAAAATAAAATGACTTGATCAATGTTAATATAGATCGGAGGAAATGTGTTGAAGTATTGGGAATTGGCTCTGATGGCCCATCAACGGGGTGATCATTTGGCAGTGCACACTTGGTAAGCAAAACTGCTAGTTGTACAGATTAGCTATGAATTTTGATGGATCATCTCGATTGAACTTGTGTAGGTCACATTCTCATCTAACCTCGCTGACGAATCATCAGATCTTGGGCGAGCTCGGCTGGACGATTCAAATCATCTCGGACCTGAGCGGAAAGGTACCTCGGTTCTTTCGGCCACCCTACGGGAACATCGATAACCGAGTGCGGGCGATTGCCAAGGTACTGTGAGAGTTGAATCCAGTATATATATATATATCATATATCTCCCTCCCTATTGATGTTATCCGAAGCATTGTGTATATATAACCTACATCTCCGGGGTGACGTGTTTACTATTGGATTGTATAGCATGTCTTCGGATTAGAGACGGTGATCTGGAACTTTGATTCGGTGGATTGGGGGCTCAACCAGACCTATGCGACGGGCGATCAGGTGGACCGAGCGGAGGGAGCGAATGGGCTGCGTTCGGTCGACCAAGTTGCAGAGGATATCAGTCGGTACGCCTCCCAAACTTCGGCCGGCCTTATCCTCGAGCACGAACTCAGCCTGGAGGCCGTCGAGGCTTTCAGACGCTCCTGGTCTACCGTCCGCCAGCAAAACTTGGTCGCCTTTGGTCCCCTTCCGGTATGCCTAGAGGGTGGCAAGTCCGAGTGGTATCAGCAATTGTAGTTACTTCTCCTCTTTTTTTTTTTTTTGTAAATGAATAATTAAATATATAGGTTGTAAATACTTTTTGAGAGAGAGAGAGGTTAAAAGAAAAACAACCAATTAATATCTTGGATCAAAGACAATACTATACGACTTGTTCCCAATCAAATTCTCATTTTTATATATATATTTTTTTGCTTCGTTGGGATCAGCTGATGTTTTATATAAATATGTTATTTATTCAGCTGGTACTCTTCTCCTTATGTATTTACTGTTCATGTTCACGTTGATTGATAATTTGACTTGATTTATCATTTTTTGTTTTCATTCCCGTCTGAACTTGAACTTGATGACATAATCAATACATGTCAGCTGTAAAGTTCATGTTAAATCTACCTGGAAGATCTTGTAAAGATAATATCTTAAAAACTGATAAAACAAACTGTTGGTTTATTTAAATCTTGTACCTCCCCTTGGCCCTTGGAGAGACTTCCAGCAACCAGAGAGAGAGAGAGACATTAAATATATATGTAAGGAAGGAATGGACATAATCCAACCATTACAGCCTATCAGGCGGAGAAGACAATCCAGCATACTCAACAATAACCAACCAATAACCAACAACAACAACAACAACAACAACAACAACACACCACTAATCAACATAGCTCAATGAGTCAACCACCACTGATTAACTATCTCAAGTCAAAACTACCAGCACTCATCAGTCTTACCATCGGTATCATCGTCGGTCTACTCTTCGCACTCATCTTCTCCTCAACCAACAATAACCCTACCAGAGTCAGTCATCTCATCAGTTTTAATTAATATTAATCGATTCACTTCACTACTAACTCATCACTCTATATCCATCACAGAAATCATCCGAGTGGAGAGGAGGAACAACCGTACCCACCTGGACCCACTCCAGAACCGCTTCCACAAGTTCTCAGTTCCTATCCCCACCCTCGATCAACGCTTTCGAGTCTTCAACCTACTCTCAACCCTCACCGGTCATCACACCCAGTCATGCACAAAGTCATCCCAAAAACCCTACAAACGACAGGTCTATGAGAGGTACGAACCCTTACTCGGCTACGATCCATCCAGTCGGACTAGGAGTAAAGCATCCGGTCCTATTCATATCTTCAAACATCTCATCCAGGCTCCGATGACCCCGATCAAGATTTCACCGGAACATCGACTTTAAAGGTCACTCCAAACTTAACCTAAACGCTCGTCGATCATCCGATTCTAAATCTAGCTCTACCTCCGGTAGCTCTACCAGCTCATCCTCCTCCTCCTCCGAGAGTCAAAAGCCGTCC
>RDRW01000459.1:0-92500 GCA_007896445.1 Puccinia hordei
CTATTGTTATGACTGTTCCTGCATCCCTGGATCTGCCATGGTGTATTCCTGGTAACTAGTTCCAAACCAGTTGTTGAATAGCCTTATGAGTGCTTCCTTTTCTTTTTGAATGTGCTTTGCTGAAGTTTTGAAGTTGAAGGGTGATCTTGATGAAGGTTTTCGGCCACTGTTGGGACACCAGATGTGAGAACTCCTTTTGGGACGGGGGTAGTTCTGTGAGGGGGAAATAGCAGTTATAGTATTTCAGGTATGTATGAATTTATTACAACTGTTAAGGGTGGTTTGAAAGACCTGCCCCTCTATTTACTACAAGAGTTAACACAACAATTTTATTTATTGTTGTGGCTGATAACTTTCTTTTGTTTTCTTTAAGAGAACTATTTATGTAGTAATCTCTTATCAGACAAAGATCTAATTTCAACTTACAAATAATCAGCAAATGGCTTGATGAGGGATCAGGGAAGTAGATAGTGGATGGATTGTTACAGAAAGTTTGACAAATGGAATACAAGCCTTTGGAATTGATGAGGAACAGTATTTATATGTTTTTAGTGTTTATTTTGTTTTTAGTTTAGATGCAGTCAGAGAGAATGAGTAGATGGATGTTTTGGTATAATGTGAACTATTCATGTGTGTGTACCCTCTTCCTTAACCTTTAGTTAAAAGAGCACAATTCCCTTTTTGTTTCTTTTGTGTATTTTTAAACTGATATGAAGATTTTGTTGTGGGGTCACCTGATTAAGATCACACTATTTATATGGATGAGTAATTTTATTTAGGTTGCTAGCTAGATGATGGGGCGTGGGATCCAAGTGGGATGATTTTCTTTTGGGAGGGACAACCTCCCCTTTATATAGTAAAATGTGAGGGATTTTTGCTGGTGGGATGTCTGATTGAGGTATTTATGCTGGTGGGGTCTCTTCTTCTACGCTGCCTTCATGCATGGAGTGCATAAAGTGAGCTATTTCTGCTGGTGAGGTTATGTACTTAGACTGTGCCACAGATCATGTGCTGTGCCCTGTGACCTAAAGTGAGCTATTTCTGCTGGTGAGGTTATGTACTTAGACTGTGCCACAGATCATGTGCTGCGCCTTGTGACCTAAAGTGAGCTATTTCTGCTGGTGAGAGTATGTACTTAGACTGTGCCACGGATCATGTGCTGCGTCATGTGACCTAACACTAAACTATATACTACTTCTATATATATACTACTTGTACTATTATCATTATAATTCTTTTTTAACTGTAAAACTTTGATTTAGCGTGCAAACCCTAACATAAATGGGTGATTATAGATTAAATTTACCCTAGATTTCAATTATGCATTTATATTGCTACTATTTTAGCTTCTGAAAGATAATGAAAGAATATAATCCTGCCTGATACTTGAAACAGGGTTTGGAATACCACAACGCCCCATACGGATTCTATGAGGTCGACCCCAACCATCACCCTCACCACCCCACTTGGCAACTTGTATCAAAATCAAATCTCTGCGTATGGAAATTCACACGTGCTGGCCAACCTGCCGTCAACTCAACCAATCAGGCCATCTAGCAAAAACTATGGCTACCCAAGCAACCAATATGGCCAAGCCCCCCAGCCCTTACTGTCCCCCAAGCCCACCCAGCCAGCTACAGCTTCACAGACACAACTACAGAGTTGCAATCAGCCAAACCCTGGTCCCCCCAGCTCACCCAGTAACCCAGCCTGTGTTCCGCCCATATGAGGTACAATTGCCTCAATTCACCCACTATCACCATCACCTCCAGCCTCTACCCATCCGCTTGATCCAGCCCAACCATTCTATCTGGCTCAGCCAGCCCTCTACGCACCACCCCCATATAACTCAAGCCCCACCATCCCATCCGTTTCCACAACCCCATCAAGCACCACAAATCTCAAACTACTGGCAGCCGGGACCCCAACCATTGTCCCCACCCGGCAACCCATTCACTCTTGGACCCACTCACTTCCAAGGCCCGCCAACCTCTCACAATTTCCCTGTTGGCCAACCATCAGTGCCTGCTCCGCCCCAGACAAATGAAGATATGCAGCCATCTCTTGGGGAAATAACCTCCTCTGCGCCATTTAGGCTCAAATTGGGCGCCTGCACAACAAAGTCCTCAACAGTTTCCCCGAGGAAATTTCAGCCCTCAAGTCCCACAAAACTGTTGCTGAAGGTGAGTCTTCAAATACTTCCCACTTGTTTTCATATTACAAGAACTAATGTTACCTACTCAATTTCCCAGTCAAATACCCAAGGATCACAGCTACATCTCCCGGCGGGTATCAACCTGCACCACCCAGCCCTCAACTGTTTCCCCGAGCAAATTCCAGCCCTCAAGTCCCTCAAACTGTGGCTGAAGGTGAGTCTTCAAAATTACTTCCTCCACTTTGTTTTCATCTTACCAAGAACTAATGTTTACCTGCACAATCTCCCAGTAAAAATACCCAAGTGTCACGGTACATCTCCCGGCGGGTATCAACCTGCACCACCCAGCTCTCAACCGTTTCCCCTGCAACTTTCAGCCCTCAAGTCCCTCAAACTGTGGCTGAAGGTTGAGTCTTCAAATATTTCTCCACCTTGTTTTCATCTTACCAAGACCTAATGTTTACTAGTCAATCTTCCAGTATACCCGCTCATCCTTTAGGACATTCACCGCTGGCCCCCGCAATGTTACCCGCCGCCAATCAACCGCATAAAGTGTGTTGATGAAATCTGAAGATGTCAATCTTATGATTATTCAGTTGGCAGTAAGTTCTTCTAGTTTTCATTTGCCCATTGAGGCAGGACTGGCTGAACTGCTTGTGTTTCCAGATGCAATGGGATGTACCACCTGAATTCCTTTTCACATGTGTCACTGATCTCAAACACTTTGTCACCACATGGGCCCACAAGCATGGTTACGCTCTGAAAGTTTGTGCTTCCAAGCGGGACAGAACATCTACTTTGCATGCACAGTTGCTGGGGAAGACCAAACCTCAGTTGATGCTATCCGGTTTCAAGAATCTAGGAATAAGTGACTGGGGTGCTGCTTCAAAATATCCGGCCACAAACCAACTTCAGTAAAACTCAAGGATGCACCATGGGAACTCCGATGCCGAAAGACTATTGGGCACAATCATGGTCCAATCGATCTGGAACATGTAGTAATCCACAAGAAGCTCTCTGTCAAAGGCCAAACCGAGGTTGCTCGCTTATCGTCTCTTGGAATGCAACCCCAGGCAATTGCTAGACTCCTTACTAGCAGTGAGGGAAGGTTTGTAACCAACAGGACGATATACAACACAAAGGAGGCACTGAGGGCAGAGAAGAGGGCTGGCAACACCCCAATCGAGTACCTCCTACGTTTCCTCAACGAATCCAATTGGACACACAAGGACGTTTACGACACAGACGGCAAGCTCCTTTACTTGTGGTCTGCGCAACCAGGATCGTTGCTTCTTGCTTGCAGGTTCCACCATGTGGTCAACATTGACTGCACTTACAAGACAAACCTGAACAACTACCCCCTGCTGCATGTGGTTGGCCAAACTGCAACCAATCACAGTTTTTTTCGATTGGTTTTTGTTTGATGCAAAACAAGAAGAATGAGGCCTACTCATGGGCTCTTGATAAGTTGAATTGGGTGGTATATTTGACTAATCACCTATTCTCATCAGAAACTGACTGTACTCCGGTGCCTGTGTGATACCCATAGATCTATATGGGACGCTGACCACGCGCCAAAGGTCTTTGTGACAGACAGGGAATTGGCACTGCGTAATGCTATCTCAAAGCACTTTCCGAATGCAACCGCAAACTTGTGCATGTGGCACATCAATCGGAACATTGTGACAAACTGCAAGCAAGCGTTTTCTGGTGATGGCAAAGAATGGGCCAAATTCATGAGGCTCTGGCATGAGGTTGCACATGCCCCCAATGAGGACACCTGCAACTCAAAGTGGGCTCAACTGACACAGTACCTAGTCACTCAAACTAACGTCTACGAATACCTATACAAGAACGTCTGGAGCGAGCGACAGAAGTTCATGAATGCGTGGGCCGGAATGACACCCCATCTAGGAAATCTGACTTCGTCACAATGTGAATCTGCCCACAGCTGGCTGAAAACCTATGTGACGTCGGCTAGGTGCGACTTTGCAACACTTTTCATTACAATTGCTGCAGCAGTGGACCGACAACTTGACACAGCCCACACAAACCTGGCACACGAGTTACAGAAGGGATTAACTGTACTACCAAATGCCTTCAAGTCCCTCAGCTGCAAAATCTCCTGTCATGCGCTCAAGTTGGCCTTGTCTCAGTACAACAAGTTCATCAAGATGAAGAAATCCAAGCCTGGGGATCCCAGCCTTCAATGCAAAGGTAATTTCCAGGCTGGCTTGGGCATTCCGTGTTTGCACACTATTGAATTTTTGTTCCAGGGGAAGGGAGATGTGGAGCCTTCTGATTTCCATGTCCAGTGGCATCTGGCCTATAACCCTGACGGTCCAGTGAGTCCTCCTGATGTATGACTTGTTCATGTCCCTCCTAGCTAATCTTCATCTATGTTCATTGCAGGCTCTTGATCAACCAGTGTACGACTTTGACAAAAATTTCGAGGATTTCAAGCAGGAGATCTTGGCTTCCCACCACCCCTTGGCGTTAGAAGCAACAATGAAAAAATTACGAAGGGTCCATGCAAACACACACGTGGTTCCGCTTGCAGAGCCTGATCCTATCCGAGTGAAACACATACTGGAAAGGCCGTGGAAGAAGAGAAAGGGTAGTGGGTGAGTTCAAAAGCGCAATGACACCCATGCGGAAATTGTGGAAGCACAAATCCAAAAGGCGCAGGCAAGGAAAGCAAGACAGAAGGCCGGTGTATCAAAAGGAAAAGGGGGTAAGCGACAGTCTAAGCGGGCGCAGGCTACATTGGACACCTCAGCTTCTTCCTCCGGGGACCTGGATGAGCTTCCCAGTGTGGAGACACTCATGCATAAGCAACTTTATTGCATGTCTTTTTAAGAGGCTGATAACTGATGGAATGATAATGATGGACTTACTAAGCAGTCAAGAGAAATCACCCCCCACGAGTTGGCAGCCTCACTATTGGGAAACGGAATCGGGGGTCTTCCGGTTCAGGAACATCACGGCGCAAGGAAACGTGGCAGCCCAAGTATGGTAGTATGGATGGTGTAAAAGATGAAGATTCTGATTCTGCGGATGCAGTTTCAGATGAAGATTCTGATGCCCCAGATGGGGAATCAGATGAAGAATCTGATCCCCCACATGGGGCATTGGAAGAAGAATCTGATGCCATAGATGGGGAATCAGTTGCAGAATCTGACGCACAAGCTGGGGAATCAGATGAAGAATCTGATCCCCCAGTGGATTCCTCCTCATCTATTGAGATGCAGGTTGAGGAAAAGCTGCTGTCACCTCCAGAAGCCTCAAGAAAAGCCTCAAGCTCTCATGATCAGTTGCAGGGTGAGGCCAGGCTACATTCACCCCCCACAGCCAAGGTAAGTACTATAACTTTGACATTAGATTATCAAGGTCTGATTCCATTGTATGTTTCATAGGACCGGCATGTAGATGCTGAGGTTGCACCCAAGACTGGCCAAACAAGACAGGGGAATACCAACCCTGATGTTGCAGTGAGTGACTCAATCTTGACACGGACAAGGAGGAATGCACTGACTCTAACTGATAACCAACTTCTCATCATTCTTGTCAGGCGGAGCTTCCACCATGGATCTTAAAATACCTGCATTCCACTTATAACCCTGCAGGTGATGGGAACTGTGGTTATGCATGTGTGGCACATGCATTGGCAGCAGATAGACCAGAGGGTCCCTACGCTAAGGCCAATGGGTGGTACCAAGTGCAAAAGGATGTGTTAGAAGAGATGGAAAAGAACAAGGCACATTGGACAAGATACCTTGGGGGGCCTTCAGAATTTGACCGCACTTACGGACGTGTTCAGGTGACTGACCCACGTGGATCAGTCCCCATGAACAAATGGATGAGCAAGTTGGATGTGGGACCGATTCTGGCCAATGCGTATAACCGGCCATTTGTCTTCCTCAGCAGAATGGGCGGGAGCACCACATATATTCCCGCCACAGTTCCCCCGGACTCTAAACCGCTGCCAGCCCTCTTCTTATCATTTTCAATGATAATCATTGGATACGTGTGATAGTCAAGCGGACCCCCACGATTCCCTTTCCTCTCCCTAAAGTCTCCCGGTTATTTCACAAGAGCCCAGCAGCTGCTTGGCTAGACTGTGGTTCCCCTTCCACTACTCTTCACTCTTTGATCCCTAAATGATTAAATGTACCAAGTTACTGCAAGTAACACTAATTATTATTATCCTTATTAATATTTACCATTCTTATTATTCTGGGGGTTGATAAATGCACGCCCACGCCAAACGCACGCCGATAAAAAAAAAGGCGTGCTGCCCGCACGCCTTTTTTTTATCGGCGTGGGGGCTGCACGCCCATCGGCGTGCGAGACTTCAGGCGTGCAGTCGCACGCCCTGTTCAGAAAAGGGCGTGCGACCAACACGCCATTTCTATGTATATAGGCAGGGGGCACGCCCCTGCCTATACACATGCTGATGTCATGCGTACACAACAATGTACGCATGACATCAGCTCCGGTCGAGGAGGCTGTACAACCTCCTCGACCGGAGGGGTTGAGGAGGTCATACAACCTCCTCGGCCGGAGGGATGCCCCCTCCGGTCGAGGAGGTTGTATAACCTCCTCGGCCGGAGGGATCCCTCCCGGTCGAGGAGGTCATACAACCTCCTCGACCGGAGGGGGCATCCCTCCGGCCAAGGAGGTTGTATGACCTCCTCGACCGGAGGGAATCCCCCTCCGGTCGAGGAGGTTGTACAACCTCCTCGACCGGAGGGAATCCCCCTCCGGCCGAGGAGGTTGTATGACCTCCTCGACCGGGAGGGATCCCTCCGGTCGAGGAGGCTGTATAACCTCCTCGACCGGAGGGGGATTCCCTCCGGTCGAGGAGGCTGTATGACCTCCTCGACCGGGGGGAATCCCCCTCCGGCCGAGGAGGTTGTATGACCTCCTCGACTGGGAGGGATCCCTCCGGTCGAGGAGGCTGTATAACCTCCTCGACCGGAGGGGGATTCCCTCCGGTCGAGGAGGCTGTATAACCTCCTTGACCGGGGGGATCCCTCCGGCCGAGGGGCTTGCAGTCCTCCCCGGCAGGGCGTGCGGCTGCACGCCCTCCTTGGGGGTGTCGCACGCCTGTAGATGGGCGTGCGAACTGCACGCCCATCTACAGGCGTGCCCACGCCCAAGGATGGGCGTGCAGGACGCACGCCGATAAAAAAAGGCGTGCGGGTTGCACGCCTTTTTTTTTAAGGGCGTGCGTCGGCGTGGGCGTGCCCGGGGGGGCGTGCATTTATCAACCCCTATTATTCTTTGATATTATTCCTTTAAGATCTCTAGTGAATATTATCAGTATTATTAATTCATCATTATGACTTTAAGAAGTGAGAACATAGTATTATTAAACTACAATCTTTACAATAAATAATATACTTAATTTAAATATACTTAAATTAATAATACATTGATTCAATAACACATGAATATTTCAGGTTACTCTGTGATAATAAATAATAGAGTGATAATATAGTATTATTAAACTACAATCAATCTTTACAATAAATAATATACTTAAATTAATAATACGTTGATTAACTAACACATGAATAATTCAGGTTACTCTATGATAATAAATAATACTTATAAGATGTGACAATAACAAATTACACATACACAATGATAAGTTAATATTTTATTCATATTAATAAAAGGGCCTTTAATATAATAAGGGCATTAATAAAAAAACCGGTTTTTCCGCATTTACACCCCGTTCACTGCGCAGCTGCGGCTGCGCAGTGCACCCGGTTTTCCGCATTTACACCGGTTTTTTTTAATTGTTAATTTTTAAGCAAATAGCACGTGGAGCGCGGCATTTGATGCGCGTGACCTCCCCAATCATCCTCATTCAATATTTTATTTAAAACAAATAAAATAAACAATTAAAACAAGGAATATAAACAAAACAAAACAAAACAAAATTATGGAGGGCAGCATTTTAAATAAGTAAAACAAGTAAAACAAACAAAATTAAATAATATAAAATTAAATAAATAAGAATGAATGAAACAAATAAAATAAATTAATTAATTAAAAGCAAGGGACATAATTGAAAGTTAATCATTTATGAATAACGCAACCTCCCCAATCATCCTCATTCAAAATTTTATTTAAAACAAATAAAATAAATAAGTAAAACAAGTAAAATAAACAAAATAAAATAAATAGAATAAATGAAATGAATAAAATAAATAAATAAAATAAAAAGCAAGAGACATAATTGCAAGTTAATAATTTATTAATAAATAATAAATGTAATTAACAACAAAGAGACATTAGTACAGACTAAGAATGTGCACACAAATAATAAGTATAAGAAAGAGAAATTGTTATCAACACTACTGATAACAGCTGGAAAATGCTTACAAATGGTGAATATACGCCTGAATTACATTCCTGAACTGATATTTAATGGGCAAAAAAAATAGAAGACATTGTTTTTTTGGGAAATAAAAAACACCATAAGTTTCTACACCCCTGGAAGTATATTAAACAATTTTAAAATGTTGAAAAAAAATTAAAATCCGCCCGCAAAAAAATAAATAAAAAAACCGGGTTTAAAAGCGGAAAACCGGGTGTGCTGCGCAGCAAATTTGAGGTCGCCGCTGCGTAAACCTGTGTGTAAACGCGGAAAAACCGGGTTTTCTCCTTAATGCCCTATAATAATTATGACACCACTAAGGAATCCCAATAGCCCAATTCTGGATAATCTATAGTTTAATGCTGATATATCATCAAGAATTGGCCACAACCTACCTTCAATAAGGTAGAAACCACAAACCCACATGAGTACTCCTTGGATGCCTATTAATAATACTCTGTTTGGGTTATATTTCAAAAAACACTTAGGTCTGATGTTTCATTCAAGTGGATGAGCAAGACAGTGGTGGAAATTACAACTCAAGGGCATGTGAATGAGAAATAAAAGGGAAACCAAAGAAAAAACAACCCCCGGTACATATATCAGAAGTGGTAGTACATATATCAGAAGTGGTAGTTGGCTACAGCTATTTCTATATCTTGGGAAAACAAAATTTGGAGGTTTTGAATAGAAAAACATTTGTGAAACTCTTCATGGGTTTTTTTCCAATAAACCATTGGCAAACCATCATGACTAATCCGTTTAAATCCCATGGAGCACAAAAAGTTGAGAAAGTATAATCGGAGGTTATCCAAAGTCCTGTGAGGCATCACAGAAGTATTACCACTATTGACCTTATGTTTCAGAACATTGGCGCCAAATTCCAATAAGGCCAAAGCATTTGAAGTAGTTGGACGTTCGCACTTGGATTTGTTAGTGACGAAGGCGGTTGTTGGACCAAAAACCAGGAGACCAGCAAGCATACACATTTGCTCACGCGTATTTGATGTTGACCACTCATCAAGCTTTTTATACTTTGGTCTTGTTGGTGCCTGGAGACTGCAGATGTAACATAAGGCTGACATCGCCCCCGTGAAGTATAGACCAAGGTCCTTGAGACTGGAGGTGTTTGGTTGGGAGCTTGATCCATCCTTTGTGTGACTTCCAAGGTTTTTGTAAGTTCGTTGGAATGCAAGATGGGCAGTATGCACCAAAGATTTGTCCAGGGGGAGAGGCTGCCATTCACTGCCCTGTTCCTCCATGTGTCGAAGGGCCCAGCAGTCTTGCAAAGCACTTTTAAGCCGGGTATAAGCGTGGTCACTTGGAGAAAAGTGACCGGCCAGATTCGCCGCAAGTGTGTGGGTCTGGACACTTTTGGACGGCGGCGCCTTCCGGTTCTCCTGGGAAGCCTCGAGCTGTGCCATGTTGACAACTTCAGGAGTTATCAGAGAGAGAGCACCAGTTCAAGTGGGGTAAAGAATTCTCTCTGCATACCACACAAATATCAGCCTTTGTGATGTATGAACAAGTGAGAAAAAAAGTGATTAATTACCAGATTTGCATGCCTTCAGAAGTGTATCCACTTCCCTCCAAACAACTTGGCTGAACTCCTGTGGCATCGTTGGATGTGGCGTGACCATTGAGGGAAGGTGTGTGAGGATGAATTCTATGTTTTCAATCATTTTCTCGGCTGAACGGTGTGACCACACAATTCAACCCGCCAAATTTTCATTCAAATCATCTGCCAATGCTTTTGGAAGCATTGGGCCAGGGATAAATAGACCCATAGCTGTGCGCAAAGGAGGGATGATAATTACAAGATGGGTGTGCATAAGCAATGGGGAGTGACTTACAAGCAGGCTTCAGGACAGGGGGAGGAGGAATTGATTCGCCCGGTGGTCTTTGGGTAGGTGGCTTGACTGTTGATGGCCCAGCAACAGGGGGGTTCCGTGGAATTCTGAGGCCTTGCAGTGATTGCGCAGTGATGAATTCGTGAGAGGTGGGATGAGGGGTGAAGAGATTATACATGGGGCCTGTATTTTTAGAAGAAGAAGCAGAGTTGTCCAGGCGCGCCTTTTTGCTCGTGGGGTCTTCAACTGTAGGATCTTCAATTTGTACCATGTCATAGCGATATTGGGTTTGTCGTGGCACAGGTTCATGGACTGGCTCCTGGTGGAAGGTAGGTTTGGGACGTCCATGAAGGAATTTTTGGTGGACTTGCTGGTCTTCTGCACCATCTTCAGAGTCATCTGTTTCACCCTCTGCTTCAGGGTCTTCAGAGGTGTCCCGGAAGGCTGGATTGTTAATTTCTTGTCTCCCGTCCGCATTGGGGGCTTTGGAGGACCTCTGGCCAATGAGTTGTTGGGCCGTTTGTACGCCTTGAAGGAAAGACTGGCCAAAGGTGTTGAGGGTTGTCTTGTGGCCTTCAACATCTGTCCGCATCTCTCCGCTTCAACGTGGGGATCCATCAGCTGGGTTTGTTGTGTTGGGCTGGCCATATTGAACATCCTTGTTGATTTGGTTTGCAAATTGATTGAGCATGGGGATTGGGTTGGTTGCTGGAGGTAGGGGATCAGGAGTGTGTGCATATAAGTATGCCATTGAGTTGGTTGCAAATTCAGGGCGTGGGTGGGACTGTGGTGGAGCAGGCCTAGTGGCGCCTAAGGTGTTTCTAGCCAGTGCCGGGGTTCTGGAGACCTGTTCATTCTCATCATCTGACTGCTCGTATTCAGCCTTTATTTTAGAGGCCCAATTCTCCAGGCTTTCACGTTCATCTGGTTTCAACGCAGGGTGCCGCGCCAGCTCTGTGCATTTTTCCCACAGATCCAAACCTGTGTAATGGTGGGAGGGTGGGTGGGAGTGAGCCAGCTACTTATATTATACACAAAATAAAGGAATGAATCTCACATCCTAGTTCACTGGTCTGATGTGAAGAAATTTTTGATTGTTGAAGTCAAATTGGTGATTTGTGCGGAATCTGTTAGCATTTGAATGGGAGAGTATGTCAGCACGTGTTACTATATCTATGGTAAAAAAATTTTTAAAAAAAAATTGGAAGAGATGTGGGGGAATGAATGTGTTTGAGATGGACCCATTGGGCCACTTTTGGGGGGGATGGTGTGCGTCTGGGGCTTATACGGGGCCCTTTGAGCTGCCTGGGGGGTTTGAATGGCCCCTTTGAATGTTTTATTGCCCCTTTGGAGCATCAAAGTGGGCCTGTGGGCCCACTGGAGGTGATGGGCAGAGGCGGGCCCCTTCTTATGGCCATTGGGCCCTGTCTTTGGGCCTGTTGGGTCTTGGAGAGGGCCCTGGGCCTGTGGGCTTTTTTTCTCCCACAAAACTGTATGTTTTATTTGTTTTTTTATTTGTTTTTTTTGGGGTTTTTTTCTTATTTTGTTCTGTTTTTTTCTCATTTTTTCCTTTTTTTTTGTGTTTTTGTCTCATCTTTTTTTATTTATATATTCCTCATTTTTGTATCTTTTTTTTTTTTCTCATTTTGTCCTTTTTTTTCATAACTGTCTTTTTGATAAGGCACTCAAATCTCAGTTGGTTTTCCTTGCAGTAACAATGTCTAGTAATCAGTTTCTAGAGGGGGTGAGATAGGTTGATTGAACTTTGCTTTTGAACCTGCCCAATCTTTCTGGGGGGACTAGCCATATCCCAGGTTTTTAATGTTGGGCCAGCTGTTCTCAATTGTTGTGGGTTCCTCCGCTGGTGTGGGATCAATTGCAGGTGCCGGCTTTTCCACTGAGAGACATTTGGAGAACTTTGTCAAAGATTCACTATCCAGAAGGAGCTGAATGGGAACATCACAAAACCAAGGAGTGGAATGCTTGCCATTAGGCTTGTGATGTTGGATTTTTTGGCTAGCTGGAGGGGCAAACATGTCTCTTGGAAGACTTTCTGTTGGAGCTGAGAAAGTATTTGATGTTTTAATGGCAGTTTTGGGTGTTGATAAACGCACACCAAAGGTGCAGGCCAACGCCCACCTGCACACCAATTATTTTTGGCGTGCGGGGCCTACACGCCAAGATAAATTGGCTGACGGGGCCTACACACCAAAATAAACCGGTGTGTAGGGTCTACACGCCAACATAAATTGGTGTGTAGGGTCTACACGCTAAAATAAATTGGCGTGTAGGGTCTACACGCCAATTTTTGACCATAGGCCCCACACGCCAATTTTTTGGAATGTGGGAAACCTCGTTGGCCGGGAGGATTTCCTCCTGGTCAACAAGGTTATACAACCTCTTCAGCCGGGAGGAGTTCCTCCCGGCCAACAAGGTTATACAACCTTGTTGGCCAGGAGGAGTTCCTCCCAGCCAAAAAGGTTATACAACCTTGTTAGCCAGGAGGAGTTCCTCCCAGCCAACAATGTTATACAACCTTGTTGGCCAGGAGGAGTTCCTCCCAACCAATGAGTTTGTATAAACTTGTCAGCCAGGAGGAGTTCCTCCTGGCCAACAAGGTTGTATAACCTTCTCAGCCAGGAAGAGTTCCTCCTGGCCAACAAGGTTATACAACCTTGTTGGCCAGGAGAAAATCATCCTGGCCGACAAGGTTGTATAACCTTGTCAGCCAGGAGGAAATCCTCCTGGCCAATGACTTGCTCATGTAATCGAACCGGTCCACCGGTTCAATTATGTGATACAATATACCACACGCCAAACAATTGCCGTGTGGGACCTGCATGCCAAAAACATTTGGCGTGCGGGGCCTACATGCCAAAATACATTGGGGTTTAGGGTCTAAACACCAATTTTGGCCACAAATTGGTGTGTACACCCTACACACCAATTTATTTTGGTGTGCATTTCAGCCTACGTGATGCCAAGGACAAGTCCTTCTAGCTACGCATGGTGCAAAGATATAAGGAAATAGTTTTAAAACTCTGGGTAAGGGATAAAAGTTATAATTCCCAAAGAATATTGGGGAATTGTGACGTAAAAAATAGAGAAAAAGGGTAATAATTATATTAAATAAATTTAATATAATTAAAACCAGACGGGCCTGATAAATCAGGGGTGGTTTAGATCCCTCTAAGGTATCTTTCAAAGAAAGGCAGAGGATTTAGGTACCTGGAACACTGGGGCCTGTTGACACAGGGGTGGTTTAATCCCAGGAAAGGAAATGGGGGAATATCTTCAAGAAAAGGGTTATTACTTACTAGTAACACTGCCAGCATAATTGCCTAGGTTGAGTTCATCCCAGTTAAACTAGGATGCAAAAAACCAATTTCAAGTAGGTTGACCTCAACCAATGAAATATAAAACCAAGGGGGGTCCCTTGGATTTATATTTCATCAGTTGATTTCAACCAAGTTTAAATTGGTTGAGTGCATCCCAGTTTAACTGGGATGACTTCATCCTAGGCAATTATGCTGGCAGTGTAATCATCCTAGAGAGAGCTTGAGGATATTCTGTTGATATCCATGTGAAATCTCACATTCCATCCCTCTAGAGCTCATAACTCCAAGTATCCAACTTGGTTCAGTCTTCCCTCTCACTCCTGAACATCTCAGTCTTTATCATCACTTGGTTTTATCAATTGGTTCCTTGGTCGCCTGGTCCCCTCAACCAACTCTCAATCCTTGCTCAAACCTCTTTGAATATTGATTATTTGAAGACTTGACTTTACTCCTTTTCACAAGCAGAAACAGGAACAGCAGAAGATTCTTCCCTCTCTTCCACCATCCCTTCCTCTCATCATCCACCATTCTTCCCTCTCTTCCACCATTCTTCCCTCTCATCCTCCTTTAAAATAAATCCTCCCAAACTCAACACGCTTAGTTTGTTTCCTTCCCAAACTCAACTCTCTTCAGCGCTTAGTTCGCTTCCCTTCCTTTATCGACTCTCTCGCGCCTAGTTTGCTTCCCTTCTTAAACTTGACTCGCTGACATCAATAGAATTCTTATAAAAGATCTTTATTTCCTGTAGGTTTCATTATTGACATCTATCTCACATTCACATTGACTAACCAATTTCCTTTCAGTTTGATTCTTCTTTTCATTCTTCCTTTCTTCTCATACTTGTGCCTTTTATCCATTGTGTCGTTGCCTTTAAGGTACTTATTAAATTTTTCCTTTTTATATGTATTTTATCTTAAAACTCATATTTTAAATTTTAACCTTTAAGTTTGACAATTAACAGATTTACAGTCTCAATTGGCTCATCATCCAACGACCCAATCTTGTCAAACAAAGGCAAAGGCATCATTTTAGGCACTGATGAAGGCAATTCTCCTGCTTCAAATGGCGTTCCAATCTTAGACGGAACAAATTACACCAATTGGCACTTGCGCATGTTCATCTATCTATGTGGAAAGAAACTCTGGAAGTGTTGCACGATCCCAATTGCAAACGATGCATCCGCTGAAGAAAAAGAGATCTACAAAGAAGCTGGCGACAAAGCTATCTCAATAATCACGTCAAGAATAAACACAAGATGTTACAATGAAGTCGTTAACATTCAAACTCAATCTGATCCCATACTCCTTTGGAAGAAGATCGCCGACCAATATGCATCACATTCTGTAATCAATCAAGGACGTGTCTTCATGAATTGGTCCGCTGAATTGTACTCCGGGAATCTTCAAGATTATATTGATTGAACTCAAGCTCACCTACTCAACATTGATGCCGTTGGCATTACCCTTCCCTCAGACATTATTTCTTATCTAGTTCTTGGCAAGCTCATGAAAGATGACAAACTGGACAAAATCATTGACAATTGTGCATTATCTGAAGACTGCACTTCATCTCCTTACCTTGTTCTTGATGCCCTTCAAGTCTGGCTCACGCATAAAAGCTCCAAGAAAGAAAATCCTCAAGGAACTGCGCTGGCAACTACAATGGAAAAATTGAAATTCCCTTTTAAAATCATCCATTACTGTGCTAACGGAGTCCACAATCCTGAAGCTACTTCCCACAACAAAGCTAAATGTTTCAAAAAATTTCCCCATCTCAGACCTCCTGATTGAAACTCTTCAAGAAAATTTCCTAACACCAGCGCAAGTTTTGCACAAGCATCTGCTTTTATGTTGTATACATCTGAAGGAACATCTAACAATATCATTATTGATTCCGCTGCTTCCCATCACATGCTTCGAAATCATAAATTATTTAAATCATTATATATATATATATATATATATATATATATATATATATATATATATATATATATATATATATATATATATATATATATATATATATACACATATAAGCATACAATAATGCAAGTGCCTTTTATTTTTAAAAATACTTGCTAATTTACATAATGAAGGAGTAAGAATTAGGGATACCTATGAGTGAGGTACCCTAGGTTAATTTTAGTGTAGATTCAGATATCAAATAATATCTTAACTTTTATTTGATATTCTACATAATTTTTGTTACAAGTAGTGTAAAAGCTTGTGACAGGTTGCTCTGTCATAGTAGCAAGCTGACAGTGTAGGCCCCGCAAACCAAATATTTTTGGTGTGCAGCTGGGCATTGGTGTGCGCCTTTGGTGTGCTTTTATCATAGCCTGGCAGTTTCTGATGTGCTTGTGGCAGGAGCTGGGCATTTTGAGGACTGATCACTCTCATTTTCTGACTGTTATTTTTGAAGCTAGATTGCTCAGAATGGAAATTTTGTCAGGAGTCGAAGAAGGATTCTGAGAAAGCTCAGTGCAATTTTTCCAGAGGTCCAAACCTACGTTTCAGTGTTTGGGAGTGGAAAATGATTTACAGGAGGTTTATTATTATACATACTAGGAGGGAAAGAACTTAAATCCTAGTTCACAATCACCAGAAATGGTCTTTGTGTGGGTAACTACCAATATAATTTAAAGAATAAGAAGGAAAAACTGTTGATTGGATTTGAAACTAAAACAGATGTTATCTGCTACTAGAAGTATGTACCTTTGGCACTGAGATTTTCAAGTGAGGGTGGGACAAAATAAATGGAGGATAATGCCTCATGGAGATTGTTTGGGTGACTTTGGGTGCTGGAGTGCTTCTGGGGGGCATAGAAAGGGATAATAGGGCCCTTGAATGCTTTTCTGGGGATTTAATAAGACCCTTTAAACCTTCCTAAGGGGTTGGCCAGGGCCAAAGGGGCCTTGGATTCCTGCAGTGGTTTTGGGTATAGGCCTAGTGGGCCTCTTCAATACTTGAATTCTTGGACAGGGCCCACTAGTCTCAGTTGGCCCCTTTGGTCCAGGCAAGGTTTGCCCCTTGGCCAGGCCCACTAGTAAATTTTGGCCCCTTTGGTTCTGTCTCAGCGTTTAGACAGTGCCTATCAGGCCCTGTGGGTTGTTACCGCTTTCAGGGGGGAGCAGGGCGCAGGAAAAAGGGAAAACAGATGAAGAAGATGACTTAATTGTTTTGGTGATGTGTTGGGTGGTTTGTATTGGGAGTGAAAGTTGAGTGTGAGAGGGTTTAGAGATGGTGGGGGGAGGTGAGGTGTTAGTTCTGATTGAATTGACAAGGGGGGGGGGGGGGGGGGGAGACAGAAGGGAAGGAATTGGTTCAAGGGGTGGGATTATGTGAGAAAACACAGATATGACTTCCATTACTGTGAGCCTGGGTTTCTTTAGTGACAACAGGACCCAAAATAATGGCTGTGTAGAAGCCAATAAAATTGAGTATTATGTAACTCTATGCTCAACTTTATGATACAAGGAGCTAGTTTTCTGAAAACAACCTTCAACCTAGAAATAGGTCTGCTACAAAAGCAATTTAAGGGTGAGAGGGTTTGTTTAACAAGTAAAGGAGCACATATTCACTTCCTTTATTTGAGGGCAATGGTGGGTGGAATAATAAGGTATGAAATGGTGCTGGATACAAAAGATACTGACAAGAAGGTTACTTCAAATATTTATTAAGGCAATACAAAGAATGTAATTCTGGTGGTGACTTAGAAATCTGGATGAAATACCAAAAAGGCAGCAAAGGGTATGTTTATATATTTTTGCTTTCCTTCAGCTTAGAGTACATCTTTATATAGTACTTGGCTGGATGCTTTCTTGCCGGTGTGGTATTCCAAACTTTGTTTCAAGTATCAGGCAGGATTATATTCTTTCATTATCTTTCAGAACCTAAAATAGTAGCAAAATAAGTGCATAATTGAGATCTAGGGTAAATTTAATCTATAAGTCACCCATTTATGTTAGGGTTTGCATGGCTAAATCAAAAGTTATACAGTTACAAAGAATTAGAGTGAATAATAAGTACATAGTATATATATAGAAGTAGCATATAGTTTAGTGTCTGGTCACAAGATGCAGCACATGATCTGTGGCACAGCCTAAGTACATAAACCCACCAGCAGAAATATCTCACTTTAGGTCACAAGACGCAGCACATGATCTGTGGCACAGACTAAGTACATAACACCACCAGCAGAAATAGCTCACTTTATGCACTCCATGCATGAAGGCAGCGTAGAAGAAGAGACCCCACCAGCATAAATACCTCAATCAGACATCCCACCAGCAAAAAATCCCTCACATTTTACTATATAAAGGGGAGGTTGTTCCCTCCCAGAAAGAAAATCATCCCAGTTGGATCCCACACCCCATCATCTAGCTAGCAAACTAACTAAAATTACTCATCCATATAAATAGTGTGATCTTAATCAGGTGACCCACAACAAAATCTTTCATATCAGTTTAAACATACACAAAAGAAACAAAAGGAAAATTGTGCTCTGTTAACTAAAGGTTAAGGAAGAGGGTACAACACTTTTAATATTTCACATTATACCCAAAAACATCTTTTTACTCATTTCCTCAGACTACATCTAAAAAGAAATAAATAAATCATAAACATATAAATACTTGTTTCCTCATCAATTCCAACACAACCTTGTCTTCCATTTACCACAACTTTCTGTAACAATCCATCTACTATCTACATCCCTGATCCCTCCATCAAGCTCATTGCTTATTATTTGTAAGTTGAAATTAGATCTTTGTCTGATAAGAGACTACTACATAAAAAGTTCTCTTAAAGAAAACAAAAAGAAAGTTATCAGCCAAAACAATAAATAAAATTTTGGGGTTAACTCTTGTAGTAAATAGAGGGGCAGGTCTTTCAAACCACCCTTACCAGTTGTAATAAATTCATACATACCTGAAATACTATAGCTGCTATTTCCCCCTCATAGAACTACCCCCGTCCCAAAAGAAGTTCTCACACCAATACAAGTACATGTGTAATTCTTCACTTTCATGTTGAATTACCATGTGGGCTTTCAGCAGTATGTAGACCATGTGTTCTGTAATTAATCTGGAACATGGTTTTTGGGGCTTAGTGTTGAAACAAGTGGCTTGGTATTCTCAATCTGGAATAGCCACCAGTCTCAAATAAGAAACCATTCATTTTTACTGTTGTAATATGTGTTACAGTATAATATATGGGTTATTTCTGCCCTTTAGGAAATGATCCTTATCTTTTGTTGGATAAGGTAATTATCCCACAAGCTTCACATATTATGAGGTATGTGTCTTTTTTCTTATGGGTTATCCATTGTTAAATAAGCTAAAAGGCTGTATGCTCCTTTTGATAGGGGTATTTGGTTGATTTGAAGTCTTTAGGGCAATAATTACTGGCCTAGCTGTAGGTTCAGGAAATCTTTATCGTCTCTAATGCTGAAAATTACATAATCTGCCCCCTGTATATAGGTATGGGCTATTTTCCATACCTATATACATAGACAGGGTGTGCGGGCTGCGCACACTTTCTATGTATGTGCATGTGGATGATAGCCCATACATATATACATAGGAATGCTGTGTGGTTGGCATGCCCTTGTCTTGACAGGAGTGTGCCACTGCACACCAATTATTAGGTGGGTATCACATGCCAATTTTAAGAACCTTGTGGGACATTAAATATAATGTTGTTAAGTATCTGGTGAGGGGGAAATAAATTGCAAATAGGTTGAAAGGCTATTAAAAAGTCCAGGTGGTTTAAAACGTTCTGCCCCTCTAAATGGTACAATGCAAATAACTAAGAGTCTTGTAATCAATATTTATAAAGATAGGACTGATTCCAAGATAGATCTTAATTTTATATTGTAATCTGTATCAGACCTAGATAACTCAAATAACTATTTGTGTAGATCTATTACAACTTCTGATGATTATGGATAAAATAATACAGTGGGATTGATAATGTAAGATAAAAATTGTTACTAATAATGGCTTGTTACTTGAGAAAGTTGGTAATGATATCTTCCTTAAGCAATCTCTTGATAAGGCACTTTAATAAATACTAGAGCTCCTGTTACAAATACTGCTTGTTACTGTTAATAATACTTTGTTTTACTGTTACTACTACTACCACTACCACTAATACTACTACTAACACTCACTAACACACTACCACTAAATAAAATTAAACTACTGTGACAAAATATCTGTAGGCTGATGGAGAAATGGAAAATGAAGAGGGGGAAAGAGACCTCCTTATATATTGGGGGGATGATAAACTCACTCCCCCCCAGGCACACCCATGCCCAACGCACGCCATCGAAAAAAAAGGTGAGCCCACACACATTTTTTTTTATTGGTGTGCGGGCTGCACGCCCTGTTTTGGGCATGGGCAGGCCTGTAGATGGGCGTGCAGTTTGCACGCCCATCTACATGCGTGCAACACCCCCATGGATAGGCGTGCAGCCGCACACCCTGTTCAAACCAGGGTGTGCGGTTTGCACGCCCTGCCGGGGAGGTATACAACCCCCTCAGCCGGAGGGATCCCCCGGTCAAGGAGGTTGTATGACCTCCTCAACCGGGGGGATCCCTTTGGCCAAAGGGGTTATACAACCTCTTTTACCGGAGGGGAATTCCCCCAGTTGGATAGGTTGTATGACCAAGGTATTGATTTATAAATATACAGTACATAAATAAAACACAGATATTACATACTTTTCTTTAGTTTATATCTTCTTTGGTATAAAGTTGTACAGCACAGTCATTCATATTACATAGTTACATCTTCTGCCTTTATCATCCTCTTTGGTTACTAGTCACATTACATTCCTTATATACATAGTTACTAGCTACATTGGCTCATCTTTCTTACACTATCACTACTCTCTTTTGGTTGTATACCTCTGAACACATTTCCCCTTTCTCTTTACTGCCAGGATCAGCCATCTTGTGCCCTTTTGTATAAGTAGAACTCCCCTTAGTTCTATGGATGAGGCATGCACCCCCCCTTTTAGCAAAGTACAGTTTACATTTACATTCACCTTTAAACCTTTTAAATTTACTTTTGCATCAACCTTCACACAAATAACAATCATAACACATACCCCATACTCTTTCTCAGTGCTTTTCTCACTCCTCTTAAGGTCCCTGCCTCAGATTGATTAAACAACCTAAGTTCCCATTAGTAGCAGCAGTCTAAGGATTAGTAGAAATATAGCCACACCTCTTTTCTTTCTTTTTCTTAGTGAAACCCTTTCCCCTCAGCATTAGTCAAGAAGGGCAGCCTCATCAGCACCTGTAGCTTCAACATCATCTATTTACTGGATTTGTTGTCTATTTCCCCTTCAAGCTCTTTCCTGATCCTTTAGGAGTTCCACACTGGGGGGAGTCCCCTCCGGTCGAAGAGGTTGTATAACCCCTTTGACCGGGGGGGATCCCTCCGGCTGAGGAGGTTTTATGAACTCCTCAACCAGAGGGATTCCCTCCAGTCAAGGAGGTTATACAACCTCCTCAACCAGAGGGAATACCTCCAGTCAAAGAGGTTATACAACCTCTTTGACTGGAGGGATTCCCCCCCGGTCAAAGAGGTTGTATAACCTCTTTGACCGGAGGGAATCCCTCCGGTCAAGGAGGTTGTATGACCTCCTTTGACGGAGGGATCCCCCCCAGTTGAGCCGTGCGGCTGCTGACAGCACAGTCCCAACAAATGGGGACTATGCTGTCAGCATGCCCTATGTATGTACATAGGTAGGGGCGTGTGTGCCCCTACCTATGTACATAGAAAGGGTGTGCGGCCTGCACACCCTTTCTATGTATATGGGTAGGGGCACGCACACCCCTACCTATATACATAAAAAGGGCATGCAGGTTGCAGGCCCTGTTTTGAATAGGGCATGCAACCACATGCCCTGTTTTGAATAGGGCATGCAACCACATGCCCTGTTTTGGGTGGGTGTCGCACGCCTGTAGACGTGCTGACACCCAGAAGTGGGCGTGCAGCCCGCACGCCAATAAAAAAAAGGTGTGCGGGCTGCACGCCCGTTTTTTAAGGGTGTTTTTGAAGGTGTAATCCCTGTAGAAGGGAATACAAGCAGCAATGGTATCAGCATTGATGGGACTGCTGCCACACCGGCTGAGCATGGTGTATCAGAAAGCAGTAAAAGAAGTAATGCACCAGAGGACTGGAGAATTCCTGTAAAAAGAAGAAAAGTATAATTACATTCTTAAAAGGAAAAGCCCTTGGAGCTTTCCCATTCAGAATGTCTGCTGCTTGGCTATTTGCTCAGAATTAATTTATTATAAATACTAGTTTCTTTTCCCCCATTTGTATCTCTCATTCATTCCATCATCTCATCTTATCCACTCACTCATATACACACATACACACATATCTAATACACCTTATTATATATTATATATTATAAATACATATAAATACATAAATAAATAAATACTTACCATCAATACCCCACCAACACCAGGCGTGCCTGGGGGGGAGTGAGTTTATCATCCCCCTATATATTGGGGGGTGTGGTATTTTAGCTCTAGGGGAATTACTTGTACACTTTATCTGCCTGCATATGCTGCAATGCATGAAACTCTATGTTTCTAAGGGCTATAATAAGTTGCACAGAAAATGGATATATGTACTGCACTACATGCCAAACAATGAGGGCATTATGCTTCAGGGACCCTCCTTGTACACCTTATCTGCATGAATTTCCTATATTGCAGTATATCCTTTGGTGCTAAGGGGAGTCAAAACAACTTTGCATATCCTCCATGTGCCTGCCTGACCTGCTGTTACCTCCTTCCACTCAGAATATTGGGGGTCAACACCTCTCCTCCCATATTTCTCCTTCCTTCCTTCCTCCTCCTCACATAATTGATTCATACCTCCACATCACAAAATACTGATTCCTAGACCCTTATAAACAATATATGACCCATATAAAGGTACTTTTACCTTGTACAATTAGTATACCCTTATAAAAACTGCCTGTAATAATAATAACTTTCCATCCTTTGTTCCATCCATGGTTGAGACATTTTTTCCCAATAACTTTCACCTCTACTTATTTCATTCCTCTGTACCCTATTCCATCCCATGTACCCCTTGTCCTCCATTCCATTCTGTGAGAGAAAGAAAGTTGTAACATACTTGCAAAATGTAGTGTGAAAGTCTTGTACCTAGTCTAATCAATAGTTCTGTTGTTTGTTATCTTCTCTTCTTCTCTTCTCATCCTTGTTTCTCCTATTCTTCTTCCATTCCAGGTTGAACCATACTGCCCCCCTTCCCAAAACTACCCCATGCTGACACCCACCACATCATACCGTGTCTAAAGGTTATTGTTGCTGTTTTCCTTTCTTTCTCAGTTCTCTTCACTTCATATTCTTTTGATTAAATACATCTCATCCTGTTTTCTCCTATTATTCTTCCATTTCAGGTTTGACCATACTGCTCCCCTTCCCTAATCTACCCAACACTGACACCCACCACATCATACGTTTCTAAAGGCTGTGTCTAAAGTTATTTTCCTTTCTCAAAAATTCCCCATAATGCTGTGATGCCTGGAATCCCATTTTCCTGCATAGAAGTGTATCTTAAATTTATTATACCATTCCTTCTCCTATAAAAATTTTTGCTTGTGTATGTGCTGTCCCAATGCTTCTACCATGTGCTTTTGGAATTTTCATGCAAATGGAACACCACACCGTGGATGGTTGTGTGAGCTTGACACCCATCTATTGGTGTGCTGACACCCATCCATCAGTGTGCTGATGACCATCCATCATCATGCTGACACCCATCCATTGGTGTGTTGACACCCATCCATTGGCATTGCAAAGGGAACCCAGGCGGCACACCCTTTCTTGGGCTTCAGCATGCAATTTGATGAGTGTGAAGCTCAAATGGCCATCCAAAGGCATGTGATACCTGCCCACAAATGGGTGTACGGGCTGCAAACCCTGTGTTTGAGAGGCGTGCCCCTAAACAAAGGCTGCAAACCCTTTTTTTGAGAGGTGTGCCCCTGGCGTGGGGCTGCAGCCAGGCATGTGCGTCTATCAACCCCCATTCTAATAAATCTAACACCACATTTGATGAAATTTCCAGTCTCTTGGATAACAGTAATTACATGGTTACTGGCATGGATTATGAGGATTTTTATGATTTGTATATAACTAGTGTTCTACAAATATCTTGTCACTTCTCCCCCCCCCCCCCCCCCCCCCCCAGTCCTTCACATTTCATACAAGAGGAGGAACACCAATAAAAAGGTGAAGAAATTTATTCTCTCAACAAGAGGCACTTGACCCATTGATAAAAATTTCTCCACAAATCTTTTGGATATCCATCAGTACAGTTAGAAATTTAGCAGCTTGGCTATGCTTCCTTAGATTATATACACTACCATATTGACATGTCACTGGTAATCATTCTCACTACATGAATCACTGCGCACAACAGGGGAACAGTGATTGCGCAATGATGATAGACAAGGTTGAAACCTAATCTAGTCAGAACTATTTCAACTTTTTTTTATTCAGTTGTATTTCCTTTTTCATTCAAGTTTCATAATCTAATTGTATCCATTGCTCAACTAGATTTCATTCCATCATCTTGTCGCAGACGTTCAGGTGTGATCCATTTATGATTCACTTGTCTTGGTGGTCAAGTTCTGACACCTCGACGGTCATCATGAAAAGTGTGATCCATTTATGATTCACTTGTCTTGGTGGTCAAGTCTGACACCTCGTCGGTCATCATAAAAGATCCCTTCCTTGTCCTTTATGACAGCATAATTTTCTAGATTCAAGTAACACACCAGCTCAAATATGATACATCCAACCAATTTAAAACATTTTGATCCTAATTTCAACCAAGTTTACATAGGATGACTTTATCCGAGTATACCTAGGATGTAAGCCCCAACCCAGCCAATGGTTCTGGAAGTTTGTAACACATTTGGGTTCCAAATTATGTGCTCTTTGGAACCTGAAGACTAAAACCACCCCCTCTGGCTCAGATTCTAACTTTGATTTACATAGGGCAATCTAAAATATTTCATCAGTAATCCTGTTGGCTTTCATCACCCCTGTTAGAGTTCTGGGTTATCAAGATTAAAAACTTACAGCGTTTTGTCACATTTCTATTCATCTTTACGTAGTACAATGATTTTCCTGGTAGGGGTCATTATGATTAAAAATAACCCTTTCTGCCCTGTTTTTTCTCTTGATTCTGTTCACACTGATTTTTTTTTAAAAAACTGCCTATTTTACATCTTGTGATTATTTTTTCTCTTCTGATCTTCTTCCAAGCTCCTTCATTTTTCTGATTGGACACCTTCTCAAATTGATTTTTAGATTTTCAATTTTTCGTCATGGATTGCGAGCGTTTTTTTTCTGCTTTTGCCTTGGGCAGCCCATAAAGAAACTAATATCCTTCCTTGATTCATTCTTTTTCAGTGTTTCTTTGGGAACCATTTTTTGAGTTTATTTTCACCAAGTGCCTTCAATATTTCATGGCGGATTCTGTCAAAATCATGACATGTTTCCAAATGCTACACATGAAAATCCCAAGTAGAGAAATCCCTTTGAATGAAAGCAACACAAAAACCCCAGTCCTAAATTCCGCGAAGTACAGCTTTCTTGACTGCCAATTTTAAAAAAACTAAACAAATCAGTCGCTATGCTAAATTAAAACTAGACCCTGCTAATTATATCCATAAGTGTAGTGGTTTGCATCTGCTAGCAGAATACTATCAGCAGCAAGAATATCACCCAGAATTCCAGGCACTAACAGAATTATCTGAATTTTTTTTATTTCAATCCACTGTTAGTGGCCTCATTTTTTTTCCCTTGGGATTTTTAAGTAGTAACAGGGAATCACTGATAGCTAAAAGAAAAAACTATTGGCCATAGTTTTGCCCTACTATGGTACACTAAGGTAATAATTAAAATTAGGATAGTTCCCAACCATTTCCATGAATCAGATTTATTGGATTGAAGAAGCGGATTGGAAGAAAAACCGTAAGGGTGCAGCTGCGAAGCTGTCTTGGCCTCCAGTTTTACATATAACCATATAAAGATTTACTAAAGTTTTGTACTAGGTGATTGGAATGATGAGAACCCTCAAATTTTACCTCATCCCCACTCTGGAAGTTGAGATCTTACGAAACTATGAAGGATGCGGTTTAAAAATGAATTTTGAACACCCTAATTGTGCTGGGGTTGCTTTGCGTTCAAAACAATTCCCTGGTTTTTGGAAAACCGGCGCGCCGATAGAGTTCGCAGGCTCGGCTCACGGTGTACCCCCGGCATGGCGGGGTGTCCCCGTCCTTCTAAGCTCCGAGTTGGCGAGAGGAACAGCATTTTCATTACATACTCATGAGGAATCATAGCGCATGCGATGCTTCATTTTTCCCTCTCGCCAGACTCTCGTACTCAAGCAGCTACTTATACTGATCATCATTGATACGACTTGCCCTACCAGTAATTTGAAACTGCTTATCAACCAGGAATTGGCTTTGCAGCGCCTTTGTTCTTCTTCAAATATCAGTCAAACTGGCATTATATCCAGATTTTGGTCTCATATCTTACTTGGCGTCATAAAATCGACGAGGTTTTCAAGACAATCTAAGCCAAAGTCACTCGGTTGTTTTAGACTGCTCTATGTAAGCTAGCCGGATTCTCTACTTGGGATCGGTAGATCGCGGGCGAAGATATTTGCATTTAGCAATCAAAATTCAACCAATACAACAAAATTACACAAAGGGCTCAGATGTTGCTCCAAGGCAATCAATCCCTCGCAGAAATTTGATTCAAAGATGAGCAAATGAGACGATGTTGAAACCCTTTGACACGATTAGTGCCGATGCTCTCCTGCGGACACGTAGATCATTAGCCATACTTGAGCAAGTCTATTTGCTTGTTCGAGCTGGCTCATTTTGTTCTCCAGTTGGCCATGCCCATCGGCAAAGCTTTCCGGCCTTGATGTGCACTGGATGTGTAATTCACCGCATAATGCATCCACATTAGTAGCCCCCATGGCGCCCGCCTTGGTTTTAATCATCAAAAAAAAAAATCAGTGTTCAAACAAAATCCCTTCGATTTCTTTTGTGGTGTTATTTACTTACTGCGTTTTGTAGTGTTAGCGCTTCTTCCCCTAGTTTGGGATAGTCTCTTTGTTTCCTGAATAAGATCAGATCAACATTTATGAAATAGTCAGGATCTCGGTACCTCCTTTCTATTCAATCTTTATAGACCAACTTATTCATGGTAAACAAGAAAGACGCCTGGAAACAAGCAAGAAGTTTAAAAGGCTAAGCAAATTGGCGCAAAACTTACAGTAGATCCTTCATTATCTTGATAGACACAGCCGACCGTCCCAGGTAAAAACTTACACTCGCCTCCACCAAAGTTTGAGTTGCGCCGAGTTCTATCAGCCCATCCCACCATTCTAAGTCGATAATCTATGTAGACAGAATTCAAGAAACCAGTTAATGATAACATTCAACTCGGTGTGAATGAAGTAGCTTCACATCCAGCGGAGAGCTTGCTCACTTGATCCATTCTAGTCTAGGTTCTTATATATGCTGGTATACTACTATGAGAGGAAATGGAAGGGTGTTGGAAAGCGGATGAAGTTGGAGATCAGATAGGGGTATGACAGGGATATTATGTGGTGGGCTCCCGAAAGAAGTAGGTAACTTGGATGGGGAAAAACATTTCAGTCCTCAGTCGAGTGTTATTTATACCTTTAGATCAAGCGGAACCCGTACGCGTAGACCCCAGTGACGATGTCTGGGAGGGAGCTTTTCATGCAGGCAAGATAATCCTCAAGTGGGGCCATGAGGTTGGCTAGTTTGCCTAGAGCCTCAGTCCAACACAATGCGGACGGTTTATTTGCTGAGCCTTCAAGAGTGGTACAATGGAAAACTCAACAATTCTCTACCTGCCCTCTCTACGTGCCCGTACAATTAGCTGAGTATCTAATATTTGAATTGATTTTCCTCAGTTTGCTTTTCGGAGAGAAATGCTTTTCTTAGGTGCTTAGCTTTCAGGGGCATAGTACATAGAACATTGCCAGGTTATTGTCGGTTACCATTCTAATAGTCTTCAAGTTTGATAGGGTGGAGTGAATTGTTTTGAACAGTGATCAGAATATCGCAAGAATGAATTAATGCATCGCATACATGCCCAAAACTTCACCAACATCTCTTTGGTGTCATAGTGGTGCTCAGCCTGGTTGTTGCCTCGAATTGCGCCATGGATACTTCTGTTGGGTTGTAACTAAAGTTCCAAGACCACACATCATTGAAGGCTTGATCTCAAGCTAGGTGTTGTCGATGTGCTACATATTTTGTTGGAGATCACAAGGCTAAGGCAGGCCTAGTTTTGTCCTCAATAATATAGTAGGATAAGTTCTTCATAGACTCAGTGACACTCCAATACTCCACCCTAACTCCACCCCCCCCCTCACGACTGTGTCATTTCGTCAACGAATCAGTCATCTCTGTCGTGTATTTCCTTTGTATCGTTCTGTTCAGCAGCATAAAGCAAAAAATATTTCTACCGGTCATGGTGCTGTTCTGAGGAAGGAAACAATGGCGAGCCCGTGCGCACAACCTGCTCCGCAAGGAGGATTTCTATTTGGTGAACCTGACCCTTCCTGTCGGGAGACATCCTCATTGGACACCACGTGGAAGGGTGCAGCATCTCTCCAATGGGTAATTGACCTCAAGGAGTCAGAAGATGGGTGGGAGCGCATAATTCCCTGCTTGTCGAGGACAAATCTCCTTTGAAAAGGTAGTAGAAGAGAACAGCTGGCACAATAGGTACGTTCGATGATTCGATTGAAATTTGTTCTTGGAGAATCAGTTAGCGCTACATCTCTTTGCTGTGGTGGTTGCCTATCTTGGACATATCATACATGGAAGAGAACAAATTAAGATATCGAGTTTTGTAACGCCTCCACAACAAAACTAAAAAAATATCCTGCGCGGCCATAGGTGGTTCTGGGTTGTGATTGAGTTGAAGAAATTCAATTCCCATGGGCTTTTCGCAGGGCTCGGGGGATATAGCTTAGCCACAGGATCAATATTATTCACATTGCTTTCTGCTGCCTACCAAGACCGCTAGGATTATTTCCAATTTTTGATAATTATTCTCCGAGTAAATTAGCCTCTGTTTCTGGATTATCTCATTTTGCAACAAAGTTAGAATCCTCATACATTGCCCTGCAGCCTCATAGTCTGGAATAATACCAAAATTAGAACAATGAGAATATAAAGGAAATTCACAATAGTGCCAGTGATTGTTACATTGTTTCTAGCGGATTGATGAACATACCCAGGATTTCCATGTTTTCACCTGGTTTTCCCTGGACGTCCCCCCCCCCCCCCACACACACACAAACACCTGAATATGAACAGTGGGATGGTATGCTATAACTATTAGTGTAGTAGCTTTTGTCCAAATGATTTTTGTAGTGTTGGCTGTTGCTATACTACACTGAACTAACAGATAGAGTAGCAGGAATTTTCCTGCACATTTATACATTAGTGTTGGCTTAAACTGCTGCTATGCTGACAAGTAGAATGACCTTTTCTTCCACTAAAATATCTTGGGGCCCCCATCAGTGTAATATAATAATAACCATACTAAAATATGCTGATATAGTGTATTTTTTCCTGCTAAATCTTAGCTTTGATACAAGCTACCAAAAAGTTTCAGCTGTAAAGTGGCAGCTACATGAAATTCATTAGATTAAATGTCACATTCTGCAACCTGTGGGTATTGAAACCAGGCACAAGGTTAGCATCTTCCTAGTAGTAATCCTTGAACACTAGGCTAATTTGACCCTGATAGCTATCCACACAGTTTTCCCACAACATCCCCTCACCCCTACTTTTTTATTGATTTCTGGTGTGTTTTTTTTACTTGCATTCCCTTTTTTTCTTGTTCTTGTTCTTTTCCATTTTCTTCCATTTTCACATTTTCAATACAGCTGATGCATGAAATCTTGCAATATTCCCCCCAGCCCCCCCCCCACCCCCACCCCCACCCTGGCCATCCAGAAAACCCAGCCAACCAACTGCCCCTAGGATAAACCACAAAATCAAAAACTAGAGGATACCTCAAAATCCTTGAAAACTTTTCCTGCGCTACCTTGTTCAATAAATAAAGAGGCTAAAATATTTCCCTCCATATTCCCTCCTGTATTGTGGTAGCCATTTTTCCCCAACAATATTTTCCCAATTTGAAATACTTTGTGGTTCTAGGCCATCTTAATAGGTAGACTATTGACCAAATAAAAACACAAATTGCAGATAAAAACAACACAGACCCTTTACACCACTGGACCCAACTCTACCAAAGACCCCAGTAGGTTGTTGTGTAAAGCCCCACCACTTATCTTCAACAGGGTTTTGTGCAACCAACCCAATTTAAAGAAGGGCATTTAGTTGATCAAAGTGCAAAGGAAATAAATAAGTATCAAGTATAACTTCAGGGATTCCCCAAGGTAAACTTTGAGGGAAAAGAGTTTTAGAAGCTTTAAGGAATTACTCTGAATGCAATCAGGGTGATTATTGAATGGATTCAAAGTGGAAAGAATAAAACATGGTATATTAATTAACTGAAGAAAAGATAAATAAGATAGAGAAAGTATAAAAATATTTATATTAAAGAATGTTACTTCTATTGAAGTGAAATGAAAATTAGAAGTGATTTGAAGCCTAAAAATTGAGTATATGCTTCTTTTTAGAGTTACAAAGACTTATTGAAGATGCATATGTGAAATGAAAAACACAATGATTAAAGTAATGTGAAAAGCTCCAATTCTGAGGGTAAGTGATTCCAGGTGAGAGTATCAAGTGCTAGGCTATTAATAATTTTTAAAAGCCAAGTTGAAAGCCAAATTTCATTCAAGTTTAATCCAGAAAAGGATTATTGGATAGATTCAAAGGTACTGTCAAATTACCAGAAAAGTTAGTCCCTAAATTTGAGAATTGTTTTGAGTAATTGTTGAATTTGTTACCCAAATTTACACTTTTTTGAGTGTCAAAACAATGCAATTGAAATGTTTGAAGCTGAGAATTCATTTGAAGTTTGATGGAAAATTATCTGGCTGTGCTGCATCTGGCTGATATGAAAAAAATCACAGTGTAATACAGGGCAAACCATTTGGCTTCATCTTTCACATTTGAATTTAATAATGAAGTTCTGCAATTCATAACTGAAATTTTCCCAAAAAAAACCCACAATTTATGCAAGAAAAATCCAGTAAGTGTTCATTCAAGAGAAAGGGATCCTATTTTCCTTTTCAGCTATCCTGATCTCTTCACAGGACCAATCAAAAATGAGCCAAAAACATCATTTAATTTGAAAATGAAGAGCACACCTTCTACATCTATCAATTTGAATTTCTTTGTATTCACAGTCAAGCTTGAGCACTTCTGTAATGAAATATAATCATTCCCTGATGTGGGTGTGCTAGAAATGTTACCAAATTTTTGTATCAGACAAGGCAGGTTGATCCCGTGAAGCTGTTTCAAGAAACTGTGTATGGACATACATTTGCCCAATCAACATCAAGTAACATACCCTCAAGATGAATCATTGCAAAAAATTATTCAAACGGCTTCAGAAAGTGATACAATGCTCACCAGTTACTTTTCTAGAAACAGAATTGACCCACATTACAGGTTATTGAAATACTCAGACTTCCCTAGGTAATACACATGGCATCCCAGGACAAAATAATGGAAGACAATGCAACACAGTAACCCCATAGAAAGGATTTATTATGTGTTTCCATTGGACCCAGAAAGATGTTATTTACATTTTATGTACAGTTGTTTTTGAATCATGTCTGTGGATCTACTTCCTTTGAAGATCTCAGAAATTTCCAGGGCATTATTCATCAAATTTTTTCTTCAGCTGCTTTAGCAAGGGGTCTCTTGAAAAACAATTATTATTTGGAACAAACAATGTCAGAAGCGGATTCTTCAATGAGTTCATCTTACTTGACAAGACTATTTGGTATACTATTGGAAAAATGTCAACCTTCAAACCCTGTCAGCTTATTGAATTTTTCTTCCAATTACATGACAGAAGATTGGATCCATCAAGGCTGTCAAGATGATTCCCTCATGACAAAATGGATCATTGAAGTAATCAATCCAATATTCTAACAATTTCAGGCTTTCCAACTCATATTCTGAAGTTGAAAAGGGGTGTTCCAATCATAATGCAGAGAAACCTTGATCAAACAATGGGACTTTTTAATGGGACTGGATTGATTGTAGAAAACCTGGGCCCAAATGTCATTTATGCAAAGGTATTTTCAGGAAATAGAGTCAACAACTTGGTGGCCATATTACACATTCCCTTCATATCAGACCCTGATGAGTCTGGATTGCCTTTCAAGCTCATATGGAAACAATTTCCTGTAAATCTGGCTTTCTCACTAACTATAAACAAATCTCAAGGTCAGACAATTGGAAATGTACACTGCAAGAAAATCTGCTTCAACTGCCACCAGTTGACACACAAGAGCTTTGATCTTACTCCAACCTTACTCCAACCTTACTCTGAAAATACTTGAAACAAGCTTTTCTGCACAGTGACTGTGCATGATGCAAAGTTACTGTGCACCAAAAGTCACACTGAAGTAAACTTCAAGCAAGAACAACGCTGTACTCAATTATACTGCATGTCAACTGGTGACAGTTGAAGCAGATTTTTTTGCAGTGGTAGGTATTTTACTTCATGATCCTGTATGTAGTCATTGAAAAATCTATGTTTCATTGTCACAAAGTAAGTTCAGCCGTACTACAAAGGTAGTAGTCCCTAAACCTAAATTTTGCCTTCCTTCATATGGAACATCAAATATTTCTTAAAAAGAAGTTCTTTCAAGTGTTCAGAGGCAATAGTCATATTAATATTTTTAGATTCTCATCCTTTTTTTGTTGCTTCATAATTTCATTGCTTTCTAATTTCAACATGCAACCTTATCTTTGTCCTTATATTTTCACAAATAAAAATTCATGCACCCTTATCATCAAGCCCCCTTTTCTACAAGTCCCTTGCCAGTCCTCAAAATTGGGGGCTATCCATTTGTATCAACTGATGAAATACAAACTCAAGGCCCCCCCTTGGTTTTATATTTCATTGGTTGAGGTCAACCTACCATAAATTGGGTGGGTGCATCCTCATTTAAATGGGATGAACAAAACCTAGGCAATTATGCTGACAGTGGATCAGAGAACAGGTCATTTTTTGAGTTAAATGAAAAAATATATGAAAGGTTATATTTTCAGGAAGCTACCAGCACTATTTTATCAGATAAAAAATCTGTCAGTATATCAGGAAAATACATTTAGAGCTGGAAAAATAACACAATTTCTCCATTTGATTGAATGTCAGGACCAAAAAAATGCATCAAATTAAAAATCTAATGTCATTTCAATTGGAACTGATATGATTTCAGATTGTAAACTTTTAACATCATAACAGATGAAACATAGCATACAAATTTTTTGGTAGTGGGAATTATATTCTTTTAAGTCTGAGAGAAAGTCTGTTGGATTTGGTGAAGGTTGAAGAGTGGTAGGTGATTGTGTGAAACTGATTTAAGAGAGAGAGTTAGGAGTTGACAAATTTTCATTACAGGTGCTGAAATTGTAAAAAATGTGCATCCAGCAGTCAACTTCAGTGGCTTTAAAGGTGTTTTTGGTCCTCAGTCAAGCTACCACACATTTCAGGTTTCAATCAATGATATGGTTGGAAGAATTTTTCTGTGGACCACATCTTCTAACTTCACAGTATGTAATGTGACAGAATTTTAACTAAAAGTTCTGAAAAGACTTAGTAAAGTATCATTCTTCATAATTGCAAAAAAAAAAATGCTGATTTTGAACCCAAAAAGGTTTCAGTAAGAGATTAAATGGTCTGTTATCTTTATGATCATCTTATTTAATACAAGAATATCTGATGTCATACCCATTATGTGTCAGTAACCCCTGGGTGTGAGGTGCTATTTCCCAAAGCACACCATAGACTGATGGGGTAAAAAAAGCCCTGTACCCATCAGGGAAGTGTATATGGTTTGAGATTCAGGGGTCAGAGCTCAGAGTTCAACTTTGAGAGATGCTTGATTAAGTTGATATGGAAACCCACAGACAGGTTTCCCAAATACATGTTTCCCTTTGCATAACTAGTTTATGAGAGCCCACAATTCACTGGATTGAATGGTCCAGTAACTTGACCTGTGATGATGAAATCTTTTATCCAGTCATGCTTCAAAATCTTGAACCTCCAAAGCTAGCCTTGAACCCAAAGTTCTTACAATAATATATTGAATGTACTTATGTTATCTTTGATATTATCTCATCTCATACCCATTGTGTGAGATGAAGTTTTGAGCTGAACAGTAAATTGTAAGATGATACTTATGAGATACCTAAAAGATGAAATTGTAGACATGTAGTGGTTGATAGTGTGTATGTATTCCATCCTCACCCAGGTTTGTCCTGGGATGAGGTGTAGTTTGTGCTGCAGCAAGTCTGAAAGATGTATGTGACACAATGAGGTCAGGAATGCTGATTTGATTCCAGTGCTCAAGGACCAGGCTAAACAAAAACAATACCATGTAAATTTGTGATTTTGAAGGTAAGTGAATAATACAGGAAAAAAGGAATTGGATATGGATATCATGGCTTCAAACATAGAAGCAAAAACCAAAACAAGAGGGACCACACTGGCTAAGGTTGTTAGGCTTAAAAAGCCCACTTCTAGATAGGAAATCACAAGAAATGGGGAAGATAAGCTCTGAGAAATATAGCAAATGCGAAACTAGAGTTTTCAGATCCTTTGAGAACAAAAACTTGACTTTCACCTTACATAGAACAATTCTTTGCAACTATGAGATTGTTTGAGAATATTAAGGAAGAAAATTGGGGGGAAATGAACAATGTTTCAGGAGAAACAAACTGGTCAAAGCTGAACATAATGTGGACTAGTGTGATAGATTGGTGACAGCTTGGGAAATCTCCTTACAGGCCTCTGAAAGCAAGCTTATCCAACCAGATGGCTCAAGATGAAAGGCTATTGCCCTTTTCAAACTTCTGTTGTTGGTTGACAGGATTAACTGCAAGGGATTAAATGATTGAAAACCACTAGCAAAAGAAAAGAGAACCAATCCTAAAATGTGTAACGGGGGAGGGACTAAAATAACACTAGCCCCTTGATTTACAGGCCTGGAATGACCTGGAGGTGACAAGCAACCCTTTCAACGCAACCCTCTGAAGGAGGGACATCACCAGGAAAAAATTGAAGGGAGTTTTAGTCAGGTTAAGTGAAGAAATTGGATTAATAAACCCAGATGTTTCACATCACCTGACCTCTGCTCCCCTGAATTTTTTCCAGGTGGAATTTTTGGCAATGGCATATCTTTAGCTTGAGAGTTTTCGCTATCTTGTGTGGATTTTTTTTCCTCCCTCTCATCCAATGTCTTACCCCCAAGGAATTATCACGCCTGTGGTGCTGGATTAAAGGCCTGAAGTTTGCCTTGATGGTGGTGTCAATCACTTCTTTTGTCTCCTTCAAATCATTCCCCCTTTCCTCTTGTAGTTTTTCATTTTTGGAATGTGAACTAGTGCACACTTTCGGTGTGGGTAGGATTAACCGTTTTGGTGGTCGTAATCTTGTTTGCGCTACCTTTTGCTCCGACTTTGATGAACTGTATTAGCTTTTTACAAACTTCGGACATTGACTTAGTTCTACCCACAGCCCTATGTACATGGTCCATAGTCATTAAGCAATGAAAAGCAAGAAAAAAGTCGGGAAAAGTGGGAAGATAAAGCAAAAAACGTTGAGAATAGCTTCCAAATCAATTCATTCAAGTAGAATCACTCATCATGATCAAACAATTGGAGGATCAAGAGAAAAAATAAACTAAAGAAAGAAAGATGGAATGGTTGGACCTGGATTGATGCCCAGATTTATTTTGCAACTAAAGCAACTTCTATAAATTGAAAAAGGAAAAGTGTTTGACTATGGTCCAGATCTGGGGTTTTCTAGCATAGATCACCAAGGAATTGATTATATGGAAAACGTCGACTTGGTATGGTTTTCGACGCCAGTTTTACCGCAAGAAACTTCAAGCAAGCCTTGATTACCATCGATACTAATAGTAATCGTTGCTTGGTCGCCTTCTTGCAAGTCCGCGAGATCAACATGAGCAACAGCTGAAGTGGGTTTAACGACTAGGATCCGCTCGGGTTCATCTTCTTCATCCTCCTCGTCATCTTCGCCAGTAGCGTTCTTTGCAGCTCCGTTTTGGGCCTGGGGGCTATCTGTTTTGATGTAGGACTCTCCTTGCCAAAGATCGAGCGGCAAAGTGCTTGCTTTCCCGGGACTGATTTTAGGTATCTTGAAGACTTTCTTGACAGGAAGCGGGGTCAAGGCACCTAACAGAGTGATAAACCGCTTTCCATTCACCACGTCGGCTGCCGACATCTCTTCAGCCGGTAGTAATACGCCGAGCGGTTTAGAAAGGCATTTCACCTGGAGACAGTTGGACGCCAGGGAAGGTTTGAAAGCGGAGTTGAATTCAGGCGAGTCAAGAGGATAGCGTTTGACGATCAAATCGGCTTGAAGTACACTTCCGATAGCGACAGCCTCGTCGTTTTCGATCGGAAACTCAACATTCACGTTGGGGTGCAATGTGTAGATGAGCTTCTCCTTGATGGCCGGTAGCTTCGTCGAACCCCCTACAAGGATGGCCTAATATAGATAAACGGGAGAGCAATAGTTTTCAGTGAAAGCACATTATTCACGAGTGTGCTTTACGTTAATAGAGACACGGGTACGGACCTGGGTAATTTCCTCCTTTTGCAGTTTACTGTTGGATAATGTGTTCGACACCAGCTCCATGATTTGGGCATATGGTTTACTCAACAGGAGATCACACCTCATTCTGTTGATGCTCCCACTGAAATCGAACCCATCGAATAAGCTATCAACACTACAATTAGCAGAATTCGAGGCTGATAACGTCTTCTTGGTAACCTCAGTTGCGAGTCGTAGCTTGATTGCAGACTTGTGGGTTTTCTCATCTGAGATGTCGAGGTTGGTTTTGTTCTTCTTGTTGAATTCCTTGACGAAATAATCCATCAATAGATCCTCAAAGTGGTTCCCCCCCAATTGACAATTGGTAGAGCTGGCCAATGACATCACTATGCCATTCCGACGAGACATCACCGTTGCGGTTGTAGAGGAACCACCGACATCCAAGACGAGGAGGTTGGCATCTAGGCTCGGTTTGCCCAATCTTGTATTTCCGGAGTCAGCGGCAACAGCAGTCGCACCAGCCTCGGTGATGAATTGTAGGACCTTGACATCCAATTTATCTTCTACTATCGTCCGCAAGGCTTCAATTTGCTTGGAACCAAACCCTTCGGACACGGAGAGAACGGCTGCATCGGGTTTGCGACCGATAAAATCTTGGGCATACTTCAATAAAGTACCAAGGTACTTCGTGGCAATATCGGTGACCGTTAGGACTTGCTCGGCGGATCTATCATCGCTTTCTTCCCCGACACAGGGCTTGATCAGATAGGCAGGTTGACCATCTTTGTTGATGATCGGGGCAGAGTTAAACAAAGCTGAAGTCTGGATAGATTTAACCTCATCGTAGCTAAGAGTGGGTAAGGAAAGGGACGAGATTGTAAATGGAGTCAGCGACAGAATAAGAGCCTACGGTTTTCATTGGGCGACAGACCTTTTTCCCAACAAATTCCTAAACCCAACAATGGTGTTGGCTTGGTTTCGGATCAATTGCAATCGAGCTGGATTGCCGACATACTTCGAATGAGAAATGCAATGATAAGATTAAGTTATGGGAACAATTCAATCCGGTTCAAATATCTTCATTTGGGAATTTAGGTCTGGGCTGAAAAGCAAATTGTCTACTTACGGTTTCACTCCCGGAGAATGAGATCACGCTGGGTATCTGTCGCTCCCCATCATCGTTGGCAATGCAATCTGCGGTACCGTCCTGGTTTAGATTGGAATTTCATGAGCCATATTTTCTTAGAAAAAAAAACAGGCCGGACAGCTCACCTTATTGATCAAAGCGATACTACTAGCTGTTTGTCCAAAGTTAATCCCTACGATAGCTGACCCGAGAGGCTTAGATGGAAGGGATTCGAGCGGAGTTCCTGGTGGCTGAGGAGTATTGACCTTGGAAGTTACTTTGGAGTTGGACTTGGAGGTCTGCTGTGACTTTTTTTGGTTCTTCTTGGGTGGCATCGTCAGCGTTTTCTCTAGAAGGGTGACTGGATGGATAAGTGTGGGTTGTTTTCTTCCCGCGTTCTGACTTCGATCAACCAGTCCAACCCACGGTGCGCAGCAGAAACCGCGGCGCAGTGAACCGAAGATGCCTTAGAAATGGAGGGACTTTCGTGGTACTACGACCCCGGGATTTGACAGTCTGATGGAATGGACGCGACGATGTGAGGGAAACCATTTATTTTTGGGCGGGGTTCAATAACAGAGAAGATCACAGGAGAGGTTCAAAAGTCTCTCAGCAAACTTATGGCAGAGGTATCAAAGACAAACAAAAGGCCCAATTTTCAAACGATTCAAACGTCAGGAAGTAGAGAGAGAAAAACGAGAAATAAGTACATGCAGACATATCGCAGAGAAATTCAAGTCACACAATGAGTCAGAGAGAGAGAAAAGGTTATCCTGTTGGAGGACTGATGGCGACGAGGGCTTTTTCCAACATATCTTCAAGCAGCATAGGTTCCCAATCATCACCATCACCGTTGACCTGAGAATCTTCGAGGTGAGATTTTTTAGATAGATTTTTCACAAAGACGACGTCATCGGATATTGAGATGATGAGACCAGAGGTGTGTGGGGTAAACTGATTAGAGACTTTAAACAAGGATCGTCCGTTGGAGTCGAGCGTTTTACCCAAGGGGATCAAGAACAGGTTTTTCTTTTCAACTTCTTCCTCGACAATCGATTTGAAGGTGATTTCCTCGAGTCGATTTCCAACCGATTTCTTGAGTTTAGACTGCTGATGATCCTCCATGTTCGATTTCCTTCTCGATCTTGACGATGAAGCCAGTGTAGCAGTTGTAGCGGCTAGGTTAGGTTTAGGTAATTGGGCCTTGAGATCGCCCCCTAATGAAGACAACGATTTGGCCTGATTCATCAGTTCTTGGCCCATAGCGAACCCTAAACTAACGATCGATCGGTCGCTCAAAAGGTGTTCGGGGAATAAGGATCTCCACCAATTATACCACTCTCCGATCTGGTCCCCATTGGCAGAGGGCGAGGTCAGCCAGATCCACAAAGTGTCGAGCCACTTGGAGAAAAACTCATTGGTTAAGAGTTGGTTCAGGATTTCTTGATTGCTAATTAGCTGGCACCAATTGAGCATCACATGGAACGGACGAAGGTTTTGGTTCTTTGGATTGATCGATAAATTGGTGCGCAAGTAGGTCGCCAGGTGTGGAGCAACCGTTTTCAGGATCATCTTATCCCAATCACGCCTTTTCAGTACATCTTTCTTCCATACCAGCAAGTCCTGGATCATCAGTCCTTCTTCAGCACTTTCTATCGATGTGTACCTCCACGAGTTCAACCAAGCCGACAGTTTCAGCTTGACTTCTACCAGGATCAGTTCACTCCGATAGGCTCCAACCAGCTCCAACCAAGGGAAAACAAACAGGTGCAGTGAGACTCGCTTGGTATTTGCTCGGGTACTGCCGAAAGCTTCAGCTCGTTCTCGGAAGTCCCAATTGCCAATCGAGGCAAGGAGCTTGGGTACAATCAATTGATCAAGAAAGTTGTCGTGTACGAATGGAGGGAGGATCGACTTCCAACTCGTGTAGATCGTGATCATTTCCTCAGACTGGTAAGGTGACCAAACGTTTACGGCCGACCGGATCTTCGGCAACCAATCGTTCCAAATCAGACTCTCATATGCTGACATCTTACGATTGGATTGCAAGGCTGAACCCCGAGAGGGTGTGGGGAACAATGGGTGCTGGAAGCTTTCGTCCTGGTCGTTTGGTTTGGATTTGTAGGAGCCTCGGTCCGTGCGAAAACATTTTCTAAACCGCTTCAATTCCTTGACCGAGAGACCAGGCTGCTGTAGTACATCCCAGCGACTCCATACCTGCCGCAACTGTGAGCAACAAGTATAGTGCATCGTAGTCGGTCAGGATCATCATAGATAAACCAGCCACTAAAAATATGTGAATGCTTACAATTGGAGCCAGGGCCGAAACAACAATTTCGTCCAATCTCAATGAGTCGTGTTCAGAATTTTGATTGTCAGAGAGAAACTCGAGTAATTCAAAAAACAGTCCATCAAACTGATCAATCATCTCACAGATCTCGATTGCGGTAGAATTATCAGTAATTTGACTGATGATGTTTGAGTAAGTGACTTTGGTCAACCGAGTTATCTCAACGATCCGCTTAATCTTGTTCAGCTTCTGCTGCTGAACGGTTGAGATATGCTCTGATCGAGCTTGATCGTTGGCAAGTTGCTGAGATTTCTGCTTAATTGCTTGTCCCTCCTTGGCCAAGTGAATGAGACTACCTTTTGATATGTCGCAGATCAATGCTAGATTATGCAACAGCTCTGGCAGACGGTGCTCTTGTTCTTCCTCGGTTGGTCCCTTTGAATGATGTATTAACGTCGTGTTTAGACTAGGCAATTTGCGACCGGTGAGATCGATGATTTCTCCAACACCAGGATCTAACGACATTTGATCAGCATCGAGTTCGGAAATGATTTGCTCGTATGTCCGATGAACTACTTTGGTCTTCTTTGCTGCTTTAGGCTTTGCCTTCCAAGCTTCGCGAACGCTGACCGTATCTTTCTTCTTTTTCGCAGTTGTTTTACCATCGTTATCATCATCAACTGTTTTGCCGTTCCGACGATCCTCCTCTTTTGCTTGATTTGTCCTCTCCTCGAATCCTTTGTAACTCAGTCCCATACCTTTCGGACGCGCTTTGGTCTCGAGCGGGGTGACGATTCCTTCACCCTGCGTACCCAAGCCGGTTCCACTCTTCCAGCCCATGTTTTGAAGCATCTTCAAGCCAATCGATGTTGTCTTGTTGTTCGCCAGCTTGGCAAAGTGCTGTTGTTCTGCCTTTGATAGCGGTTTCTTCTTGACTGGCTGTACGGAGGGATTGGACTGCTGAGCACCGAGGAACGAGCGACGAGGTAGAGTGGGTTCGGGCGTGTCTTGATCTGCAGTTAGTGATGTGTTGCCAGTCTCATCAGATGGTTCAAATTCAAGTGGTGAGGAGCGGTTGCCTAATCCACTAAGTCCCGAGCCTCTTTCTGCCCCTAGTAAGGCTCTGAAATCACTATTGGATGCTGATGAGCCGAGGCCATGACGTGAGCCTAAGCCGGAGGTTTGAGTTTCACTGAGAGCTGGTGGATTGGGATTATCAATTTCTTTGACTGAATCGGAATTTGAATCGGATAAGTGGGATGAATCGGATTCCGAATCGTCATCAGCAGCCGAATTTTGGTTTGCTTCATGTTCATCCTGAGAAAGATTCCCCGCTTCTTTCGCGAGAGTTGAAGAGCTAGATGAAGCTTGCACGAAGGTTTGAGCTCTAGAGGTCCGAAAGAAAAAACCAGAGAAAGAAGTCTAGATTTAGTCTGACGAAACGTTGATTGCCATATTAAAATGCGAGCTGACTGGTGCATGTGGTCTAAAGAAGGTAAACAAACTCACCGGAGAAAGCGTTTGTCCGGTTTACTGCTATTCTTAGTAGGTTGGTCAGCTTCAGTGGCAAATACACCGTAGATAGCATCAGATTTTCCATCGTTCATTCTTCTCCTCTTGTTTCTTGTGTTCTTGTAAGGGTCATCGAATAAGGAATGTTCGTCCTGTAGATCTCTGTCACCGAATTCGATCGAATCGTCTTCATTACCCGATGAGTCTGAATTACTATCGAGGTCGTCCAATATTACTTGTCGTTTGGGAGCCATATCGTTACACAAACTGGCTTACTAAAAGAAGGTGGTGGGGCCACCAAAAGTTTCTAAATTTGAAGATCTTGGAACCGAGCTGTTTCTTGAGAGCATTCACATTCGTTGGCTAATTATCAGGTTATGTAAGCCTGGGTTACAGGCAGGTTAGCTAAACCTCACTGCGCAACCGCATCCGTTGATCAAATTCTGGTCAACTGACCTGAAATCTAGCCAGAAAATTTGATCACTAGCATTGGTAATTTAGCCTTTTTCAGAAGCCCCCGAATGCCACGACGACTCAACAACGCTCTCCAATGGATGATGGAAGAGATGGATCCACTCGACAAACAGCTTCAGTTCCTCACTAGCGATGAAGAAGATCTCCCCAGGAATACCCGTGGACCAAGCAAGGATTGTAGGCGACTTGAAGGGCAGCTCAAGCTGCATGAAGACTATATCTCTGAAAATTTGGCCTATGGCAACCGCAAGTTCAGAAGACAATTTAGTTTAGTTGGGAGAAGTTAAATATTTAGTGGATGGAGTGGAAGTGAGTGAATAGTTGACAGAGTGGAATGAAGTTTAGTGGAATGGAAAGGTGAAGAGTGGATTTATAGGAAGGAGGGAGATCATAGCTTGAGGTGGAATGGAGGATTCACAGGAATGTCACCAACAGATTTGTAGTCCAAATTCCTGTTGAGATATGCTTATATCCATTTTGTTTTCCAGTGTGGTAATCATGTTCCTTCTCACATCATTCTTTCTACATCTTATATTCCATCCATATATCCATCAATATTATTCCAGATTCAGATTCTACACCTTATTTTACCCCTAGTCACTCCTTGATTCCCTTTTGGATCAGAAGTTATTAACATTCATAGTTTTCATAGGTACATTCTTTTCTTTTCTTTTCTTTTTGGCTTACATCATCCAAGTCATCATTATTTCAGTAAATAAAACATCTTACATAATCTACAATAAATGCTCATCATTACTACATACATTCACTTCACTATTCACTGCCAGCAAAATTGCCTAGGTTGAGTTCATCCCAGTTAAACTAGGATTCAAACAACCAATTTAAAGTAGGTTGACCTCAACCAATGAAATATAAAACCAAGGGGGGTCCCTTGGATTTATATTTCATCAGTTGATTACAACCAATTTTAAATTGGTTGAGTGCATCCCAGTTTACCTGGGATGACTTCATCCTAGGCAATTATGCTGGCAGTGATTACACTTGTAGTCTTTTGCTCATCACTATTACTATTATGGTCATTGCTCATCATAATATCTTGTAATACTGTTCACATCATTTGTTCCCCTCTTTAAGGGCCTTTCCACATATATACTTAACTCTGTTGTAGTATTACCACCATGCAATTTCTACCCCATACAACCTGTATGACCTTTTTCCCCAAATATTAGATTCAATTTCATCAAAGAAACTTCTTACCTAGACATTTTTGATATATCATTGCCATTAAACCCTTTTACACAACCATTTTCCCACACAAATCCTCCTCAAACACTCCCCATACCTCAGAGGTAATAGTAGTCAGCTTATAAGTACTAGTCAGTCTAAGATTAAAATGGAAAAGACACACCTTTTATTTTATTCTTAGAGTTACACTCTTCCCCAAAAGTGTTAGTCAGGAAGGCAGCTCTTATATCAGCACCTTTGTCTTAACTTACATTAGTTCTAGTGTAGTTATACATATTCCTTCCAAGCTCTATTCTGGCCTTAGAGTAGCTCCACACCGTTAGTCTGCTTTGCTTGTTTGGTTGTGTCTCTTTTTTGAGTTTTGATGTGGTTTTTCCTAGAGAGGAGGAATCAGGGTCAGCATTTGCTTGATCCAATTTTCTGGGAACACATGCATATGCATGGTCTGGAAGGAGCGGCCAGATACTGTGCTCAATTTTATGGTTAGGGTATTCTCTCCTCACGTGCTTGCGCATTCTGCCTGACATGGATTCTTGACAGTTTGTGCATTTCAGGGACAAGCCCTGCATCTGAAAGAAAAAACTTTCACCTGAAGTCCAGTGACATAATAGACTAAAAAGGAGCCTTCATACTTCTGGATGTCACTTGATCTCCATTCCAAGTAGGTTTTTCATGGAACTGATTTCCAAGTATTGCGGGTTGCAGATAGTAGTAATTAGTTGAAGTATTCCCTCCGCTTAAAAGTTTGTTTTTTGATCCTTGCATGGGACACAATTTACAGCCAAGAGACCATTTCTACTTTTGGATTGGAACCAAATGAGAAATATGACTGCTACAGAAATGAGTTTTTTTCTCTCTTGTTTGTGAGGTTCAAGTTGTTTGGCAAGTGTCAAGATCAAGATACCAAGCAGAGGGAATTGGTGGCTGATTAAAATGTTTTGATAGTGCAGTTTGGTCTATTTTTGATCTGGACAAACAGGCAATCAGAAAAAACTGATGGTATCAAGTCAAACTCTTGCATTCTTTCAGGAGTTGTGTTAATCCATTCGACTTCATGACTATATTTTCAAGATTATTTATCACTTATAAAGCTCAAATACTTGCATATATACACATATAACTCCTAAAACTTACATATATTCATTATTATTATTGAATAATCAGATTCTACACCCCATTCCAACCCTAGTAACTCACTAAAACCACCCTCAATTTCCTCATTGTTCCAGAGCTACAGGAAAAATCAGAATGATCCAGCAAGTTACAGTATCAAGAGAGTTATAGAATACAATAAGTACATGTTATAAGTAGATATATTTCACAACCAAGATACATAATACATATTATATAAACTATATAGACACTACATAACATACACTGCACATAACTAGGCTTTATTCATTAACATCTTACATCATATCTACTGTAAATACACTCCACCTTCCCACTACTCATCTGTCACTGTCATATATGTTACATTCTCTTCTACTCATCTTTCAAATTTCTTCCTTTTACAACCAGCTACTTGTCATAGCCTTGTTATTCCCTTCCTCCAGCCTGATGGCTTCTCTTCTGTCTCAGATAAAGAAACCTGTTCCTCCCTCTTGTTCCCTTATGGACCCATTGAATTGCCCACATACCTATACCTGCATTCTTAATCCCATATACTAGTATACCTATAAAGTAGAGTCACAATCAAACCTATAAATATAAACATCAATATCATTATCAATATCAATATCAGTACAGCTCAGTCACTCAGCTAAGACTAGATATAATAAAATCATCCCCCTCTCTTGCTTGGTCCATCCTGACTCAATAGTTATAAAAACTTACCTCATATTATCATCCCCCTCTCTTGCTTGGGCCATCTTGAATCAAGATTTATAAAACCTTTCCTCATATCATAAGATATATATCATAAGATATATATCATAAGATATATAGTATAAATTATCAATATACATACCTTTTATGCATCACCTTCCCTTATCAATTCCTCTCACCTGGTGTGTGTAGTAAGCAATTTAATTGGTACTAGTATTCTAAGAATAAATAGAAATTAGCCACACATTTATGGTATTCTTATTGTTACACTCATTCCCCTCAGCATTAGTCAGGAAGGCAGCGTGAGATCAGAACCCTGGGTATAACTTACATTTTTACTAGAAACAGTGGGCCCACTATTAGCTGTAGTGTAGCGTAATGTTAGATTTTTTTGCTACACTGACACAAAGTTACTTTTAGCTAAAGATTTTTTCAGCTAACGCTCAAACATTCCCCCCCCCCCAAAAGAATAGCGGGTAGCATAGCGGTAGTGACATCAAAAAAAAAGTTAATGCTACAGAAATTGCCTGTTAGCTGATTTTTAGCGGTGTTAGCTGGAACAAATGCTACGCTAACTGTTAGCGTAGCGCTCTTGTCAGCTACTCTGACTGTTAGCGTAGTGCTCTTTTCAGCTACACTAACCGTTAGCATAGCACTCTTGTCAGCTATGCTAACTGTTAGCGTAGCCCTCTTTTCACCTACACTAACTGTTAGTGTAGTGATCTTTTCAGCTCGCTAAATGTTAGTGTAGTTCCCTTTTGCAGTGCTGCAGTAACTGTTAGTTTAGCACTAAAATTGCGGGAGTATAGCAATCATGTCTTTTCTTGAGGCTTTGGTTCTTTTAAATTAATATTTTCATGAATCCTGTTGAAGCATTTCTTTTCCAGCTTTACTTGCTTCATTTTAGTTAAATAAGCATTTCTTCTCATTCTCTGATGGGCATTCTGATTACTGTTCTGAGCAATTTCCATATGAGCAAGATGTGTTATTCAAGTGGAATTTGTCCAGGCAGTAATCATATTTCCCAAAGCAATGAAAGACATGCATATCAAAAAATTGGAAAGAGAAAAGATGGAAGAGAAACAAGCAATTATAAAGAATGATAATAAAAATAAAGATAGAAATTTCAAAAAAAAAAAAACAGAAATAAACTGGTTTGATTGCTGTACTTGCGCAAGTACAGGAGTTAAAACAAAATTTTGATTGCTTTACTTGTGCAAGTAGTGTTGAGTTGCCTGTTAGTCTGCTACCATGATGTATCACCAGCTGAACCATGAGCTCTACCAACCAACACCCTGGCAGTCACAAGCGTCTGTAGCCTAGTTGGTAAAGGCAGCACTCTAGCATGTGTCTCAGCTTAGCTGAGGTTGTGAGTTTGAATCTCACCAGACACATCTCCATTTTACAGTCTCTAAAAGTAGATGTTTTTGATTTATTTACTTGCGCAAGTACAGGATCCTAATTGAGCAGAGTGCACCAGCTTTGACCTCAGACAGGGGAATTTATCACTCCAGCTATACTATAAGTAGCTGCAAAGTACCTAATCATTGTCTCCCTCATCACAAATCCTACTCACCAATGAGGGTGACACTGATTAGGTATGTTGCAGTTACTTAGATCATCCACCACCATCTCTGTAAAGTGGCTTGGTAAGCCAAATTTACAGAGACAAAGCCCCTGCACGCTACCCTTGTGACCTCTTTAGGCCTATCCAACTGAGGAATTTTTAAGATTCTTGTTAGAGGTCTCTAAATTTAGAGACCTCTAACGAGCTTGGTAAGGTAAGTCCTCCGTTCCCACAATCAAATCATTGATACTCTCCCTACAGCCCCACTTACCAAGCAACATGGAGAGTCCCCAAGGGTGGGGACGCTTGTTTAGCCAGCTCCAGAGCCCCCCTCCCGAGTCACAAGGGTGTAATTTCTTGGTAGGGTAACCATCGCGCTAGCTAACCTCTCCGCAGTTGTGGAAACGTTAGCAAGACAATGGTGAATGCTCTTATAGTATAGCAGGAGTGATAAATTCCCTTGTCTGAGGTCAAAGCTAGTCCACTCTGCTCAATTAGGATCCTGTACTTGCACAATTAAAGCAATCAAAAATTTCTACTTGCACAAGTAAATCAATCAAAATTTTGTGTTAACTCCTGTACTTGTGCAAGTATGGCAATCAAACCAGTTTATTTCTGTTTTTTTTTTTAAATTTCCATCTTTAATCTTTTTCTTTTTCAAAAACAAATTTGTTTATTTCTTTTCCATCTTTTCTCTTTCCAATGTTTGGATATGCATTTCTTTCATTGATTTGGGAAATATGATTGCTGCCTGGAAAAATTTCAATTGAATAACACATTTTAATCATATGGTAATTGCCCAGAACAGTAAGCAGAATGCCCGTCAAAGAATGAGAAGAAACACTTATTTACCTCAAAGGAAGCAAGTCAAGCTGGAAAAGAAACGCTTCAACAGGATTCAGAAAATATTAACTTAAAAGAATCACAGCCTCAATACAAGACAATTTTTGCAAGGGAAAAAATTTCAGTGTTACCACATCCTTTGCTTTGCCCAACCACATCACCACAACTATTGATACCACAAGCAGGGATGTAATCCACCAAAAAAATTCTGTTCAGATGATTCACTCAGGTGGCTCTAAATTTTTTACCCTGTTTGAAATTCAAACACAAGAAAGCAATTGGATTTCTCTGCAAACAGCTTTAATGCTGCAGGATTTTACCTTTTTAAGCCATAAAAACAGCTTTTATGCAGAAGCCATGTTAGCTGGTTAAACTTACAGTAAGTGGGCCAAATCAATCTGCTATTTGAGCATAGTGTAGCAGGAAAAAAAATTCAGCTAACACCTAACAGTTAGTGTACCGTAGCGTAGATCTAATGCCCCTACGCTATTGGAAACTTCAAAATGTGTTAGCAGAAAAAAAGAATTGCTACTTGTTAGTGTAGCGGTGATTTTCCTAAGCTAACACTACAAAAGAATTTGGCTGAAAACTTTCTTGCTATGCTACCTGTTATTTTAGCCAAGTGTAGTGTCAGCTAACATTACAAATTTTCTGGAAAAAAAATAATAACCGCTATGCTAACAGTTAGTGGTCAAATAGCGTAGCATAGCATAGTGGCCCACAGTTGGTACTAGTGTAGTCATCCATTGCCCTTCCAAGCTCTATTCTGCTCTTGAGTAGTTCCAGAACAGCGTGGCATGGCTCTTGGTTGATTGAATGTAGCTGATGTGTTTTGATAAGTATGCAGAAACATAATTCAGGGGGTGATGATTTTCTGAAGATGATGAGTTGTAAGTGTAGGTGGTGGGATCAGGGAAAAGCATCAAGGGAGGTCTTCAATTACTTAGGAAGAATAGAACCCTAAAATTATGAATCCCAGCCAAGTCTTTTGTAATTTTCAGCCTTAGAGTCAGTACAGCTGGCCAAAAGCATGCTATTTTGTTTTCTGAAAGATAATAAATATTCTACATCTTTTGAACCTGAAGATTTAGATGAGTTATGACTTCCACTTTGGAATCCTCATTAAAAATAAACCTTTGTTTCTCTAATAAGATTCTCTTTTACGCTTCCCCTTCATGTTTTTCTTGAATTCTCCATTGACTTTGATGCATGCACACGGGTGCCATAGCCAACCATTTTTTCCAATTGTTTCATAAAAAAAAATTTCTTCTGAAACATTTAACCTTATGAAAGTTTTCACAAAGAGGCTGGCTCTGAGATTTCAGCCTCTCTGGAGACAATAAACCACCAACCACAAAAAGTTTGGGACTATCAAGTCAAAGGACCCCTGCACCCTGCTGCTCATCAACCTACTGGAGGTCCCCTACTTCAAGGTCTGGCCAATCTCCCACTCTGGGTCAATAGCTAATTCCAGCACCTGTGTTTTTTTGGAGATGGATCCACAAATCTACAAAGAGGAAGTCTATGGGTTTAAACTTGGGCACTATGGAGGAACCTAAATGAGCCAGATACCTCCCTTGTCACACATTTTCTTCACTCAACACCACTGGTGAATCTTGGAATTATCACAAACAATGATTGATTTTGGACAAGGGTTGTTTTTCATTTGCATGATCTGATTCAATTCATCACCATTATAGAATCAAAAAATTCAGCCTTTGAATAGAAATTCTCATTAACAATAATTACCAGATCCCAATTCAAGAAGTGCTCAAACTTATTTTTGTTGGGTGTATCTTCTTGCACAGTCAGCTCAAGCTCCCCATTCATTCCTATTTATTTGGGATGCTTAATTTCTTGGGAGCTTTGCAGAGGACTTACTGGGCTGGCATTGATCCTCAAGGTGACCAATCATACCCACAAATGAGTTCACAATCATAGATTGCACTTTCATCTGGTCTGACTACAAGAAAATCAGTCCCAATCTGAGCATGATAATTATGAGAAAAGATAAGCAATTAGATGCCTCAAGTATGAGGAAAAGGAGTTGAGCAGCTTAGGAATTGATCTGGGTAATATATTGGAACTTATTTAGTAGGCACTTCTCCACATTGAGTTTTTCAGCATTTTTGAGGGTGATCAATAGCTGGTTCACCCGGCTCTTATGGGCCAATTGAACACTGAGGAGAATCCCCATCCTGTTATATAGTGTTTTTGGATTTTGTCCCAAACTGGGTTGTGCTTGGTTTTGAGAAGGGGGACCATAACATTAGACTCTTTTGAAGTAACCAATCTGATTTTTTCTTGCTGCTTTTAAATCTGGGAATCTTGGATAACAGATTGGGTTTACCCAAAGAGTTCCCACCAGTGATCAAATGATTTCCAAGACTCAGGTACCTGATACATTGAGGGGCACACATGTATGAAGAGGGGGAGTGGAAATTTTCCTCACCAGTTGCATGAAACTCAATGAATACCATTTGAATCCATATCCCAGAGGAGATGGATATTTTTCATATTCTCCAGATATTTCCATGAAATTGTCAAAACCAAGCAGTCATTTTTTGGTCATAAATCCATATATTCTTTTTTTTGAGAAAGAATGGTCCAAGATTTCCTGGAAATAAAATAGCTTTTTTTTGTATATAAATTCTGTTTTTCAGTGTGGGTTTCAGGCTAGTTAAAATAAAATAATCTACTGTGGCTGCCTGAGCCATCCATTTGGCCATGCCCCCACCCCCTGTTGGGTATAAAACAAGCTTTGCTTGGGCTGGGAATTTATGATTATTCCCTTCTTTTGATTTCTGAATTGGTTTTATGGAAATGTCTTTCATTCTAAATTATGGATCTCAGGACAATAATTTTCTTGAGGCCTGATTTGAATAATCAGAGTCAGGAAATTACGCATTCTAAAGAATCCAATCCTCAAAACAAGACAAATTGTGGAAGGTAAAAACCTTCACCATTCTTGCATCCTAATTTTCTTTGGTGATGCAGCAGCAATTTTAACCGGTGAACCTACCAGTTAGCAGGAAAAAAACCTCTATTTCAGCATAGTGTAATGGGAAAACAATCAGCTAACAGCCAGCCTTGAGGGAAGTGTACTGGGATCTGATGTTTCTATGATAATAAGAAATTCAGTATCTGTTAGTGGCAAAGAGATTATTCTACTTGGTATTTGAGCAGTGCTTTTCCAAAGCTAACACTGCAAAGGATTTTGTTAAGAAATTTCCCACTGTGCTAACTTTGCTTTTAATAGAGTTTGGCATCAGCTAAAACCAAAAAAAAAACCTGGCAAAAGGGAAAATAGATTAGCTAACAGTTAGTGGTAAAATAGTAAAATATAGGCCCAATTCTGAGGGTAGAGAATGTAAAATGAAGATGGGTCTAGTGATATTCAAACTCCCAGCCTCTGCCAAACTGGGAAAGATACTAGAGTGCTGCCTTTAACAAATAGGCTACAGGAACATGTAACCTCAAGAGTGTTAGTTGGTAGTACTGATGGTTCAACTGCTGATTCTTCATGGTTGCAGACCAACATACAAATTGTTTTTTTTGTTTTTGTTTTTTTTGGCATTTCAGCATGCTATTTGAATATCAGTCTACCTATCCTTCCTGATTTGATCATCCCTCAATATTTTGAGTATTTGGGATTTGGAATACAGCCTGCACACTAATTCATATTGGCATGTGGCGGCCAAGTACACCAAATGGGCTTGTGTGTGGAAAAAACATGCCCAAATGGGAGAGCATGCCGATGGATTTTTTTGGAGTCTGTATTTCCTACAAAACTCCTCAGTTCCTTCCTGGTTTTTGAAAAGCTCACCTTTAACCCTTGAAAATATTCTGGAAGTTATAAACAGCTTCTGAAGAACTATTTATTACAAGCCAAAGTATTCACAGAGGAAAATGCACAGTAAATACCAAATAGGTCAGGCCTTGCCTAGCGCACCTTTCTCCCAAATCAATCCAATTCCAAATCACCTATAGTTTATATTTCTAACTCTCATCCTGATTGGTCATATTGTTGAATTTTCAATGCCGTGAAACCACTTGTGACACTTAATTCTCATTTCCCTGAATAATGACATCACTCGACTACAAGAACTCAGCATGATTAAGATTCACCCTTCCTGATTTCAATCAACCTCGGTCATTCTCCTTCACTCCCATTCCCTTCATTCCCTATCACATCCTCCTACATTATCATACATTCCTCCTTTCCCTTCTCTCCTATCTCTCCTACAATCCCTCTCTATCTCTGTTCTATCTTTCTATCTACACTCTCCTAAACATCACAAACTCTCCTCATTCGAATTCGATCGACTACCTGCTTTGACTTAGCTCAAAGATTCCCTCCATCTTCCATTCGACGACTCTGAAACATTTCCCTCCTATTCCTATATTCAACCTTGATTGAATCACTTCTCATCAATTCATCACGGCCTCTCTCCAACTTGGTGAGAAAACAACAACCATAATTACTTTCTTTCTTATTATTCTTTTTTTTATCTCAACTCACATCGACTCATAATCTCTTCAACAGTTTCCTGTGCCTCCCTCTCTATATTATTATCTAGTACTGGGTGTCAACTTATTCATACTCATAACTCAGTGGTAAATATCTCGAAATCTTTCTCTTCTTCTCAATTATTCTTTCTATTACTCAACACGGTACTTATCTCTTTTAACATTTCTAATAGTCTGGTTTTTAGTTTATAAGCAATAAGATTCAAAATCATCACACAGATCTTCCCATAAATGATTGAAGAGCAAAGAACCCAATTTATGTTATCCTTGGTTGATTTAAATGTTAATACATTCTTTATTGATTTCAATGAACTTTAAACAAAGCCAGCCTCTCAGTAAAAAAATACTGATTGAGTGAATAATCCTTTCAAAGAGGATCTCTCCTTTCATACCACATATGTTCAACATTGAAACTACTCAAGTTAGGCCCTTGATACACATGTATGTCCCAGCCACCCATACTGAGAATGGCTGTTCCTGTAAGATTGGATCTTATAAAGTTAAGGATTTTACTTTCAGCATAGTTCCCTAGGTTGATGGGATTTGCTCAAAAATTTTAAACTTGGTTCATCTCACAGATGAAATAAAAACCCAAGGTAAAAAATTAGTGTTTTTATTTTTTTAATGATCCAGCTATTTTAAATTGGTGTTTTAAACCCTAGTAGATCAAGTGGGATGAATTCAAAACAACAATTATGGAATTTTTGAAATTTTTATTTAGTGTGACTTGAAAAGCTTCTGAATCTTCACATATGCATCTTTGAATTCAGATATGTAATTATCCTCATAACAGGTTTTCAGAACAAATGCAGCAGTTGTTTTCAAATTCAGATCTTCTTCATCTTCACTAATATAATTAACTAATTTTATTTGAAGATGTTGAAATCCATCAAAAAGTAATTCTTCATTTTCATTCTCTATCTCCCAAGGTGCTAAATCTCCATGGATTTTTGAATACCCAAATAGAGGAGGAGACTTTCCATATGGGTTGAGGATCATTCTGAAAAGAACTTGAAACACTTTGCTTCTGATTTTATCACAGTCACTGTATTCAATATTCAAATGTTCACAAACCTTGAGATGAATGTAATTGATTGCCCTGAGCAGTGCTCTGATTCTTTTAATCACAGTATGATCCTTCATGGCAGTTTGTATTTTATCTCTACCCACAAGACTGAAAACTTTATTGTCTGAATTTGTATCTTGAAAGTACATTGCAATGGATAGTTTTGGATGGACTGTTCTGTACTTCTTGTTAAGACTTACTCTTCCTGCTTTGAATTTAGTTGTGAATTCTGAAATAAAAGATGATAGAACAATATCCTCTGCCATACTAAAATTTGGAGAATTTAGTATATTACTAAATATTTTCTTTCCAGGGACCAAGAGCAATAAAACACCCATATTCTGTTTATATTTTTTGGGTGAAATCAAATCATCCACCTCTGTTGGTTGATCATTGAATTTGGTTGCATTTTTTGGCAAATGGTACTTTGAAGAATGTTTCATCCCAGGCAGATTCACTTGAATTTTTAGATATAATCATATATTCAAAGATAAGCAACAAGTTTCATCAGCTATGAAGAATAGAGATCACATTACTAACTTGCATTCTTTGCCTTGAATTCCTCCAACAAGTATTTCCCATTCTTAACCACTTCAAGCATTGATTTATCCTGTGAGAAGTAATCAATTAATGTGATCTGAGTATTACTAAATTCATAATCTTTAGGCCATTCTAATTTTGGTGAACTTCTGATCCCAAATATTGGAAAACCACAATCATCTGAACCAAATATTTCACCTTCAAGCCAGTCCAATAACCTCTCTTGCCAAACCCTGTACATGTATGTTGGCATATCATAACCATCCAACCAGTTTCCTTGCAGAACATAGAGCCATTTAATCAGGAGATAATATTTTGAGCACAACGGTCGAATTTCTTCACATTTTTTTGTCGACTGGTTGACGATTCTTACTACCACAGGATGATCTCTTCCCGGAAAAAATGCTACATTTTGGAATTCTGGATGGGGGATATAGGGATGGTCATTCCGATGACAGCTAACTGACAACCCTGACTGGAGTTTTTTAAGAAACTTTTCATGACGCTTTTTGAGGATTAATGCCTCATCAGTAGCAGAGTTTTTATCAATGGACGGATTGTTTCCTTGAGAATCTTGCTGCATCTTGTATTTCCCTCGTGATCTCTTCTTCGTGTTTTCTGGTGATACCCGGGTATTCTTGACATTTGATGCCTCACGCCCTCTCATGTGCTCTTGACCTGCAAAGAGCTGACAAAACGCTGAGCCTGGCGGATTCCAGTCAAGGTGAATCAGACTTAGTTCAGCTGAAGGAATGCATACTGCTACTAACCTTGATTTATAGAAAGACTCCCATGAACGTTTTGGGCCATTTCAGGAGTCACCCTACCACATGCTGTAGGCGGTTCAACTTTGACTGAGTATTGCATGATGGAATTAAGACCATAAGATTAGTCCCATGAGGAAATTTTATATATGTACACTTGCACCGAGATGGCGAAAAGGAAATTACCAGGAAGAGCAGTCTCAGGATGATGAGACCAAGTTGCTAGTGGATTGGAAGCAGACAAAATTGGGCCAAAAGATGATAACTGTTCTTGAGCGTAGCTGAACTGTCCTACATTATCTCCCAATTCTTCTGGCATATCCTGAAAGCCAGGAGAGAGTGGAACTGCGTAATCTCCGGATTCAAATTCTGAAGATGATGGTTGCCTCAGGAAATGAGTTTGAAAGACCGATTCATTTCCTGGAGCTTCTAAATCAGTCGGAGAAACGGTCGGAGTGGGCCACGACAATAAAGCCGTGACGAACTGCTCTCCGAAGGAACACGATTGGTCACCTGGTATTTTCTCCCATTCAGCAAGATTCGGCTTGCCGGATCGGGCAGATAGTATTATCGTGAATGAATGGAAGACTGAATCGCGAGCAATGTAACGTTTGAGGCTAGCACCAAAAACCATCTTGACAATCGTAGGAATTCAAGAAACAATGCGTGGGGCTCAATATCAGACTTCCCATGAATCTTATCACAAACCTGCGCTCTGTATCTCTTCAACACCTTCGGTCGGTCCTATAAGAAAACAAATCCTTGTGAGTGACCCGCGACTGGATTGTTTGAGTTCCAAGAGAGATCATGTATTTCAAAATAAAACTATATAAAATAAAAGAGAATATAAAACAGACCTATAAGAAAACAAATCCTTGTGAGTGACCCGCGACTGGATTGTTTGAGTTCCAAGAGAGATGAGGAAACTCCAACAACCGGTCGCGGGCCTAGATTATATACAATAATGATTATGTAATTTACAAATATTATGTATATAGAATTTGTCTTCTTGTCGCATGAGTTATTTGATATCTGAAGTTCTTCCACGTTGTCAATCCTTAAATCTTACAGCCCCTCCCAACCTGAAGAACTTTAACCCGATAGAAGTGAGAAAGTAAAGAAAAAAATAATAATAAAAAATAAAAAAATGAATAGAAAAAAATAACAAATTATCAACACACACAATAAATTTAAAGGGAACAAATATGTTTTTTTTTTTTTTTTTTTTTTTTTTTTTTAAAATGTAAAAAAATGGTTAGAAAAAAATCAAGACCCCATTTCTTGTATGTTAAGGTCGATCAAAGCCGCTGAATGTTTTGATGCGCCGAGCCTCTTGGTGAACACGTCGGCCACCTGGAATTGATTGCTTATCCAGTATAGTTTCACCCGATGTTTGCGAACGAAGTCGTTCACAAAGTAAAAAGCGCGATGGAGGTACTTGATTTTCTTCTTGGAAGAATTGTCATTTGCTACAAGGACAGCCGCCTGATTATCGCATAATATCTCATATTTAGTTGGTGTATAAATATCGTCCAACACAATCTTGATGTTCGCAAGGGTCTGTGTTGCTATTGACAAAGCGACGTACTCGGCGGCACAAGTGGACATGGCCACAACATCTTGTCTTTTAGAGCCCCACGTCACTGGATTTCCGTAGTGTTGGAGGATATAACCAGCAGTTGACCGTTTGTGTTCACCTCCCCATCCAGCATCAACAAAGAGCTTCACCGTTGCCTCCCCTTGTTTGAAGGCCAATTCCCGATGCGGATGCTTCTTCACATAGCCGACTAGGTGATCGAGAGCTTCCCAGTGTCGTTCGGAAGGTCTGCTGCTGTATCTAGCCAACATGTTTACCGCGTAAGAGATATCGGGGCGTGTCCCGCATGCCAGATACATCAGAGAGCCTAGCACCGACCTAAATGCCGTGGGATCCAACGGTTCGGACGTGGAAGAGACCAGTTCAACATCAGGGAGTGTCGTATTTTGGTGGACTGTTCGTCGTTTGTAAGTCGACGCCACTTGCTGAGCCAGTAAATGTTGTTCCAAGAAGACCCCGTCCTCCCTCTGGTGTACGTTCAAACCAACAATCTGATCAACAGTGGAATTCCATTTCACTTCTAAATGTTGGGTCAAACCGTCCCTTAGTTGATTGAGCGCAGTCTGGGAATTGCTGACGACGAGTCCGTCGTCTACATGCATCCAGATGAAGATATACGTCTCATCTCGGCGATATACATACAAAGACGATTCCACCTCTGATGCGGCAAATCCTAGTCGGTCGAGAATCTTCTTGAAATGTAGCCACCAACACCTGCCAGCCTGTTTGGTCCCGTAGAGAGCTTTCTTCAGGCGAAGTACTTTCCCTTTTAGTGTCGGTCGCATCTCTGTTGGAGGTTTAACATAAACTTCCTCCTCAATCGGGCTATAGAGATAGGCCGAGCTTACATCAAATGAATTGAGGACATACTTGAAGTTTACGGCGATTGAGATCAGAAGTAGTAGCGTTGCTAACGACGCCGTCGGTGCGTAGGTGTCTCCACAGTCGATACCAGGACGTTGATTGAATCCCCGAGCCACATATCGTGCTTTGAACTTGGTTATATTTCCCGCCGAGTCTTTCTTGAGAGCAAAGACCCATCTTGCACCAATGACCTTCTTTCCTCGTTGTGGTTCGACAGCTTCCCAAACACCCAATCGTTCCAATTGTCCCAATTCTTGTTCCGCAGCGTGTTCCCATTCTTTACCATTGGCCCCTCCAATTGCTTGATGAATGTTAGTAGGGATCCTAACATCTGAGGTGTGTTGTAACGAATCGACCGCATTTTGTTGAACCAGGGCTTCCTCGTCTGTAGCTTCTTGACCTAACACAAGATTGTTAAGGAGGAATGCGATGTCATTCTTAGAAGTTGGAATCCTGGATATGGGCAATGTTTGAAAGTCAGGAAACACGGCATTGGCCGAGTGTATGAAAGTTTTGAAGTGTTCGTTATAGAACAACCAACCCTTCTCTGATACTGGGTACCCAACCAGGAAACATTCATCGGCGTGGTTGTCAAATTTACCCTGCCGTTTCTCCTGTGGTTTGAAGACCAATGCTCTGGCGCCAAACGGCACTGCCAGCATAATTGCCTAGGATGAAGTCATCTCAGTTAAACTGGGATGCACTCAACCAATTTAAACTTGGTTGAAATCAACTGATGAAATATAAATCCAAGGGACCCCCCTTGGTTTTATATTTCATTGGTTGAGGTCAACCTACTTTAACTTGGTTGTTTGAATCCTAGTTTAACTGGGATGAACTCAACCTAGGCAATTATGCTGGCAGTGCGGGTATATGTAATCTGGGACCGGTGTTCGACCATACAACAGCTCCAACGGGGTCTTCGGGAATATTCTGGTATGGGAAATACGATTGTGAATGTAAACAGCGACCTGTTGTGCGTAACTCCAGAAACGCTGAGGCAATGAACAATTGTTCATCATCACGCGAGCCATGTCGTTTATCGTTCTGTTCACACGTTCCGCCTCCCCGTTCTCTTCTGGGTGGTAAGGGGACGAGTTAGCCATTACAATGCCCCTCGAGTCAAGTACTGCACGTAATTTCTTGGACATGAATTCGCCACCATTGTCGCACCGTAAAAATCGAGGATACCGGCCAAGTCGATTGTTGATTGTGTCGAACCAAACCTTGAGTTTGTCGGCGACATCAGATTTGTTCTTTAATGGGGATATCAAAGTGTACATAGACATATGGTCGCGCAGTGTTAATGCAAACTGATTGCCGTGCACATCCTCGTCAAATGGACCCATAACGTCAGACACCACCAAGTCGAGTATGTCCTGCTTCGGTATGGAAGACATAGGGAGAAACCGCTTGCCAGAAATCTTAGCAGTCACACATTTCTCACAGAAGAAAGGTTTCCATGCCTTGGCCTCTTTCTCATCGACAAACCTCTCGAGAAAACTGATCACCGCCTTATCATTTGCGTGACCCAACCGTTCATGCCACTTAATTGAAGACATACATGGTTGGTTTGACATTGAGTTGATAACAATATCATTGCATGTTGATTTAGGTTTGTAATTAGTGACAAGGTGCCAGCAATAGTTGGAGAAAGACGTCCGGAAGACGCGGTGTTGATGAACAAGAGACATTGAACAATCTTTATCGAAAATCGGCCGTAGTCCATGTGTAGTGAGGACCCCTAGCGACAAGATTGCATAAGGTATTGACGGGTGATGGTACACGTTTCGGATCGTGATATTCCCACTAGGTGTCGGTATCTTCAGACTGCCAATCCCCGTTAAAGTCATAGTCGATTTCCGTGAGGCAAGTAGTACGGGTACCGGGTTAGTAAGCATACGCTCAAATGTAAAGAATGGGGAGTTCCCGCTTACACAAGCCGAAGCCCCTGAGTCTATGAGGACGGTGGTCTCGTTTGGCGCAGATGCATCCATAGCTCGTACACGGATTGGTGTAGGTTTGGGGTTGTTGCCTTGTGCAGGTATCGGGGGGGTGGCGAGGTTGCTAACGTTGAGTCGGCCTTCTTGTAAGTCGCGTGCTAGGCGGCGACAAGTCGAAGACCAGTGACCAGCCTTGTTGCAGTAATTGCACTCCGCTCCCTTCTCCGCCATCTGGTTACTCGTTGGTTGTACCCCTTTAAACGCTAGAGCATTCGCCAGTGCTTTACTGCCAAAGGTCGAAGGCTTGCGAGTGTCTTCCCGTCGCTGGGGTCTGTTGAAGTTGTTAGAACCCCCAGATGTAGCCATGTGATTGATTAATATCGGGTTGTCGGATTGGCCTTGACGAAGTTCACCCTCCACCTGAGTGATTTCCTGGCAAACTCGGTCGAGAAGTGGGATGGTGTTGAGAGTATTGAGTCGGTGGTTGAGATTGTTGCGGAAAGAGTTCTCGTCAACATGTATTGGTGGTTTCGCTAGCGTTTGGAGCATGAGTCCAAAGACTTCTTCAAGGCTCATCTTTTTCTGCTGGGTCTGGAGATAGAATTCTTGAAATTGGGCTATCAATTCGTCGTTGGAATGTTGTCGTTCCGAATGATAAAATTCTTGTAATTTGCCGACTATCGCTAGTTTATGTTGCCGGTCACTTCGTTTGCAGCGAGCCTCTAGTTTCTCAAAGATGTCTTTCGGTCGTCGGGTAGTTGTAACTGTGATGAGTAGTTTTTGCTCAACACTAGATCGCAGCAAAATGACAACAGCGGGTTCTTGGTCCTCGTCAATGAGGAGCCAGTTCGCCGGTTTGGAGAGGAAATTTTCTCGTTTAAAAACGAAATCGAGCGTTGTGTTTACTTGTCGTTCCCAGTTGATGTAGTTTTCACCATTAAACTTGAGAAGTTCAATAGTCGAGTGAATGGATCGATGGAGTGCCATCGGGTCTTTCATGAAATGCTTCATATGAAAAGAGTAATGTGGAGATGTTGGTCGATGATGGTGTTCATCTTGCTTAGCTACATGAGGTGGTTGTTCTCGTTGCAACTCGATATGGTTGGTTATTTTATTTACGGCGTTGATGAGCCCGTCAATCTTCGAGTCCATTTTGGTTTGTCTGATATCAAGAGCCGCTATATTTCCACGAGTATCGCGGTTGTTTAGTTGAAGGGTTCGCCATTTTGAGTCCAAATCCTTCAACTGCTTTACAATGGTTTCGTCTGACAATTCCCCCACGACGAGCTGACTGCTAGATGGTAGTGGTGTAAGAGGGGAATCGGATCTCTCGATTGGGATTTCTATCGCTTTTCCTTTTGAAGGTTTCCTCGACATGATGGAGTCAGTCGTTAGAGCTAGCTTTTAACCTATAAGAAAACAAATCCTTGTGAGTGACCCGCGACTGGATTGTTTGAGTTCCAAGAGAGATCATGTATTTCAAAATAAAACTATATAAAATAAAAGAGAATATAAAACAGACCTATAAGAAAACAAATCCTTGTGAGTGACCCGCGACTGGATTGTTTGAGTTCCAAGAGAGATGAGGAAACTCCAACAACCGGTCGCGGGCCTAGATTATATACAATAATGATTATGTAATTTACAAATATTATGTATATAGAATTTGTCTTCTTGTCGCATGAGTTATTTGATATTTGAAGTTCTTCCACGTTGTCAATCCTTAAATCTTACAGGTCCCACCCTCCTTCTGGCGCCTATTCCTGCAAATTAGCCTAGCCCTTGTAGCATCATGCCTTCATGTTTCTTGCCGATCGATGTGCCGGTGGTACATGTCATAATATGCTTGACCTATCATGGACAACTGTGCGAAAAATAATTGACAAGTTATGAGCATGGCAGGGCAGATGACGATTGTTTTATTTTACATGTTGACAAGATTACGAACATACAAACTCAAAGCTTAATCCACTTACCCAGTGATAGACGAAAAAGGTCTTTGAGGATGATGGGCGCGTTAGGACACAAGCGAATAGCGGTGACAGAACGAGCAGATAGCAAACCTTTGAGGATGATGGGCGCGTTAGGACACAAGCGAATAGCGGTGACAGAACGAGCAGATAGCAAACCTGAGAACGGTTGAAGTGAGCGGTTTGAAGTGAACAAAAGATGTATGTTGGTTTCTTTAGGCATACCTTTGAGGATGATGGGCGCGTTAGGACACAAGCGAATAGCGGTGACAGAACGAGCAGATAGCAAACCTAAAGAGAAAATGAGATGAGACAAAAAGATTTTTGAGAGACATGAAAAGCTGGGAAACGGACCTGAGAACGGTTGAAGTGAGCGGTTTGAAGTGAACAAAAGATGTATGTTAAGGAAGCGGAAACTAGATAGCTAGACGACTACTTAACGATACAACTTAGGTTTCACTGATGACTATGCGGACTGCGGAATGGAACTATCACTGGATACAAGCAGCGGAAAGAAAAGAAACCGTTCAATACCCCCCCACACTTCCTAGCTTTGAGCGTCGGAAAATTTCAACTTGAGAAAGTGGACCATCGCAAGATGCTTGACTTTGTTGAGCGATTTGGTGAAACCGTCGGCCGGCATAAGATTGGTGGATATGTATTCAAGGTTGACCCAACTGTTGGAGACTGCCTCGCGAACAAAATGATATTTGATATCGATATGCTTGCTCCTGGGATGAGTAATCGGATTGTTGGCTAGAGCAATGGCGGCTTGATTATCACAGAAAATCGGAATGGGATAGTCGGGTAACAAGCCGATAGAATCAAAAAGAGAGCGAAGCCAAATTGCATCTTGAATACCGGCATACAACGAACGATATTCGGCTTCAGTTGTTGACGTCGCCACCGACGTCTGCTTCTTCGTCTTCCAGGACACAACAGAATCACCCCACATAACGACATAACCGGTGTAGGATCTTTGAGAGTCGACGCAGTTGGCCCAATCAGCATTGCAGTAGACCTTGAGCTTCCCATCTCCACCACCAATCTTGAGGGCGAAGGACTTCGTTGATGCGAGATAGCGAAGAAGATGCTTTACCGCCATCCAGTGCTGAATACCTGGATTCTCCAGATGTTGAGAGAGTTGAGATACCGCAAATGAAATATCTGGTCGAGTCGCACACGCAATATAGTTGAGTGACCCGACAGCACGACGATAGCTGATATTCAGAGCATTGAACTGATCAATTTCCTCCTTCGAGGCACATGGCAGCCGGGTATTCGGAACCATCGGGGTGGCCACCGAACGACAATCGGCAAGATCGTACTCTTGAAGAATGTCATCAATGTGGCGTTCTTGAGAGAGAGTGAGATGATTGGAGTATCTGGTGATCTTCATACCAAGAAGTGACGATGCCGCACCAAGATCGTCCATGAGAAAGTAATCCTTGACGAGCGATTTGAAGCGGTTGGTATCATGACTAATGATAACCATGTCGTCGACGTAAACATGAACAAAACATCTCCAAGTCTTTTCCTGCGACACGAAGAGACATGGATCCGCCGGAGATGGAGTGAAATTAATCGAGGAGAAAAATTTTGAAAGCTCCTTGTACCACACACGAGGGGCCTGCTTTAAACCGTAAATCGATTTTCTTAGTTTAAGACAATGACCTTTGGGAATGGTTAGGCCAGAAGGACATCGAAGATAGATTACCTCGTCGAGATCACCGTTGAGAAACGCGTTACAAACATCCATTTGCTGTATGTCCATACCCTCATTAACTCCCACAGCAAGAGCCACACGAAGACCAGACGGACGACCAGTAGGAGCGTATGTCTCATTGAAGTCGATCCCTTCAATTTGAGCACTGCCTTGAGCGACGAGACGAGCCTTGAACTTGATCAAATTACCGTCCGCATCAAACTTCTTGCGGAATACCCAAAGCGTCCCGAGAAGCGAAACATCGTCCGGCTTTGGAACCACATCCCAGACATTGAGACGGGCCATTGCTTCGAGCTCGACTTGAACAGCTTGTTGCCAATGATCGGCTTCAGGCGATGCAATAGCTTGTTGATAAGTCTTGGGAATGGAGGATATTTGCGCAGCAGACATGGCGAATAAGGAATCGGAGAACGGAAGAGAGTTGGTCAAAGAATGAGATAGATGGGCGCGGCGCTTGGTCGTCAGAATATTCGACTGACTGATATCTGAAGAAATGTCTCTAGGGGCGGGAATATGGGCAGGGATGTATTCAACGCCCGGCCGGACCCGATCGGACTTACTAAGTGAGACTGCGGACTCAGAGTTGGCCGCAGCAGGAGTATTGGTTAGGTCTGAAATTGGATCCGCGGACTGTGACGGATCAAAGAAAACATCCTCCTCGTCCGACTTAAAATCCGACGGACTATCGCCATGGCCAGTTGGAAAGGCAACCGGAACGTCACTCTCATCTTCAAAGAGAGAAGAATCCAAGGTATCAGCGGAGGAAGCAGGGGAGATTCCTGGGAAGACAGTCTCGTCAAAAATGACATCGTGACTGTACTCTACCCTGTTCCCCGCGAAAAGTATCCTCCAGTTCTGGATACCTTGCCGATACCCAGTTAGGATTCCCCTCTTTGAAGTATCGCCAAATTTTCCCTTTCGTTTCTCCTTTGGGATGTTCACATAAGCACGGCAACCAAACACCCAAAGTCGAGATGTTTTGAAGGCAAAACCGAACCAAAGTTCATGAGGTGTGACCCACTTGATTCGGCGCATTGGAGTAATATTCTCATAGAGAACAGCTGTGTTCACAGCCTCACCCCAGAGAGACGCAGGAAGACTAGCTTGCTTGAGAAGAGCACGGGCTTTTTCACTGGTGGTACGATTGCCTCTCTCAGCTATAGAATTTTGCTGAGGAGTGTATGGCGCGGTGATGTGATGAACAATGCCGTTGTCGGTAAATAATTTTTCAAAGTCAGAAGAGCAAAACTCCCCACCGCCATCGGTCACAACATTTTTAATTCTAGAGTCATGTAAGTTTTGCACTTCATTGAGATATTCGGTGAATTTTTCAATAGCTTGTGATTTTGCTGAGAGTATATACACGTGTTTGTAAGATGAAAACGCATCGGTGATCTTGAAATAATAAAGCCCACCACCTATCGTTGGTGGAGTGATCTTTCCACTCAGATCCATATAAACAAAATCTAACAAATCACGAGGTTCTGGGAGAGTTCCAGAAAAAGGTAGACGAGTTGATTTCGATATTCGGCACGAGTCACACGATAGTGTTTTAAACTCAACACCAAACATAATTTTTAAGGCCTCGGTGCCAGGATGGCCGGCCCTCCTGTGAATTAACTCGGCATCAGCTGGTGAAACTTGAGTAGATTTTGAAGCGATGGACTGACCAGAAGAAGCAACTGGCACCGCATCGATTGAAAAGACTTGTCCCTCGATGGAACCGTCAAATAGCTTAGATCCGTTAGATTGATCGATCACCGAGAATGAAGAAGTACCGGCTCTCACTAAGTCACAAGAGTTGACAAAGAGACGACCAAAGCTGACCAAAGCGTGAGACAATTCAGGCACGTGAAGCGCCTTAAAGTGAAAGATTTCTCCATTTGAGTTCTTGAGCTTAACAAGTCCTGAACCGACGATAGGAATGTTTTTGCCATCGGCAATAGAGACTGATGACGAGTACGGCTCGTAATTAAAGAAATGTTCTTTGGTAGGAAAGAGATGATCTGAACAGCCACTGTCAAGAAAGATTGACTTTTCGTAACGAGTAGCAGCCAACGCAGAATGAAGCGTAAAGCAATGATAGGCCTTCGGCTCGGATTGATCCGTCGTGGTGACTAGATTAGCTTTCTTCTTTTGTTGACTCTTGTGCTTCGGATGACCCACAGGATAACCGTGTACCTGATAGCAGTTCGATTCAGAATGTCGGGCTTTAGGATTATGCTTGCCCCTCTCGCAAAATTCTACATTTACTTTCATTGCGGTTTCGGTTTTGATGTTTGGTACGGCATCGGATTCGGAAACTTCCATCATCTTGGCTTCCAGAGATGTTCTGATGATGTCAAGCGTCAAAGGTTGCTTGAGAAATATGATATCTTTAGTATTCTTGAATTTGTCCGAAATCTTACTCATGATGCTTTCAGCAAGTAGATTCTCGTTGATAGTTGGTTGATCACCTATAGGAACACCGATAATCATACCGACTGCTCTCATTTTTGCGATAGCTTTTTCAACCTGGATCATGTATTGATTCAAGTCGCCGTTGAAAGGTATTTTGAGGAAGGACTGATAGACTTTAGATTGATTTTGAGATGTTTTCGCCTCGTAATGGCTGCACAGAAGCTTCCACAATTGATGAGGTTCAGATCAATTACTATCATTGACGAACCGAGATCGATTATCAGACCCCATGTATCGACAGACAATGCCAGCGGCGATGCCTTTGCGATCGGTCCAAAGATCCTTTTGTTCCTCGGTTGCTGTTGCTGCTTTGTCCGACAACAAATAGGCCGAACATGATTTTTCTCCGCAATAGGAGAATACAATGTCCTTCCAATCCGTAAAGTTGGTTTCGGAGAGGAGAGGTATGGTGGCCGATTTATTTTCGGACATAACGAAGCGAGACCGTGTAACTAATCGAGCTTGTGAATTGAAATTTTCCAGGGCTTAAGCGCAACCTGGGCTCATAACCTGATAGACAAAAAAGGTCTTTGAGGATGATGGGCGCGTTAGGACACAAGCAAATAGCGGTGACAGAACGAGCAGATAGCAAACCTTTGAGGATGATGGGCGCGTTAGGACACAAGCGAATAGCGGTGACAGAACGAGCAGATGGCAAACCTGAGAACGGTTGAAGTGAGCGGTTTGAAGTGAACAAAAGATGTATGTTGGTTTCTTTAGGCATACCTTTGAGGATTATGGGCGCGTTAGGACACAAGCGAATAGCGGTGACAGAACGAGCAGATAGCAAACCTAAAGAGAAAATGAGATGAGACAAAAAGATTTTTGAGAGACATGAAAAGCTGGGAAACGGACCTGAGAACGGTTGAAGTGAGCGGTTTGAAGTGAACAAAAGATGTATGTTAAGGAAGCGGAAACTAGATAGCTAGACGACTACTTAACGATACAACTTAGGTTTCACTGATGACTATGCGGACTGCGGAATGGAACTATCACTGGATACAAGCAGCGGAAAGAAAAGAAACCGTTCAATACCCAGATCATCTGTTGCAAAACCATATCTGCTGCAGCGCAACACTTGCATATACACCACGGACGAAAAGTACGGATTTCAAGTGGTGCACCAGGACAACTTGAAGTCGTGTATTTTCAATTGAGTAGCATACGTATTCGTCTGCAAAGCGGCTTGAGAGGCGCCTCTTGGTCATCTCCGAGGCGGTTCGAAGCTGCCCCGCAGCCGACTTTGACACGTCTCCACAGTCAAGTCGTCTGCGAGGCGGCTTAGGCCTTGAAGTCGACTGTCAAACGCGTGGAAGCTACCATCGTGAGGCCAAGTTGTCTTCGAGGCAGATTCAAATCCGCCTCGAAGACGACCGACAGTCGTTCAGACGACAGCTCCGTCAGTCTGTAGATAGAGGGCGCATTGGCTAAATGAGCCGATTGTAATTATCACTCCTCATGGTCGGGCTGGGCTTCGATGCAGTGGGAGCAACCATGTTTGTGACATTTCATAGGTAGGTGATTTTTCCGTGTTTATAAACTATTGAGAGAGGAAACAACTTTGTATATAGACTAGACATGATTTAGATAGTGTAGAATTAAAACCCTAGACAACTAGACAATAGGGGGTTCTTAATGAAATCAGACGCTCTCGTCTGCCCCATAGCAAGCATCTAAGTCAGCCCCATGCTCTGACTGGATGCTTGCTAGTACCTCGGTGTCAGTTGGGAGGGCTTGCTCAGCTTTGGGCCAGTCGTCAACGGTGTTGGTTCCGTTCCAAAGATGGGCTTCCTGATCAATGATGAGGCGGCCAAAAACGGTGTTGAAGACTTTTGTTTTGCTTCTACAACGGTCCAAGTCGTTGTTGATGTCCTCCCAGAAGCATCGGGTCTTGGCCCCAGGATTGGCAAGCCGGGCTAGTGGATTGGTGTTGATCATTGCTTGTATGTAAGCCAGTCTGGCCCGCCGCGGTAAAGTAATGCGTTGGTCTGATTCGACGGCTGATGGGCTGACGTCATGGAACCTTGGATCCATGGTACTGTAGGCGTCTTTGATCAGCTTATCTAAAGGTGGGGGCGGTATCAATGGGGTTTCCCCTCCAAAGCCGATGCGGAGGAGGTTAGAAAAGTTATTTTTTTCCCCCTTCAGGATCTGCCCCAGCAGTTGATCAAGTTGGCATTTGTAAGCGGAGTCGGTTAGGTAATCAGGGGGCATGTTGGTTGCCTTGAACTTGGGGCTTTGCTGATTAATAAGTCCCTGTTGGATGAATCCCAAAATTTTCAGCTTACCAAAGAGAGCCAGTGGTTTTAGAGATGAAGAGATGGAGCTCACCTTGACTATCATAAAGGGTGACCTCTCAATGTGATTCTTTTTAGCCATTTGTTGGGAATACGCCTCAATGTCAGGTTGTAACAACACCTGACGGATGTTACTGCAAAGGAATGCTCGGAATGCTGGGGGAAAAGGCTTGTGTCAACCGCTTGCTCCTTGGTTGTCAGGGTTAGATGCGACCAATAGCGGCACAGCTATTTGCCCATTCAAGCTGAGCATGATGGTCATGAGCCAGCGTTCTTCTTCAGGCATCTGGCAGTTATCAAAAGTATTAAAAATGCTAAGTATCTAGCATGTGATGTAATATAAACGGAGGGACTTACATCCAAAAGGGTTTGAGCCCATCAAAATATGTCCTCGTTGAGTTGATACTGGCTACCCATTGATCGGAGCCGTTCCCAAACTGCTTCAATCGAACTAGCAGTGATCCTCCCGCAAGACGACATGGTGGAACATTGGCTGGAGGACAAACTTGAGGCTTGTTCAGACAACTCTGTGTTGTCTGATTCATCTTGCATTGGATGCAAGGACCGTTGGGCGGGCGTTTGGTAATTTGCGGGGGATGCTAGACAACCTCCGGTGTCGTTTTGAATTGGGCCTATCTGGCCGTCCCGATGCAACAGTTGAAGATCTACAGGGGGGAGAACCCCTGAGGATCTTGGTCCTAACAAGGATTAGGAGGTGGGGAATTACCTGATGTGTCCTCAACGCCGCCTAAATTGGGTGGTAAGCGTTTGGTCCTGCGGTCCATTGACGTGGCTGAGGAACCGGGGGGGTGGTATTTGTTGCAATGGGGCTGTGTTCCGTCCTTTGTGTGGTGTCGCAGATTTATATTGGGCACCCACGTAAATTGAAGTCATACCTGTTGATTTACAGGATGTTGATTAGCTAGCTAGTCTCTTTAATGATAGTGTAATTTTAAGAAAGAAAAAAAACTTACTTTTGTTGTTGCATGTATCGACTTGAGTGATGTGGAGGGATGATGGCTTGAGGAATCTTGCCGGGTGGGTGCTTTGACCTGACTTCATTTGGTCCCGCACTTCTCTGATGATTGGGTTTGGCCACCCTGTGACAGTCTGACTGTCACAGGGGCAAGTGAACAAACCCGCGCGGGCCCCACACAGCACTTCAAAAAAAATTCACAAGTCCCCCCTATACGAGTCCCCCTACAAGTCTCCCTACACTACACCTCTGGCCAAGTGCCAATTCTACAGCTATCATGCATATTCCTGGTAAGCAATTTGCATACCTTCAATCCTTGGGTCAAGAGATATTGAACCATGAATATTTTATGACCTTTTGGCAGGTTTTACTTCATGTGATCAGGGAAATGGGATTGAAAAATTCAAGTGTATTCATTGTGGTGGAAAATTAGTGGAATTGCGCTACATTACCAGACATCTACAAACTCCTGGCCATAATTGTTTTTTGGAAAAAGGTTCAAATACAAATCAGAGGCCAGCAAGTGTTAATAATGATACTCTTTCTCATCACACACCTGGGGCGGCAAGTTTAGACACTGGCAGGCTGCCCTTTTATGATTCTCAGGAACTTGATATACCCACTTCTGGTATGCAAGGTTATGAATCAGGAAACAATTTAAACTCTTATGCAATACAAAACAATGGTAATGAGCAATGTGATCACTCCATGCAACACTAAATCTCAAATGAGAGTTTGGGGTTGGGTTTTGGTGGTGTTGATGACAAATTGGATGGTAATTCTAAAAGGGTGTTTGACATTCATGAATGGTTCATGGATGATCCTTTATCATCTCTGGTTGGATCCCTGGTGAATCATGATGATTTTTTAATTGGAGATAATGATGATGATAAGGCCAAAGATGAACATGTTGAGCCAAGTGGTAACTGGTATCCCTTCCCAGCTAAAATGGTATGTTCAACCTCTGGTGTTAATTTGTATAATTTCATTCTTTCTTGACCTGATACTGATTTCTGCACAGTATTTTGTGGGGGCTCTTTTGCTTGGCCACCTGCACAATGTATTGTCCCAAGCAATGTACCACCAGATCCGCTTGATATTAAATATTTGTCATGTGACTCTACCACACTGGGATACACTCAGGCGCACACGTGAGAAAATAAGGAAGATGCTTAATATTAAAATTACTGAAAGAACATCTGTATTGAATAACAAGTGTTTTTCACTCAGTATAAAAGACATTATAGGCCATGTGGGTGAAATTTGCTTCATATTCTGAAGATTCTCCATTGGGCTTGGATCTGGCTGATTTTTGTATTCTTTGCTATATTCAATTCAGGAAATTGCAAATCCATTTGTGGTTGGTCATCTGTAGTTTTATCCACATGACCCTAATGGGAAGAAAATCCATTCATTATATCAAAGCAGAAAGTGGAGGGAAGAATTATCTAGCAAAGCACGTGTGCAGATGGTCAATATTGATAATCAACACTATTATATATTTGAGCCAGTCACACTGAAAGGACCTGATCAGCTTCTTGTGATACCAATTTTTTTCTTCAAGATGGAAAATGAAATATATGCTAAATGTATATTTCCAAAGACAGAATGTTATCCAGACAAGAACAAGAATTTCAGAGATGGAGCATCACAGCTGGCAATTATCATACCTGGAAACATCTGTTATGACTCACCTGAGCTGCATACTATTCCAGTTCACCGCTTTGACCGCACATATTTACAGATCACAACAAGCTCTGGAAGGTAATTTTTAGATACAATTTGTCATAAAATACTTGAAGTACAGGATTTGGGTCAATTGGTCCCAATTCCAGGGCGTTGATAAACGCACGCCAACGGCGCACGCCAACGCCAACCCGCACGCCAATTTTTTTTGGCGTGCGGGGCCTACACGCCATTTTTTTTTGGCGTGTAGGGTTTACACGCCAAAAAAAAAGGGCGTGTGAGACCCACACGCCAAAAACGGCGTGTGGTTCCCACACGCCATTTTTTTTTGGCGTGTGGGCCCCGCACGCCAAATAAAATTGGCGTGTGGGCCCCGCACGCCAATTGTTTGGCGTGCGGGTCCCCCCTCGCTCACATAATCGAGTGGGAGGGACCACTCGATTACGTGAGCGAGGCCGGCTGACGAGGTTATACAACCTCGTCAGCCGGGAGGACTTCCTCCCGGCCGGCGAGGCTATACAACCTCGTCGGCCAGGAGGAAGTCCTCCTGGCTGACGAGGTTGTATAACCTCGTCAGCCGGGAGGACTTCCTCCCGGCTGACGAGGTTATACAACCTCGTCAGCCAGGAGGAAGTCCTCCTGGCCGACAAGGTTGTATAGCCTCGTCGGCCGGGAGGACTTCCTCCTGGCCGACGAGGTTGTATAGCCTCGTCGGCCAGGAGGACTTCCTCCTGGCCGACGAGGTTATACAACCTCGTCGGCCAGGAGGAAGTCCTCCCGGCCGGCGAGGCTATACAACCTCGTCGGCCAGGAGGAAGTCCTCCTGGCTGACGAGGTTGTATAACCTCGTCAGCCGGGAGGAAGTCCTCCCGGCCGACGAGGCTATACAACCTCGTCGGCCAGGAGGACTTCCTCCTGGCTGACGAGGTTGTATAACCTCGCCGGCCGGGAGGAAGTCCTCCCGGCTGACGAGGTTATACAACCTTGTCAGCCAGGAGGACTTCCTCCTGGCCGACGAGGTTGTATAGCCTCGCCGGCCGGGAGGAAGTCCTCCCGGCTGACGAGGTTGTACAACCTCGTCAGCCGGCCTCGCTCACGTAATCGAGTGGCCCCTCCCACTCGATTATGTGAGCAAGGCGGGACCCGCTGTGGAACTACTCAAGGGACAGAATAGAGCTTGGAAGGGAGATGTATAACTGCACTAGTACTAATGTAGGTTATACAAAGGTGCTGATGTAAAGCTGCCTTCCTGACTAATGCTATAGGGAATGAGTGTAACACTAAGAATAAAATAAAGGTGTGGCTAATTTCTATTTATTCTTAGATGGCTAGTACTGATGAGCTTTGCTACTACTCCTGTAAGGTGGGAGGAATGGATGAAGGGGGATGAGTTGTATAAGTATATGTAATATAAGTGTTTAAGGGGCAAGGGTATGTAGCTTTAGAGTCAAGGTGGGTCAAGAAAGAGAGAGGGGCAATCTTCTTATATTGAATCTAAACTGATATTTATATTGATATATTTATAGGTTGATGGTAACTCTACTAAGTTATGTATACTAATTTATGGGATCTGTAATGTTGTATATGTAGGGGGTAATTTAGTAAGTTATGGAGTCCATCCGGGAACAAAAGGGAGGAACATGAGTCCTTATATATGTGGGAAAGAAGATGAGCCATCAGGCTGGAGAAAGGAAACAAACAAGGCTATGACATGTAGCTGGTGGGAAAGGAAAATATGACAGATGAGTAGAAAAGAAAGTGACACATATGAAATGGTTTTGACAGTGACAGATGAGTAGTGGAAAGGTAGAGTTTATGTATATATGTAATATGTTATGTAGTATATATTATATGTATTATGTATCTTGGTTGTGAAATATATCTAATTATAATATGTACTGTATTCTATACCTTGCTTTATACTGTAACTTGCTGTATTATTCTGAGTTTGCCTGTAACTCTTGAACCATGAGGAAATTGAGGGTAGTTGTAGTGAGTGACTAGGGTTAAAATGGGGTGTAGAATCTGATAATGTAATAATAATGATGAATATATATAAGGTTTGGGATTTATATGTGTATATATGTAAGTATTTGAGTTTTATAAGTAAATAATAGTTATTAAAATATGGTAATGAAGTGGAATGGATCACCACATCCTCCCTTAACTTATTGTCTGACCCCAGACAATGCAGCCAGAGAAAAAGGCTGGAAAGAAAAAAAGTGATCCATGGAAGTCCAGAGTATTCCTGTCCAAGTTCCAAGTAATCCAATCCAGTATAAGTCCAAGCCAGTGTCCAGTATGAGCCAATCCAGTATAATTTGATCCAAAGTCCAGTGTCCATAGTATCCAGTATCCATGTATCCATTATCCATAGTATTAATCTTCATGTAAAATATATATTATAGTCTTTAAAGTGGTTGAAAATCCTACTAGTATGCCATCTTGCTGAATATGTTCTTCATGTAATAGTTTCTTTGAAATATTTAATTTAATTATAATCTAGGTTCATTATTTATTAGACTCAAATACTAAGCCTCCATTTGACTTGTACCTCTAATAAATTTTCCCTCTAGCAATCTTACTTTTATTTATTTAATCTTGAAATCCTTGGAAACTAATAGATGCTTACTGATAATTCTTGAGATGGTGATGTAGTGGGAAATTTAATTCTTCTAGTCTGGTTTTATATGTCTTATAATCTGAGTAATCCTTTGGCCTCTGGGTGTTGGTGCTGATATGACTATGTCCTCTGGGGTATGGAAAAATATGCTGGTATTGGTTTAGGTGGTTTCTGATTTGGTTGGGTGCAATTTTTAAATGGGTGAATGGTGGAAACTGAGAGACTGGCTGATGGTTCTTGATGGGTTGGAATGAGTGGAAGACTTTATGTAGAATGAAAAAAGAGGGAACCTCTGTGTGATGTGATGTTGATGGGTGGCATGAGAAAAATATATATAGAGTTGGAGGTGAGATGATGATAATGTGTAATGAGTAGAAGATATGTAGAATTTGTGATTGGATGATGATGAGTTGGGATGCAGAAAATATGTGGAGTGTGATGGGATGATGAAGATGTGTAATGAGTAGAAGAGATGTAGAGTATGTGATTGATGATGAGGAGTTGGAATGTGTAGAAAAATGTGTAGAAATTGTGATGATGAGGTGTGTAGAAAATGTCTAGAATTGGTGATGAGATGGTGAAGATGTGTAATGAGTAGAAGGTATGTGGAGTTTGTGATGATGAAGATGAGGTGGGATGCAGAAAATATGTAGAGTGTGATGGAACATTGTTAAGTTTGGAAGAGTAGAGGATATGTAGAATATGTGATTTGGGGATGATGAAGTGGAATGGATATATAGAAAAAATGTGTAGAATGTGTGATGTGATGATGGTTTTATTTGATGTCTGGTGGTTGAAGAGTCATGTGAGGAGGGAAAGAAAAAAATAAAAAATTCCTGGTGATTTTCCCTTTGGTAGTGCAGTGCTCCTCCCCCAACTTATTGTCTGTCCCCAGACAATGGAGAAAAAAAATAGATTTTAGAGAATGATAGGTTGGATGGATGATGAACTGATGATGAGGTGGGATGAGCAGGAATGAGTAGCAGATAGCCTGGGAAAAAAAGTGATGAGAATAGAAGGTTTTGTGGGATTTATTATAAAAGCAGTGTTGATGTATTTGTATTATTATGTTTTATTTGTTTTGTTACTAAATTATTATTTGATTTGATTTCTTATTTTTATTTTATTATGTATCTGATTTAATTTTACCAGTTTTTTTTATTTTTTTATTATACTCTGATTTAATTTTACTATTTTTTTATTTTTTTTTTATATTATTTTCTGATTTAATTTTACTAATTTTTTATTATTTATTTTTTACTGAATAATTTTTATTATGTATTTGAATTTCTTTTTTTTTATTTTTTTTATTTTTTATTTTTATTTTTTTATTTTTTATTTTATTTATTTTATTATTAATTTCAATATGTTTGAAAGAAAAGAAAAAAAACTATGCCGGGTTCTATGTCTGAGCGGGTTTTGATATGTATGCGGCGTTCCGGTTCGCGCCCGCGTCGATAGTGTAATGCGGAGGGATTTGGCTGAACCACGGAGTGCAACCGAGACCGATGGTTATCTGAGCACGAAGGAAAAAAAAGAAAAGAAAAACAAACCCAGAGAAAAAGAGAAGAAAGAAAAAGGGAAAAAGATATCAAAAGGGAACTGGGTCGGCCACCAGAGTCGAATAAGGCTCAAAAATTCCCCCCTCCAGACTGTAGTCTGGGAGGCGAGATCCTCATAAAATAAAAAACTATGCCCGGGTCGAGCACCGGCGTCGACAATTGCAAGGATAACCGTGTCGTCCTGGTTCGTCCACCAGAGTCGACACGGTTTGGGAGATTATCGCTGGTTATTACGCGTTTCCGGATCGTACACCGGCGTCGATACAATGAATGCAAATCTTATCGCTGTCCTGGTTCGTCCACCAGCGTCGCTCAGTATAGTTGCGGCCCATCCTCCTGGTTCGTACACCAGAGTCGAATAATTGCTGTTTTTTTTTTTTTTTTTTTTTTTTTTTTTATTATTTAAGCAGCCGTCTTCGGCTGCTGTTTTTCTTTCTTCCACTTTATCTTTTTTTTTATTCATACTCGGGTTTTGTGTTATGTCTTCCCCTACCCGGCCAATATCTGTAGCGTCGTCCGCTCCTTCGTCTACGAACAGCGACGCTAGCTCTACTACCCCTCGGTCCGATGCCTTTCAAAACGTAGCAAACGTTGGTTCGTTTGGTCCGTTCGTTCGGGACACGTTCTCCTTAGAGGAGCTCCAGGCGTTACGTGCCACCGTGTTCGATCACCTCCTCGAATTCGCCCGTGTTGACCACTTGGATCCACCCGCCTCGGCCGCTAGTCGGCACTGTTTATTTAGTCGACTATTTGACTCTTTTGACTCAGTAAGTTTTGAAAAATTTTTTTTTTTATTTTTTTATTTTTTTTGCAATTTTTGTTAACTTATTAATAGGGGGTATCAAATATGATCAAATCCACAATTGAAACCAGTGAATTAGGTTTTTCCACAAAATTTCACTTTTGAGAATTCTGAAGCATTTTATATAGATATCAATGGTTTGTAAAAATGGTGGATTTTGAAAACCAGTTGATTAGATAATTGTGGATTTGGTCATATTTGATACCCCCTAATATGTATTTGTTGATTTTTTTTTTTTTTTTTTTTTTTTTTTTTTTTACCATTTATAGATTTTGATGCACACTATTATCCAGGAAAGAGAAGAGCAGGTTATTGAAAAAGTGTCAATAGTAGAGGGTATGTTTTTTTTTTTTTTTTTATTTAGTTAGTTCATTTTTATTAGTTTATTTATTGATTTTTTTTTATATTTGTGTGGGAATTTCTCTGATAAAATACTTTTTTACTTGGTTTGCAGCAAATCTTCTGGACAATTCAGTTCCATCCAATTCCTCCAATGTATAGGATCCACCAGGGTTTTGTGTTTTATTTTGTAAGGACCATTCCACTTATTTTCAAAAAGCTTTCCCCATTGGGAATCCAAGGGTTTATTGTACACTAATACCAACTCTCCATTGTTTAGTGGTCCTCTGTCCTTCTTCCTTGTATTCCAGTAGTCCACAGACTGTCCCCTGGTTGTCATTAATTGTTGGTGTGCCTTTTGAAGAATAGAATCCCTGTTTTCCAATTGATGAGTCCTTGCCAAAAGAAGGTCCTGGGTTGTTTTTACCTGGGTCCAATTTATTCCTGAGAAGGTTTCCAATTCCAGGTCAATGGGTAAGATTGGTGGTTGTCCAAATACTAATTCATAAGGGGAGAATCCTGTGGTCCTTTTTGTAGAAATTCTGTCTGAAAATAAAACCAATGGTAAATAGGTTCTCCACTTCTTTCCTTCCTGTCCACAGAGCTTGACCAGGGTATCCTTGATTGCTTGATGGCCTCTTTCAATCATTCCATTAGCCTCAGGATAATAAGGTGTAGTTACTTTTATTTTTATTCCAGACTCCAAAAGAACTTGTTTGAAGTCTTGACCAAATTCTGATCCACCATCCACAGTGACTGACCAAGGGGCCCCATACCTGTGTATCCAATTTTCCAAAAACCACTGAGAGATTTTCCTTGCTTGTATCCTTTCTAGGCCAACTGCTTCTATCCAACCAGACAGGTCATCTCTTGCTATTACCAGGTATTTCCACTTTCCAGCTTTAATATGAACTGTATCCAAGCTGACTCTTCCAAAAAGTGTTGATGCTCCTGTAGGTTTCTTGGGTTCCATTGGTAGTACTGAATTCCTTTTCTGGCAAGCTTCACAAGACTGGACCCACTTGGTTACACCTTTCTTGAGTCCTGGCCACCAAAATCTGAGCCTGGTTCTTCTATAAGTTTCTGATACTCCTCTGTGGCCCAAGGATTCATGGAGGGAATGGAGGATGGAGATTTGAGCTGTAGGGTGGGTGACTACTATCTGGGAAAAGGGTTTGTTATTTCTATGAAGTATATTATTGGAGAGGAAGAATGAGGTTGATTTGTGTAAAATTTGTTTGAATTCCAGTTTGCTGCATCCAGGTGGTTTGTTCATGGTTGAAAGATATTCCTGCAGATGTTTCCAAATTCCTTGTTGAAGATTACCTACCTCCTCCCCCAACTTAGCTGATGTCCCCAGAAGCAGTCCAGCAGAAGAATGTTTTAGTCCAAATCCAGGATGGGGTTTGATCCATTCTTCATCTTCATCAAAGCTCTGGCATTCTTCTTCTTCTGGGTCCAAAGGTCTTCTTGAGAGTGAATCAGGTAATGTAAAAGTCTTCCCAGGGGTGTGTACTAGATCAAAGGAAAATAACTGAATAAAAGCAATCCATCTGTTCATAGGGGCATTGGGAAGTGAAGGGTTGTTGATCATCCCAATAAGACATTGTGCATCCACTCTAAGCTGGAAATGTTGGCCCCATAGTCTGGTCTGAAGTTTCTTGAGGATTTTGGTGACACCACATAGCTCTAACTTGGATTGTGAGTATTCTGACTCTCTTTTTGAAAATACCACTGATTCATAGATCACAGGCCTGTCTAGTCCACTGGAATCTTCTTGGGTGAGTACAGCTCCTGCTGCAATATAACTGGAGTCCACTGATAATTTGATGAGTCCTGCCCCAGGTCCATAGTCCAATTTGCTGAGGGTGATGTCCTGTCCAATGATTCTTTTAAGTTCTTCAAAGGATTCCTGGCAATCTTCAGTCCAGTCCCAAGTGGAGTCCTTCCTGGTGAGTTTTCTGAGAGGAGCAGTAATGGTGGAATAATTTCTGATAAACATTCTGACATAGACACAAATACCCAAGAATCCTCTGACTTCTGTTGGTGTGGTAGGGACTGGCCAGGTTTCAATCTTGTTGAGTTTCTTTGTTGATATTTTCCTTCCTTCTTTGCAGACAACATGTCCAACCAGATCCAGGGCAGGGACACAACAGGCAAATTTCTTTCCAGATATGGTGAGCCCAGCTTCTTCAATCCTATACAGAATCCTTTCCAGAGTAATGGCATATTCATAGATAAACCTTCTGATTTGGGGATTTTCCTTGAGTTTTTCTCCATTGTAGTCTGAAATAGGTCCTTTGATTCCTCCATCATCAATAAATATACCCATGTGCTGAGGCAATTCATCCTGGAGGATCCACATCATCTGGGCTTGATATACTGCAACTGAATTGGTGGCTCCTTGGGGCAATCTGGTGAGTTGAAATCTTCCTAGTGGGGTTTCAAAGGTGGTTAAGGGTCTTGATTCCTTGGCTAACTCCCTTTCATCATATCCCCCCATAATATCTCCTAGTCCATAGCATGCCCTTCCAGTAAAGGATTCAATGAGTTCTTCTGGGGATGGTGGTAAGCCTGCATCTTTGATAGTGATTTTGTTGAGTTTCTGAAGATCATGGACTATTCTGAGTTTTCCATCTTGTTTTTTTACACAGAATATAGGGCTGGAATAGCTGGAAAAAGATTGTTCATAAAGCCCAGTCCTGAGTCTTTCCCTTATTAATTCTATGACTTGAGGTTTGATTGGTGCAGGGATTGGGATAGGTTTTTGCTGCCAAGGTTCATGAGGAATGACTGGGATGATGTAGGGCTTCCCATAGGTATGTCTGAGTAGTCCTCTTTCCTCCTCCACAAAGGCCAAGGAATTTTGTCTGAGAGTAATTACCCATACTAATAAAAGATGTTCTTGTTCTGATAGCCATCCAGGAGGTCCAAAGTTGATGAGGTCCAGTCTTTCTTGAGTGATTTTCTGGCTTGGTTTGAAAGGTGGTGGAAAAGGGGTGAGTGGTGTAGAATAAGGGTTCCTGGAGAGTTGTGGTCTGGAAAGAGGTGGATTAAGAGAAAGGGGCATAGGTTGATTTACAGGTTTGATTTTTTTTAGAGTTGATTTGTATTTTGCTAAATGAGTGACTGGTGTTTTATATTTTTTTTGTTGGTTTGCCAGGTCCCCATCTGCTATGGAGAAGAGTTGGATTCCTGGCCCTGGTCTAAAAAATCCCTGGTAGCTGAGTTGACTGGAAGAGTAGTTTCCCACTTTTGGTTGCTAGGCAGAATGATGGGTACCAAATAAGTTTGTCCAGAAGAGTCCATAATAGAAAGTGATTCCCCTTGAGCTCCATTGTACTTGATTGTAGCTGATACATCCATTAAGAAAGGCTTCCCAATAATTAGTTGAACAGGTCCTTCAGCCACCCAGAAATGTACTATCCTGGATACCTTTCCAATGGTTACCTCCACTTCCTCAGCAATTCCTGGTATATTGGTATGGTGGCCTCCAATTCCCTTAAGTCTCATAGATTTAGCAGTGAGTACTAGTCCTAGTTGGTGGGCCAATCCTGCAGGTATGATATTGACCATTGATCCAGTATCCAAAAGGGCTTGATGAGTCTGACCATTTATGTTGAGATTAACATATCCAAGGGGGCATGAATAGTGAGTTGTCTGATCCTGTTGTACCTCCTCTTCTTCTTTCCTTATGGTATTGGTTGATTTAATGGGGTCCAATGGGATCCTTCTATTTGAAATCCTCTTTTTGAATGCATCAGTGACACCACTAGAGATAGCAAATATCTCTCCATAAGCCAACTCCATCTTTCCTTCAATAAGCATCCTTTTGGCAATATCCTCTTCTGCTCCTGGGTAGTCCTTGGCCAATGTTTTCTCTAGGTAAGTTTTCTTTGCTGGTTTCTCCTTGGGTGGAGTGCTGGGTCCTTGTGTTTCTAGGTCCTGGAATCTGACATGGGGTTCTGTCTTTGGGTTTTGATTCTGTGTTTTGACTGGGGGCCTGGCCATGTGTAGTAAGTCCTCTGTATCCATGTCCATAATGTTGTCCTTTTCTTTCCTGATCCTTTTGTCTGCCAATTTGGGTTCCTCTGGGTCCTTGGTTCCTCTGGTTCTCTTTCCCAAGTCTGCTTCATAGATTGTGGATTGTTCAGGGGTGATTACTTCTTCCAGTTGTCCAAAGGAAGATGATAAATTGGGTTGGTTCTTAGGGAAATTTTCTACCACTGATTTAATTGGTCTCCTGGGGTCCCATGGAATCATAGATTTGTCTGGAAGCCTGAAGTCTCTGCCATCTCTGATTACTGATCCTTGGGTAACATCTTCTTCTAAAGTCCTACATCTGGTCATTCCATGGGTATTTTCAAAGCAGTAGTAACATTTTAGAGTGTAAGTCCTTGGGGCCAAATTGAATCCTGGGGTAGGTCCAACTAGGTGAGGTGGGGCTGATCTTCCAGCAGTGAGGGCTGCAAGCTGCTTGGTGATGACTTCCAATTGTTTTTCTGTAGAGGTTGGGCCAGAAGGAGGGTTAGGTCTGATATAGGGAGCTGGTCTACTGGATGTTGAAGGTGAGTTGTCCAAGTTTCCAGAGGGTTCTTGTCTCCAAAGTTTTCTTCTGTCCATGACTGATGTTGATTGAACTTCCCTGTGTATGTAGGTGACTAGAGTGTTGGTATCTGGAAGTATATCACCTCCATCCTTAGAAGCTAGCATCTTATTGTCCCTGATGAGCTCTCTGGTTACTGCTGACTCCAATTCTGGGCTGAGGGCTTCTAAGAAAAGTTCTCTAAATTCTTCAAGGTTAGTACTGTACCCCATTCTTACCAAGTAGTGAGTGATTGCTTCAAATTTGGTCCTAAAGGTCTTGAAGGCTTCCAAAGTCTTGAGTCCTCCAGTCTGTATGGCTGTGTTAACCAGATTCTTCAGGTCCTGTCTAGTGTATTTGACCAAGGGGAGAGAGGATCCAAATCTGTTGAGTAGCTGTTTCTTCAGGGTTTCCCAGTCTAAGTCCTCATGGCCTGTCATTTCTTCCACTTCATCCTTAAGATCCATTCCTCTGATAAAAGATATAATCTGCCTAGCCAAGTCCTGAGCAGAAGCACCATCAGCTGATCCTGCATTCTCATACCTCTTAATAAACTTTTCCACAGGCATATTGGTTCCATCAAAGAATAGATCCTTATCCAGGGGCTTGATCTTGATTGTCTTGTTGGATGGTCCTGTGTACTTGGGCATGACTGGTTCTCTTTCCAAAAAGTGAGTGACTGGTGTGTCTGAATGGTGGTGAGAGGGTACTGGAGACTGGGGGTAATGTCCATGTGGGTCTTCTGAAGTGTCTGCTGATTGGTTGTTGTCCCTGTATCTTGCAGTATTAGGGATGTTTCCAATGTTGATCCTGGAAGGCCTGGCTGGATTGGGGTTAAAGGTCTGTCCTACATTGGTATTGATTGGTTGGCTGACTGGAGGGTAGATACTGGGGGCTGAGTAGAATCCTGGGAATCCTTGTTGAGACATGGCTGGTAAGAGGTAGGTTGACAGATGGAAGTGGTATAGTATGTAGATGTTGAGTGTATGTATGTAGAGTGTATGTATAAAAGAGTGTATTAAGGTATGGGTAGTGAATTTGGATATGTATAAGTCCTTTTAAAAAGTTTATGAAGATATAAGTTGACTAATGTATATGTATTTTATGTTGTGTAGGTGTTTGAAGATTTGGAGAAGAGAGAAGGGGAAGGTGAAGTAGTGATGAAGCTGATAGTATAGTGTTACTAGGACTAAAGATATCTGAAGAAGTCAAGCCACTGTTGGGACACCACTTGTGGAACTACTCAAGGGACAGAATAGAGCTTGGAAGGGAGATGTATAACTGCACTAGTACTAATGTAGGTTATACAAAGGTGCTGATGTAAAGCTGCCTTCCTGACTAATGCTATAGGGAATGAGTGTAACACTAAGAATAAAATAAAGGTGTGGCTAATTTCTATTTATTCTTAGATGGCTAGTACTGATGAGCTTTGCTACTACTCCTGTAAGGTGGGAGGAATGGATGAAGGGGGATGAGTTGTATAAGTATATGTAATATAAGTGTTTAAGGGGCAAGGGTATGTAGCTTTAGAGTCAAGGTGGGTCAAGAAAGAGAGAGGGGCAATCTTCTTATATTGAATCTAAACTGATATTTATATTGATATATTTATAGGTTGATGGTAACTCTACTAAGTTATGTATACTAATTTATGGGATCTGTAATGTTGTATATGTAGGGGGTAATTTAGTAAGTTATGGAGTCCATCCGGGAACAAAAGGGAGGAACATGAGTCCTTATATATGTGGGAAAGAAGATGAGCCATCAGGCTGGAGAAAGGAAACAAACAAGGCTATGACATGTAGCTGGTGGGAAAGGAAAATATGACAGATGAGTAGAAAAGAAAGTGACACATATGAAATGGTTTTGACAGTGACAGATGAGTAGTGGAAAGGTAGAGTTTATGTATATATGTAATATGTTATGTAGTATATATTATATGTATTATGTATCTTGGTTGTGAAATATATCTAATTATAATATGTACTGTATTCTATACCTTGCTTTATACTGTAACTTGCTGTATTATTCTGAGTTTGCCTGTAACTCTTGAACCATGAGGAAATTGAGGGTAGTTGTAGTGAGTGACTAGGGTAAAAATGGGGTGTAGAATCTGATAATGTAATAATAATGATGAATATATATAAGGTTTGGGATTTATATGTGTATATATGTAAGTATTTGAGTTTTATAAGTAAATAATAGTTATTAAAATATGGTAATGAAGTGGAATGGATCACCCACACCGCACGCCAAACAATTGGCGTGTGGGCCCCGCACGCCAATTGTTTGGCGTGCGCTCCCACACGCCAATTGTTTGGCGTGTGAGAGCGCACGCCAAACAATTGGCGTGCGGGGCCCACACGCCAAAAAAAAATGGCGTGTGGGAACCACACGCCATTTTTGGCGTGCAGGTCTCACACGCCAATTTATTTTGGCGTGTAGACCCTACACGCCAACAAAAAATGGCGTGTAGGCCCCGCACGCCAAAAAAAATTGGCGTGCGGGTTGGCGTTGGCGTGCGCGCTTGGCGTGCGTTTATCAACGCCCCAATTCCAATCCCAAACCCTTGGAGAGTCAAAGCAGGAGGGAAAGTCATCCGAAATGTACCCATTACACTCTACTCAGATGATACCTCTGGGAATGTGTCCAAAAGATGGAACAAGCATGTATCATACTATTTCACATTGAGTGGTCTACCTCCAGATCAAAGCAACATGGAGTACAATTGTCAGTTTATTAGCACATCTAATGAGGCGGGGGCTTTGGAGCTTGGTGAGTCAACTGTGGAAGAGATGAAGTGAGTGATAAATTCCGTGATGTGACTATATTATCTGTTGTTGGCTGCCCATTTGTTAAAATAATTACTAATCAGAGAACTTGTTGACTAGTTCTCTGACAACTGAAGGTAGCTTTGCATATGATGCCAGTCTGAAAGATGAAGTTTTGATCATGAGCTTTGTGATGTGTTACCTGGGAGACTCACCAATGGCAGCAGAGGTTACAAATACTCCCATTCCAGGAAATTGTAAGAACCCATGCCAAATTTGCCATTTGAGGGTCAATCAAGTTGCAAATAGATGTACAATTGAATACATAAAGAATTTCTTTGGGATCCCAATGCTACCAATTGCAAGAAAGTGGAATCAAACAGTAGAGAAAACTAAAAGCACATGGCATATCCTCACAATTAGAACAAAGAAGGAGTATGATGTCCACATGGATGAATTTGGATTGACAGAAAAACTTCAATATGAGCTCATAGAAATGAGGCGCAGTAATAATCATGACAAAGAAGCAATCCAGTTGATTGAGGATTCAGAAACCCAACGGCTTTGCAATCCTTTTGCTCACCTGAAAGAATTTGATGGATGCCTAGATACTCCTGTTGAAATTCTACATGTTTTCTCCCTAGGGGTTGTCAAATATTTATTAAGAGACTTCATGCATCACCAAAAGGACCTTACCAAAATGGAGGCACATTTTAGATCATTGAACTTAGATGGCCTGAATATTCCCCCCATTCAAGCCAAGTATATGATTACAAACTGGAAGAGTTTTTTGGGAAAGGATTTCCGCACAGTTGTACAGTTGGCGCCATTTGTGTACTTCCCATTTATGACACAATCACAAAAGGACATATGGATTCCATTATGCTATATTGGAAGCCTAATATTTGAAAGCAAAATTGTTGACATTGATAGCCACATCAAAGAATTGAGAGAGCAGATCAGGATATTCTTGTATCACATACTTCAGATGACAGCCCAGTGGGCAAATAAACCCAAGTTTCACATGTTGTTACATCTCCCTGACTCAATTCTGAGATTTGGCCCAGCAGGCTTATTTGAAACTGAGAAGTTTGAAAGCTACAATGGTTGACTGAGAATGGCAGCAGTTCACACCAATAGACTCAGTCCTTGGAGAGATATAGCCATCAGTTTCAGTAATTACCAGATTATGCGGTTAATTATCTCTGGTGCTTACTTCTATGATGACTCTCACCAAAAATATTTTCAAGCATCAGTCCAAGTGAGGGAGGTATTTTCAAGAAATCCTCTGATTAAACAGGCCATGGGATACAACTCAAAACTTGTTCACCTTGGAAAATACCCATGTGTTAAATCATCCAAAATAACAGAAATGGAGGCACAACCTGTTCCTGAAGAAATAAAACATAATCATCCCAACTCTCAAATTATACAGGTAGGTTCATTGAAACTGAATGATAAGGAGGTCATTCAACAAGGTTCATTTATAATGGTGAGTAAGAATATCTACAGTACATATTTCATGAAGGTTTCATGCATGTTGAACCTTATGACACTATTCAGGAAGATATACCTGAGTCTGAATCAGGCATTGGATGTTTCCTCTCCATTTGGGCAGTTAACCACCCCAAAATATACATAATTAAAACTCAAGATTTCATACTGAGGGGTTTGCAGAAGGATTGCTCACTTAGGATTGTGGAAAAACAAAATATGGCTAGATGCATTCATACACAGGTAAGGATGCAGAATCTTGTGTAACAAACCATTTCTAACCAGATTGTTTCTTGATATGTGACAGCAAATACTATGTTGTCTCAATGTGCAGCACAATTGTTATGATGGAGGGTGTCAGCCTGTGGTATCAAACATACCAAGAACAAGCAGACAAGAAGGTAACACAGTTAAGCATGTGATAAACCACAACCTAAGCCATAACAGCTATATTTTGAATGTTTTTTCACATCATGAACCTCATGTCCACCAAACAATTTCAACACTACCAATGAACTGCATTACAGATACAATCATGCTAGAAGCTGCATATTCAGGTCAGACCAAATGGAATAACAATGGTGGCCATAACAAGAAACCAAATAAATCAAACCATAAAAAAACACATCAATATCCATCAAGCTCACCCCACAACCCCAATTCCCACCTGCCTTACAGCTCAAATTTATCCCCTCATGCTTCATCAAGTACATCTTACCACCCGGCATTTGGCCCTTATGGTTGGTCAGGTGCATATTACCACCAAAATGATGGCACTGATGGGGCATCAACCTCATATTACACATCTGGCTCACCTTACCACCAACCATATTATTAGGCCAGAAAAAAGTCAGACCCAATTTGGCAACAATATCACCCCATCATCCCAGTTATGTCAATACAGTTGAAGGTGAATTATGGCCAATAGTGTGTGATTGAGAAAGGAATTGGATAAATTTTTGTGTTTTGCCTACATTAATTGATCACCCAATTAATATGATAAGCATGATACAAGCTGACAGATAGTTATTTGATGGCCAGATAGATATTTCATGGCCAATGGATTTTTGCAAAGAATTTGATACATGTATTTTGTTGGCTACATTACAAGCAGGACTGGGGGACCACATTCTGAATGAAAAATCTGGTAAACATGAATAAGTATATTTGCGGAAGAAGGAACCCATTGCTGAAGGATGAAACCATATATATATATAATATATTTATAACAAGTAAAATACAAGTATAAGAGATCAGCCTTGAGGATTGTAAGATCCCAGCCGCTTGAGCACATTGGCCACACCAGATATTATCAAACGAGCTGGGCCCACACGGGATCCTAGGTCTGTGAGCTCTTTCAGTCATTCCTTTGAAAGCAGACCAGTGGTAGAAGGAATGTTCAGCCGTTATAGACAAAGTGTGTCTGTCATTTTCAGACAAGTAAGAAATGAGAAAAAATTCAGCCATGGTGAGATTGGCTTCTCCCCGGCATGGAGCGGTGGCGGGGTGTGCACCAGCAATTGAGAGAGAATTGCCCTCAATTGGAGGGATACGGGGGAGATGTGGGGCCTGGTTGGTGTTGATTTCTTCACTGCCGTCTGCTTCAAACCCATCTTCTGAGGGGGGCCAAGATATGTGAGTGTAGTCATACTCAGTGGTGCTGAGGCTAGGGGGGGACTACAACAACTTTAAATTAGTCAAGTTGCCCCTCCATTTTGAAAGATAAATCAATTAAATAACTTACAGGATTTTTTGATATTCTCTCCTTGTGTTCAGGGGAAAATTTGATTAACAATGAGGCAGAAAAATCTCCTTTGTTGGGGATATTCACCATGAGCCGTCTAAACCGGCGGTAAGTTGAAGCAGATACCAGGGGGTAGAAGTGGTATTGCTGTCCTCTGCGGATGCGGCCGATCCAAGCAAGATGGCGGGAGGCATCCTCATACTTCAGGATGCCCCCAACCATGAAGTCGCTGTGTGCCAAATCAAGAAAGTTAAATACAACTTTCTTGAATTGGCACAAACAATGGGTGATGCGATCGCTGACCAAAATCATCTGAGAGGTGTTGGTTGGCCAAAAACCCTGTGCCTTCTCAGCCGCACAGAGCTTGAGGATGCTGTCACACAGCCAGGCGTCATAAATGATTTCGAGGTTGTTGGTGTGGCAAGGCATAGGAAGGATGAGGAACCAGTGAGAGGTGGGGATGAAATATAGGAACCCACTCAACTCACCCCTTTTATATTCCATCCCTCCTTCCTCAAAACATTCCAAGCCGGCTTGGAAACCACTCCTGGGTTGACCTGAGGACCGTTTCTGGTTTCCAAGCCGGCTTGGAAACCAGAAGCGGTCCTCAAGGCGCCTTGAAAACCCAAACAGGTTCTCAGGTCGACTTGAGGACCAAGAAAAATAAAAGGGTGTTTGACCCAAACTTTAAAATGGTTTTTAAGTCGCCTTCAAAACCATAACTTGTTTTGAAGACAACTTCGGATTTGGAGTCGACTTGAAGACAAAAAAACTCAATTGGAGCATACGTATTTGTCTTCAAGTCGACTGGGTTTGTATTGAGGGTGCACCTGTGGTGTAGGTTTCTCTCTGTTGTGACCTAGGTTACATGGTTGACTCGGCTGCGGCTCAGCCAGCCGGAGGAGACTACATCTGTCTCCTCCGGGAGACACCTACCACCAGGAAAAAACAATGATCACTTGTCTACAAGTGACATCAGAAATTACAAAGGGGCCTTTGTACTTTGATATGTCACTTGTAGACAAGTGATCGTTGATTTTTCCTGGTGTACTGGAATACATACCAATTACCCCTTTGAGTCACTACACTCTCTGACATCCTGGTACCAGCCCCTTTTTTTCTCTTTGCCAAGTTTGTGACCAATACTGAAAGTATAACTGTAAGGAAGAATATTAATTGATATTCACCTATATTCTAGTGGTCATTAATTCTTCCTGGTGTGTGGTATAGTGGTATAAAATTTTCACTGTCCCTTACCACAAAAGCCCTTTGATTATCTAGGGACAGAATCCATGACAGAAATATGCTTTTTTCATGTTACACTACATGAAATAGACAGGTTTACAAGGAGGCCTGCACCACATAATAATAATAATAATAATAATAATAATAATAATAATAATAATAATAATAATAATAATAATAATAATAATAATAATAATAATAATAATAATAATAATAATAATAATAATAATAATAATAATAACAATAATAATAATAATAATAATATAATAATAATAGGGCATTAATAAAAAAACCCGGTTTTTCCGCGTTTACACCCGGTTTTACGCAGCGGCAACGTCCAAATTGCTGCGCAGTACACCCGGTTTTCCGCATTTACACCCGGTTTATTTATGCATTTTTTTTACGGGCGTAGTTTCATTATTTTTCAAGATTTTAAATTTATTTCTTATACTTACAGGAGTGTAGAATTTTATGGTAATTTTTGTTTTGCAAAAAAATTATGTCTTCTATTTTTTTTGGCCAATCCACCCGGTTTTTTTTTGATTTAATTTTTTGCGGGCGGATTTTCATTATTTGTCAAAATTTTCAATTCATTTATTATACTGACAGGGGTGTAGATATTTATGGTAATTTTTATTTTTCAAAAAAATTATGTCTTCTATTTTTTTTGGCCAATCCACCCGGTTTTTTTTTATTTAATTTTTTGCGGGCGGATTTTCATTATTCTTCAAAATTTTAAATTTATTTATTATACTTACAGGGGTGTAGAGTTTTATTTTAATTTTCATTCTGCAAAAAAAAAACTATGGCTTCTATTTTTTTTGGCCAATCCACCCGGTTTTTTCATAAAAAATCCCCACAGCTTAATTTCCAGGATTTCTCAACATTGTAATTTTTTTTAAAGCACTTTAAGGGGTGTAGAATTTAATGTGACTAAAAGTTTTTTTTTAAATCACTGGATGGATTTTTATGATTTTTGGACTCAATTTATTTCCAAACACCTTCACGTCTGTCTTTCAAGATATTTAGGGAGTTTTTAAATGGATTCATACACTTTAGAGGGTGAAGAATTCATTGGAAACAAATACGGATTATAAAATTAACTTGTTATCAGATTTCATGACAAAGAAATGGAAATATAATGATACACAGCGGTATGGTACATTGTATTATGCTTTGGAGTGTTACATGTAAGATAATTATTACACATTACGTATGGGTTCAGGAATGTAATTCAGGCGTAGATTCACCATTTGTAAGCATTTTCTAGTTGTTATCAGTAGTGTTCATAACAATTTCTCTTTCTTATACTTATTATTCGTGTGCGCATTCTTAGTCTGTACCAATGTCTCTTTGTTGTTTATTACATTTATCATTTATTAATAAATTATTAACTTGCAATTATGTCTCTAGATTTTTATTTTATTCATTTCATTTATTCTATTTATTTTATTTTGTTTATTTTACTTGTTTTACTTATTATTTTATTTGTTTTAAATAAAATTTTGAATGAGGATGATTGGGGAGGTTGCATTATTCATAAATGATTAACTTACAATTATGTCTCTTGCTTTTAATTAATTAATTTATTTTATTCATTTCATTCATTCTTATTTATATAATTTTATATAATTTTATATTATTTAATTTTGTTTATTTTACTTGTTTTACTTATTTAAAATGCCGCCCTCCATAATTTTATTTTGTTTTGTTTTGTGTATTTTCCTTGTTTTCCTTGTTTACATTATTTGTTCTAAATAAAATATTGAATGAGGATGATTGGGGAGGTCACACGCATCAAAATGCCGCCCCCCACCTGCTATTTGCTTAAAAATTAAAAATTAAAAAAAACCGGGTGTAAATGCGGAAAACTGGGTGCACTGCGCAGCCGCAGCTGCGCAGAAAACCGGGTGTAAACGCGGAAAAACCGGGTTTTTTTTATTAATGCCCTAATAATAATAATAATAATAATAATAATAATAATAATAATAATGATAGTAATAATAATAATAATAATAATAATAACAATGATAACTGCATGCATTTTTGAAAATATCTGCACAAACTTAAACTCCTATGTTCATACCTAATTTCAAGTTAAATTTTCATCATCCCATTCAGAAAGTGTAAATTCAAAATATTTCTATGTGATCTGCCCTCATGGAGACCATTGGTCTGCTTTGGAATAATTGAGGACACAAATATCAATAAAAATAAACAAATACATAAATCAAACCTAGTGATTTGACATCCCTCCCATTTCAATCAATCCCCTCTTGTGGTGATGGTTGGTTCACACATCAAGTCCTGTCAAATCCATCTTCAACATCTTCAATCAACAACTTTGACATCAGTCATTTTTTTTCTTCTTTTTCTCTGTTTCTTTCTCTTTCTTTATTTCTGCCTCTTCAATATAATTAAGGAGTAGTGGTATTATGGGAAACTGTATGGCGGGAGAACATCTTATCCTCAAAATTTGCAGGAGCTTGGCTTTTGATACCTGGGCATCTGTCATGCTGCAACATCTCAGGCTCAGCCAAACGCGGCAAAGCACCTTACTTATTAATTGAACTTTGAATGAAATACTCAGCTTCAAACTTTTATCCAAATGTGTGACACCAAATCAGGTGACATTCAAACCTCATCATTGAAAACTCCCTTACCCGGCCCCTGATTCAACGGATTCCCTTTTCTGGTGACTCAACAGCTCTTTGACGCTTTGCCATTACCCCTTTGTTGGATAAGCTCATATGCTTTGACATGGTGCCTGGCGCTTAACCTTTTCAACTATCCTTGCACTTACCTTCATGCACCTGGGAATTACCTTTTCACAATTGAATCATTTGTCATCTCTTTTTTTATGCTTTTCATGTTGACTTCTTTGGATACTTGTGTAAATCTAACTCCAAGTAATTACTTATCTCAGTCATCTTTGAAAAAACCTCTAACATCAACTATTGCCTATAAAAGCTCTTGTAATTTCTATACTCTCTTTCTTTCTTCACTTAATTAACATAATATTGTTGTATGTTACCTTTTTCAATCAACCATCACCTTGGTTGCCTCTTGAGTCCTATTGAGTTCACCCAGCCAAATCATAACTTCATCTTTGAAGTTAGCTTCAAACTCCTTCAACTCAAAAATATCTTTGACACATATTCAAAGAGTATCTTCTTCTTCTCCTGTTTCCTAGTGCTTCAATCAACCAAATCCCCTTTTGTATGTTGGGTTGGTTGCATGACATAATCATTTGAATAGAAATGCCCATTCACAATACTTACCAGATCTCACTTCAAGAAGTGCTCAAGATTCTTTGTGTTGAGTGGATCTTCTTGCACAGTCAGCTCAAGCTCCCCATTTGTTCCTATTTCTGAGGGATTCTTAGTTGCTTGGGAACTTGGAAGATGTTTACTGGGCTGAGAGTGATCCTCAAACTGACTAAGCATACCCCACAAAGGAGGTAAAAATCACAGATTGCACTTTAATCTGCTCTCACTACAAGAAAATCAGTCCCAATCTGAGCATGATAATTATGAGAACAGATAAGCAATTAGATTCCTGGAGTATTAAGACAAGGAATTAAGCAGTGTAAACATCCATCTGGCTGATATATTGGCACTTATTTGGTAGGCACTTTGTCACATTGAGTGTTTCAGCTTTTGTGAGGGTGATCAAAGGCTGGTTCACCCGGCTCTCATGGACCAATTGAACACTGAGGAGAACCCCCATCCTGTGGTATTGTCAGCCTTAGAGTCAGCACAGCTGACCTAATGTCTGTCTTATATTCTTCTTTAAGTCAAAACTGTCTCATATCTTTTTAACCTCAGATTTTAATTTTTTTTTGACTTCAGATTCTGATTATTCATCAAATTTTAACCTTAGTTTTCACTGAAAACTTTGTAATTGCTCAACTCCTTCATGGAGTAATTAAATAAATAATTCTACACTACAGCTGGCTGGGCAAGTGAAACAAGGCCAGCCAACCACATCTACATGTAAGATTACATAAGCAAACCTTGAAAATTTTCGAAGTTGGTGTATCCCCCGTTGCAGGCAGGATACACAACAAAAAGACACTCAGAACCACTACCTCAGGAACCCAAGGATTCAACCAAGTTACAGCTCACCACTCTAACCAACGAAAGGCCTCTTTCACCCAGTACTTCAAGTATTGTCAGTCAGTCCCCTTTTTGAACCTTGCTTCTCTGACAGTAGTCCTTCTCTGTCTTCTCCTCTTTTTCCCTCTTTCCCTTTCCTTCAGTCCTCAGATCAAATCAACCTTCAATCATCAGATCAGATCAATCATAATCAACTCAAGAGATCCATAAGCTTCACTTCAAGTCTTTTTCTGTGGTTTTTCCTTGAAACAAACCACATAGGTTTCCCTCTAAAGAACCTTGACTACCCAGCTTGGTCATAGTCTAAAAAACTGGGCTGATTGGACTTTGTCTTCTCAGATACCTTCCATGTTTCCATTGTGTGAAGAGGCTTTTGCATTTCTCAAAGACTCTGGCACAGCTTTCCAACATTTCCAGGTTGTTGATTATTATTAATAAGAGGACTCAGATCATTCACATCAAAGATCCATCAAAATCATCACTTCTTTCCCTTCCCTCTAACAGTTTTTTTCTTTATTCCTTGAAATACAACTGTTGCCACCCATCCTTGTGTCCTGTTGTTACTTTAGAGACCCAGGCTTGCAAATATAGTGTTTTCTGGAATGGGTGTGGCTTGTCTTTGAGAAGGGGCACCATTGCATTAGACTCTTCTGAAGAAAGCAGTCTGATTTTCCCTTTCTGCTTGTACATCTTGCAATTATGGATAACAGATTGGTTTGGCTCAAAGAGTTCTTGCCATTGATCAAATGATTTCCAAAACTCAGGTACCTGATACATTGAGGGGCACACGTGTATGAAGAGGGGGATTGGGAATTTTCTTCACCCAGTGCAATAAAATCAAGAAATACCATTTTAATCCATCCCCCAGAGATGCACTGCAAGAGAAACTGGATCAACTGCCAGAAGTTGACATGCCAAATTCTCCAACCAAGCTATCATTGTATCTCCACCCATTTAGATATGCATCTTTTTGGGAATCAGGAACATTCACTGTGCATTGAATCTTGGTTGATTCACCCTTTGAGAAAGGTTGGATTACAACCACCCGCTACGTTAGAGCGTCCACATGTGAACTGCAGGGACTTGAGCCAGTTTTGTTTGCAGTGATGGATGTTTTCCATATTCTCCAAATATTTCCATGCAATTTTTAAAACCAAAAAGCCATTGTTTGGCCATAGATCCATAAATTCTCCTTTTTAGAAAGAATGGTCCAAGATTTCTTGGAAATACAATAGTTTGTTTTTTGTTTTGTCTATAAATTCTGTTTTTCAGTGTGGTTTTAAGGCTAATAAAAATACAATAATCTCTGTGGCTTCCTGAGCCATCCATTGGGCCTGAGCCATCCATTTGGC
>RDRW01000459.1:97500-185129 GCA_007896445.1 Puccinia hordei
AAGGTCCCGTCCAATCTCTCATCAAGTTCCATCCCCAACTTCCTGGAAAATATCTTATCAACTACCATCCCCAGTTTTTCATCAGAGATCTCATCATATCCATTCACTTACTTCCCATCAAAACCACCATTCAACTCACTCCCCAATCCAGTTTAATAAACATCATATCCCATCACAAAGGCATCCATTGTCTCAAATCACTCAACTGATGTCTCTCATAAGCACACCCATGGAATTAACAATCAGACCAATAGAATTCATAAAACTCCTAACAACCCCTCCAGGGTTTCCATGTTCAACCTTGTCCATTCCCAAAATCTTTCTACTAAAAATCAGATTAATATCTACCCCAACTTTGATAACTCCTCAAATCTTCCTCCTGTAGAGAAACCACCACACTTGGAGGATGATATTCCAGAAACAAATTGGGAACATGTTCTAAATCAGGTTGATCATCATTTGTCCCAGATTGTCATCAATAAATAAAAACTCCTACCCACAATATAGAAGTTGTCAAAATGGAACTACAATCTGTAGGGGTCAGAAAAACTTGATAATTGACAATTGTTGGGTTTTGCCTCACAATACCTACCTCTCAGCAACATATCAGTGCCATATAATTGTGGAAATTTTTGCAGAAATATCCACAGTCAAATATCTCTACAAATATATAAACAAGGGACATGATAAGGTAGGTCTGGATGTGGGGGAAAGTATTGATGAGATAAATAGATTCAGGGACTCACACTGGGTTGCAGCTCCTGACGCTTGCTGGAGGATATTCTCCTTTAAACTATCTTCCACTTATCCATTGTTCAACAGATTGGACATACATTTGCCCAATCAACATCAAGTAACATACCCTCAAGATGAATCATTGCAAACCATTATTCAAAGGGCTTCAGAAATGATGCCCTCATGACAAATTGGATCATTGAAGTAATCAATCCAATTCTACTCCAGAATGGTCTGCAGCGGATTGTTTATCATTTCCTGATATTTGTAGATATAATCCTTCAGCTGGAAGTACCGACCTAATAAGAAATTGGATGTTGGATGAAGAGAGGTCAAGCTTCAATGTGCATCAAAGTCAAATCAATAATGTAAATCAACTTACCCATCAGTAGAGGTTGGACTTTGATCAAATTCTCTATGACTGCAATTCAGAATATCCACAATGTTTTTCTATTTATGGGCCTGGTGGCTCTGGAACAAATTTCCTACACAGTTTCTTACTTGCACATGTAAGATCAACTCAAAGGATTTCTACTGCTGTCCTCCAAAAAATATCAAGGTCAGACAGTTGGAAATATAGGTATTGTACTTCATGATCCTGTATTTAGTCATGGACAACTCTATGTTGCATTGTCACAATATAGTAAGTCCAAGCGCACTACAGGGCGTTGATAAACGCACGCCAAGCGCGCACGCCAACGCCAACCCGCACGCCAATTTTTTTTGGCGTGCGGGGCCTACACGCCAAAAAAAAGTGGTGTGTAGGGTCTACACACCAATTTTATTTGGCGTGTGAGACCCACACGCCAAATATGGTGTGTGGTTCCCACACGCCAAATATGGCGTGTGGTTCCCACACGCCAATTTTTTTGGCGTGTGGGCCCCGCACGCCAAATAAAATTGGCGTGTGGGCCCCGCACGCTAATTGTTTGGCGTGCGCTCCCACACGCCAAACAATTGGCATGTGGGAGCGCACACCAAACAATTGGTGTGCGGCTCCCACACGCCAATTGTTTGGCGTGTGGGGGGATCCCGCTCACGTAATCGAATGGGAGGTCCCATTCGATTACGTGAGCGGGCCGGCTGACCTCGTCAGCCGGGAGGACTTCCTCCTGGCTGACGAGGTTATACAACCTCGTCAGCCAGGAGGAAGTCCTCCTGGCTGACGAGGTTGTATAACCTCGTCAGCCGGGAGGAAGTCCTCCCGGCTGACGAGGTTATACAACCTCGTCAGCCAGGAGGACTTCCTCCTGGCTGACGAGGTTGTATAACCTCGTCAGCCGGCCCGCTCACGTAATCGAATGGGCCCTCCCATTCGATTACGTGAGCAAGGGGGGACCCGCACGTCAAAAAAATTGGCGTGCGGGGCCCACACGCCAAAAAAAAATTGGCGTGTGGGTCTCACACGCCAATTTATTTTGGCGTGTAGACCCTACACGCCAATTTTTTTTGGCGTGTAGGCCCCGCACGCCAAAAAAAAGTGGCGTGCGGGTTGGCGTTGGCGTGCGCTGTTGGCGTGCGTTTATCAACGCCCCGCACTACAAAGGTAGTAGTCCCTCAGCCTGAATTTGGCCTTCCTAATTCACATGAAACATCAAATATTGTATGCAAAGAAGTTTGTTCAAATGTTCAGAGGCAATATTTAGCTTAATATTTTTAGATTCTCTTCCATTGTTTATTTTTTTGCTTCATAATTTTAATGCTTTGTAATTTCAACATGCAATTTTATCTTTGAACTTATATTTCCACAAATAAAAAATTGTACACACTTCTCATCAAGCTCCCTTGTCTACAAGTCCCTCCCCAATCCCCAAAATTGGGGGCTATACACTTGCCTTTTATGAAAGAGTTGCATGCGGGGTCTGTGTTCTTATTTGAGGCTTTATGTACAAGGGGTTTGAGTACTGATAATGAGGAAATTATCCCAAAAGTTGGTATTACTGATGGTTCAACTGCTGATTCTAAATGGTTTCAGACCAACATGAAACTTGGAAAAGGTTTTATTGGATTTTTTTGTTGCATTTCAGCATCCTATTTTAAAATCAGTCTACATATCCTTTTTGATTTTATCATCCCAAACATTTTGAGTATTTGGGATTTTGAATACAGCCCGCACACCAATTCATATTGCCATGTGGCCAAATACAGCTGGTGTGTGGGCCAAGTACCTCAAAATGGGCTTGTGTGTGGAAAAAATACACCAAAATGGGTGAGCATTCCCCTGGCTTTGGTGGAGTCTGTATTTCCCTTGAAACTCCTGAGTACCTTCCTGTTTGTTTGAATAGCTCACATTTAACCCTTGAAAATATTCTGGAAGTAATAAACAGCTTCTGAAGAACTATTTATTTCCAACCAAATTATTACCAGAAAAAACTGCACTGTAAAACAAATCATTCAGGCCTTGGCTAGCTCACCTTTCTTCCAAAATAATCCAATTCCAAATCTCCTATAGTTTATAGTTTTTAACTCTCATACAGATTGGCCAACTGTTGTCATGATTGATTGAAGAGCAAAGAACCCTGGTTGCCTATTCACTTTGCTTCTGATTTTATCACAGTCACTGTATTCAATATTCAAATGTTCACAAACCTTGAGATGAATGTAATTGATTGCCCTGAGCAGTGCTCTGATTCTTTTAATCACAGTATGATCCTTCATGGCAGTTTGTATTTTATCTCTACCCACAAGACTGAAAACTTTATTGTCTGAATTTGTATCTTGAAAGTACATTGCAATGGATAGTTTTGGATGGACTGTTCTGTACTTCTTGTTAAGACTTACTCTTCCTGCTTTGAATTTAGTTGTGAATTCTGAAATAAAAGATGATAGAACAATATCCTCTGCCATACTAAAATTTGGAGAATTTAGTATATTACTAAATATTTTCTTTCCAGGGACCAAGAGCAATAAAACACCCATATTCTGTTTATATTTTTTGGGTGAAATCAAATCATCCACCTCTGTTGGTTGATCATTGAATTTGGTTGCATTTTTTGGCAAATGGTACTTTGAAGAATGTTTCATCCCAGGCAGATTCACTTGAATTTTTAGATATAATCATATATTCAAAGATAAGCAACAAGTTTCATCAGCTATGAAGAATAGAGATCACATTACTAACTTGCATTCTTTGCCTTGAATTTCTCCAACAAGTATTTCCCATTCTTAACCACTTCAAGAATTGATTTATCCTGTGAGAAGTAATCAATTAATTTGATCTGAGTATTACTAAATTTATAATCTTCAGGCCATCCTAATTTTGGTGAACTTCTGATCCCAAATATTGGAAAACCACAATCATCTGAACCAAATATTTCACCTTCAAGCCAGTCAAATAACCTCTCTTGCCAAACCCTGTACATGTATGTTGGCATATCATAACCATCCAACCAGTTTTCTTGCAGATCATAGAGCTTTTTAATCAGGAGATAATATTTTGAGCACAACGGCCGGATTTCTTCACATTTTTTTGTCGACTGGTTGACGATTCTTACTACCACAGGATGATCTCTTCATGGAAAAACTGCTACATTTTGGAATTCTGGATGGAGGATATAGGGATGGTTATTCCAATGACAGCTAACTGACAACCCTGACTGGAGTTTTTTAAGAAACTTTTCATGACGCTTTTTGAGGATTAATACCTTATCAGTAGCAGAGTTTTTATCAATGGAGGAATTGTTTCCTTGAGAATCTTGCTGCATCTTGTATTTCCCTCGTGATCTCTTCTTCGTGTTTTCTGGTGATACCCGGGTATTCTTGACATTTGATGCCTCACGCCCTCTCATGTGCTCTTGACCTGCAAAGAGCTGACAAAATGCTGAGCCTGGCGGATTCCAGTCAAGGTGAATCAGACTTAGTTCAGCTGAAGGAATGCATACTGCTACTAACCTTGATTTATAGAAAGACTCCCATGAACGTTTTGGGCCATTTCAGGAGTCACACTACATGCTGTAGGCGGTTCAACTTTGACTGAGTATTGCATGATGGAATTAAGACCATAAGATTAGTCCCATGAGGAAATTTTATATATGTACACTTGCACCGAGATGGCGAAAAGGAAATTACCAGGAAGAGCAGTCTCAGGATGATGAGACCAAGTTGCTAGTGGATTGGAAGCAGACAAAATTGGGCCAAAAGATGATAACTGTTCTTGAGCGTAGCTGAACTGTCCTATTACATTTCCCGATTCATCCAGCATATCCTGAAAGCCAGGAGACAGTGGTACTGCATGATCTCCAGAATCCAATTCCGAAGATGATGGTTGCCCCATAAAATGAGTTTGACAGACCGATTCATTTCCTGGAATTTCTAAATCGGTCGGAGTGGGCCACGACACCAAAGCAGTGTCGAACTGCTCTCCGAAGCAATACGTTTGCTCACTTGGGATTCTTCCCCATTCAGAAAGGTTCGCCTTGGCGGATCGGGCAGATAGTATGATCGTGAGTGAATGGAAGATTGAATGCCGAGCAAGGTATAAACGTTTGCGGCTAGCACCACATACCATATTGAAAATTATAGGAATTGAAGAAACAATGAGTTCGGCTCAATATCAGACTTCCAATGAATCTTATCACAAACGTGCGTTCTGTATCTCTTCAAAACCTTCGGTCCTACCTTCCTTCTGGCTCATATTCCTGCCAATAAGCCTAATCCTTGTGTCATCATGTTTCTTGCCTATCGATGTGCCGGAGGTACGTGTCATAAAATGTTTTACCTATCATGGAAAACTATGCGAAATATTATTTACAAGCTTATACAAGCTATGAGCATGGCAGGGCAGATAAAGATTGTTTTATTTTAAATATTGACAAGATTACAAACATACAAACTTAAAGCTTAATCTACTTACCCAGATTATCAGTTTCAAAACTATATCTGCTTCAGCGCAACACTTGTATATAGGTTTCTCTCTGACATGCTGGTACCAGCCCCTTTTTTTCTCTTTGCCAAGTTTGGGACCAACACTGACAGTATAACTGTTATTCTAGTGGTCATGAAATTTGTCATGGTGTGTGGTATAGTGGTACATAATGTTTGCTGTGTAATTTTTGGAACAAGCCGTTGATACCTCATGGAAACACTAAAATGGGTTGGGTGGTTCTGATAAAAAATACAACACCTGAGATAACACCACACACCTGATGATAACACTAAAATGAGTTGGGTTGTTCCGATAACAACTCCAACACCTGAGATAACACCACGCACCTGCACAATAAACAAGCAAACAGCAAGATAGTAAAAATTGATGTTGAAGGACATGCAAGAGACAAGATCTATAATATTGTTGATTGAATGACATAGTGAAAATGAGATAGGAAAAGACAAAGAAAACATGATGAGTTTTTGATTTTGATTTTGGTGATAGTGATTTTGATTAGGGATGTTTTACTTACTAGTCTCTTTGCTTCACAATGATGGTTAAGTGTGTGAAGAAAAAAGACTAGTCAGCAGCAGTTGATGTTGATGTTTTTGTATGTGTGGGGTGGTTGAGTTGGGTTAGGGTTTGGTCCTCTTATGACATTGAGGATTGCAATTATATGTGCTTGACTGCGTATGTGTAGCACGCAGTCGCGCAACGGCTTGAATTATAACAGACCCCCTCAATCCAAAATGGTGTCATGGAGGCCAATCATTTTTCAGAATTTGGAGAAGGGCTTCTTGCCAAGGTTCTTGGTGAAGACATCAGCAATTATGTTTCATTTTGAAGGTTCTGTCGTGAATGTGTTCTCAAATCCAATGGTGTTTGATGGCAACATGCTTGAATCTTTTGTGATGAACTGGGTCTTCAGCCAAATGGATGGCACTTAGATTTTTGTAACAGCTCCAGGGGAATTGGTACTTTCATGTGTATTTCTGTCATAAGCTTCATGACCCATGAGGCTTCCTGACCCGCCTCTGTGATTGCGCGGTATTCAGCGTCAGTGGGTGATAAAGCAACTGAATTATTGTCCCTTACCACAAAACCCCTGTGATTATTTAGGGACAGAATCCATGCCAGAAAGATTCTTTTTTCATGTTACACCAGATGAAATAGACAGGTTTACATAGAGGCCTTCACCACATAATAATAATAATAATAATAATAATCATGAAAATGACAACTGGATTCATTGTTTGAAATATCAGCACAAACTTAAACTCCTATGTTCATAATATCAAGTTAAATTTTAATCATATCATCCCATTCAGCAAGTGGAAATTCAGAGTTTTTCTATGTGATCTGGCCTCAAGGAGACAATTGGTCTGCTTTGGAATAACTGAGGACACAAAATTCAAAAAAAAAAAAAAAAAAAAAACTGCTAGATATCCCCATACACCACACAACAAAACTTGCTCATGTGATAGCAGTTGAAATATAGACATTCTAACCAAGCTTGTTTCATTACTCCCACATTTTCCAAAGGGTATTTTACGCAAGCTTTGATTTTCAGTGACTGTAACAAACAGGGGCGTTGATAAACGCACGCCAATTTTTTTTGGCGTGCGGGGCCTACACGCCAAAAAAAAGTGGCGTGTAGGGTCTACACGCCAATTTTATTTGGCGTGTGAGACCCACACGCCAAAAATGGTGTGTGGTTCCCACACGCCAATTGTTTGGCGTGCGCTCCCACACGCCAAACAATTGGCGTGTGGGAGCGCACGCCAAACAATTGGCGTGCGGCTCCCACACGCCAATTGTTTGGCGTGTGGGGGGATCCCGCTCACGTAATCGAATGGGAGGTCCCATTCGATTACGTGAGCGGGCCGGCTGACGAGGCTGTATAGCCTCGTCGGCCGGGAGGACTTCCTCCCGGCCGACGAGGTTATACAACCTCGTCAGCCAGGAGGAAGTCCTCCTGGCTGATGAGGTTGTATAACCTCGTCAGCCGGGAGGACTTCCTCCCGGCTGACGAGGTTATACAACCTCGTCAGCCAGGAGGAAGTCCTCCTGGCCGACGAGGCTGTATAACCTCGTCGGCTAGGAGGACTTCCTCCTGGCCGACGAGGTTGTATAACCTCGTCGGCCGGGAGGAAGTCCTCCTGGCCGACGAGGTTATACAGCCTCGTCAGCCAGGAGGACTTCCTCCTGGCCGACGAGGCTGTATAACCTCGTCGGCCGGGAGGAAGTCCTCCCGGCCGACGAGGTTATACAGCCTTGTCGGCCAGGAGGACTTCCTCCTGGCTGACGAGGTTATACAACCTCGTCAGCCAGGAGGACTTCCTCCTGGCCGACAAGGTTGTATAACCTTGTCGGCCGGGAGGAAGTCCTCCCGGCCGACAAGGCTATACAGCCTCGTCAGCCAGGAGGACTTCCTCCTGGCCGACAAGGTTGTATAACCTCGTCGGCCGGGAGGAAGTCCTCCCGGCCGACGAGGTTATACAGCCTCGTGCCGGGAGGAAGTCCTCCTGGCTGACGAGGTTGTATAACCTCGTCAGCCGGCCCGCTCACGTAATCAAATGGGCCCTCCCATTTGATTACGTGAGCGAGAGGGGACCCGCACGCCAAAAAAATTGCCGTGCGGGGCCCACCCGCCAAAAAAAATTGGCGTGTGGGAACCACACGCCATTTTTGGCGTGTGGGTCTCACACGCCAAATAAAATTGGCGTGTAGACCCTACACGCCAATTTTTTTTGGCGTGTAGACCCCGCACGCCAAAAAAAAGTGGCGTGCGGGTTGGCGTTGGCGTGCGTTTATCAACGCCCAACAAACAGCTATTATGTAAAAACACATGGAGTCACAATGGTACACTATGGAATCAGAAGAATTTTCTCAAACATTTTAGGTTTGAAAGTGTTTTAGGGAAAATTTCCCATGGAAGGTCAATTTATGTATTTTTTTAATGATACAGTGAGTAGAAATTATTTGTAGTTTAGAAGTGACTATGAAACAGTTTTAGGAAACTTTATGGAGTATCACAGCCCATTTGGGATCTTTCAGATGTTTTCTAGCTACCTCAGAGCCAAGTTGAGCCAAGCATTGCTTTGTGGTCTAATTTGAAAAAAAAAACATTGTTTCAATCATTTCCTTCAACCACAAAAGCTCACATCTCCATTGTAATATTTGTATATGTGTTCTATGAGGAATTATAATTGATTCTGTTGATTTCTGGCTTCCCAAAACAGACCTCTGAGTCCAAGGTGTGCATTCCAGACACCCAAGGTTCAATGGTTTCCACCCCTCCTCCACTTGAAAGACATTTCACTCATCCCCTCAGCTCATCCCATTTATCCCACTAATCCAATAGTTCAATTAACATCCTGAAAACACAATAACATGTCTATGTTTTCTATTGTTGGTTTCTGTCAGCCTACATGATGCTAATATGTAAGACCTTCTAGCAACACATGGCACAAAACTGTAGTGAGATAGTCAAAAGGGCTGGGTAAATGTCTTGAGACAATACCAAAAGAATTGGGGTGTAAATGTTTTGATTATTTTATTTATTTTAATTAAAATTTTAACACTAAAATTGATTAAAATAAAAATAAACAGAGTTGCCTGATACATCAGGGGTTGTTAAGATACCTCTAAGGTATCTTGCTAGGAGCTGAGGATGTAGGTACCTTGGACACACTAGGGGATAATCAATCGGGGGTTGTTTAGATCCCAGTTATATGGAAGGGAAGGGGGAAAGGTGCCACAAACAGAGGAAGGGTCATAACTTACTATTCTGTTAATTCTTCAAATGTTTGGGGAGCTTTGAATATATTTTTAAATGGGATCTGTAAATAATAAATACTTAGATACATACCAGTAAAGAGGCTGGTGACAAAGCTTTGTTGAAAGTGGGTAAAATAGTTAAGGTAGTATGCAATAATCTGGGGAATACTTTCTTGGGGGAAACAGGAGCTCCTTAAACACCTTTTGGTACCAGGGAGTGCCAATTCTTTCAGATGATGGCCAATATGTGGGTTCTAGAACTAATTGACCAGTTTGTGGTTTGTTTCTAGCTTTGTTTGGTTGGATTGTGGGTGAATAACCACAATTCAGAGTAATTTGAAGTTTGTCCATGTTCCATCAAATTTTATGTGTTTCATCTAGACTGTTTTGGTACACTTTTTTTATTTTTTTCATGTGCCATGTTTGTGTGTTGTTTGTCATGTTACTCACAGCACTATTGTGCTTCATAAAAGGTTTGCATCATTGTTTTCATCATCATTCATCTTTATTATATTTAACAATATCATCAATACTCACTCTTCAACAACTTTGTCTGAAGGTGTGCCTCCACCTGCTTTGTGTGTTGTTTGTTGTGTTACTCACATCAATATTTTGCTTCATCAAAGATGTACCTCCACCTGCTTTGTGTGTTGTTTTTTGTGTTACTCACAGCACTATTGTGCTTCAAAGCTGTCCTTCATCCATTAGATGGATGGAGATTTTGAAGTTTTTAGCACCACTGTTGTTGGGGACACTTTTATGAGGACACTGTTGTTGGGGACACTGTTGTCGGTGTGGGAGAACTTATATACCGGAGGTGCAGCACTGAAGCTGAGCCCGCAGCCGCGGGCTCAGCGGCAGGCTGAGGCTGAGGTAAGGGGGGTACTTACCAAATGTCATTGGACATTCCGCGGGGAAAAGCGCGAGGGCGCAGCATGTGAGATTCTATAGTTGGCGCGGTTGATTGGTCGAGCGGACAAAGGCCGCTTCAGTATGCGCAACGTAGGGGACCGGGTGGAACCACGGGGTTCGGGGCACCAGGCCCGCAAGCGGAGCGGGGGCAGAAGGAGTGGAGTCGTGCGCAGGGGAGCAACAGACGGCTGCAGGGGTCAATGGGGTATAGTAGTTGGGGACAGGCTGCAGTGCAATGCGGGATTGAGGAGACAGGCAAGTAGGGCTCCAGGGATGGTACCGGGGATTGCGGGTCAGGACCCGGGGGAGTGTTGTATAAATAGAGTTTGGACCAGGGTTGCAGGAGATTATCTTATCTTATCATCAAAGTAGATAGCTATCAACTACAGTGCATATAAGAAATCACTTTACTTTAGAACTCTCTCAGCAACTTTCAGCGTGTGCGGACAAGCGGAACTGTGAAGGGCAACATCAGGAAGACAAACGCAAGAGGAACGGTCCCCTTGCTGAGTAAAGGTGTTGCAGGGAATTCAGTTAACTATCCGCTAACAGTTGTTTATCCCGCAGAGGAAATAAAAGAACCACCAGAACCAACCAGGAAGAAGGGCAACCTACCGTTTCTTTTACCGGGGTCGCCTTTATTTCCACATTGGGGACACTGTTGTTGGGGATGGAGTTGGATGCAGTGAGAAAGTTGGCCAAGCTGGGGCAGTTGGTTTGAGCTGAGGAGAGTGGCAGTATTTTCTATGTCACCATTGAAGAAGCCATCCTTGGGATATGGCCAAAGGTTGACCATTTTTTGAATGTGTGTGGAGTGGTGTCAACAAACTGTACTCTATTCCACAGGCGTTGATAAACGCACGCCAACGCCAACCCGCAAGCCACTTTTTTTGGCGTGCGGGGCCTACACGCCAAAAAAAATTGGCGTGTAGGGTCTACACGCCAAAATAAATTGGCGTGTGAGACCCACACGCCAATTTTTTTGGCGTGCGGGTCCCCCCTCGCTCACGTAATCGAATGGGAGGGCCCATTCGATTACGTGAGCGGGCCGGCTGACGAGGTTATACAACCTCGTCAGCCGGGAGGACTTCCTCCCCGCACAAGGCTGTATAACCTCGTCGGCCGGGAGGACTTCCTCCCGGCTGACGAGGTTATACAACCTCGTCAGCCAGGAGGAAGTCCTCCCGTCTGAAGTCCTCCTGGCCGACGAGGTTATACAGCCTCGTCGGCCAGGAGGACTTCCTCCTGGCTGACGAGGTTGTATAACCTCGTCAGCCGGGAGGAAGTCCTCCCGGCTGAAGTCCTCCTGGCCGACGAGGTTATACAGCCTCGTCGGCCAGGAGGACTTCCTCCTGGCTGACGAGGTTGTATAACCTTGTCAGCCAGGAGGAAGTCCTCCCGGCTGACGAGGTTATACAACCTTGTCAGCCAGGAGGACTTCCTCCTGGCCGACGAGGTTGTATAACCTCGTCGGCCGGGAGGAAGTCCTCCCGGCCGACGAGGCTATACAGCCTCGTCAGCCAGCCCGCTCACGTAATCGAATGGGACCTCCCATTCGATTACGTGAGCGGGATCCCCCCACACGCCAAACAATTGGCGTGCGGGGCCCACACACCAATTTTATTTGGCGTGCGGGGCCCACACGCCAAAAAAATTGGCGTGTGGGTCTCACACGCCAAAAAAAATTGGCGTGTAGACCCTACACACCACTTTTTTTTGGCGTGTAGGCCCCGCACGCCAAAACAAATTGGCGTGCGTGCTTGGCGTGCGTTTATCAACGCCCCTATTCCACAAATAGTGGCGTGTACAGTACGGAATAAAAATTCTTACACTTAAAAAAGTGTAATAAAAATAACAATAAGCAAAATTACTTTGGTGCTTTGTTAAAAACACTAAGTATAAAAAAAACAGTTTACTACCCTGCTGCCAGACTTCTGTTATGGGAATAAATATCCTCAGAAGGGCTAACCAGACTTTAAAATGGTTCTTCCAACTAAATTAAGGAGTATTAATTTAATTGGGGGGATTTGAAGAACTCTAACTATTACAGATAGTTATAAGTATAAAAAGGCCAGTCCTCCTTACTTACAGGAGAAGGTGAGCGCCTTGGAAGCTTATAATAAGTTATCTAGTAATGGTTAAAGTTGATGGGGGGAGGATGTCTTCAATTTGGTGAAGAAACCTCCTCCTTAAATAATAAATATTTTGTATCAATCCCTCTGTAATTTATTTGACAGTGGGCATTGGGGTAATGTTGAAAGGTGAATTTGATCAGCCTTTTCGTGTTAAGAAGTGAACAATGGTTTCATTTTTAATTAAAATGATACCATATTTATTTCACATTAATTAAATTAATTCAATGTTTATTTTTCTGAATTAAACTAAATAATTATTAATCACATGTACATGTAGCGGCCTGTGGGGTTAGTGCTTGGAAAAGCGCTTGCTCTGGAGAGTTAAACATGTGGGAATTAATTTAGAAGTCATTATTGCATAATTAATATACTTTACATAAAGATTTACCTTTTATTTACGTGTAATTTTATACTATAAATTACCATGTGTTAATCTTGGATCTTCCACGATTTTCAAGAAGAAAACTATGCCAATAAATGGTTCTTTATCCATTTATTGAATGTTTGAAAATTAATTTTCCAAAGATTTTCATTAATTAAATTATAACTTATTTTTTGGTAACAAATAGATAGGATTTAAATAAATGATTTTATTGGATGTGGTCATGAGTGTGGCTTGAACTTAAGTCCTTATGTTTATAACAGTTATCACTAAGCTAGTCTTTAACTGTTAGACTATTGTACAATTTTATAAAATGTTATAGTCTAATTTCCCTTCTGTTAAGACTGTCAATGTAAATAAAAGATAATAATAAAAATAAAGAATAATTATAATTATTCAAGCTTGCAGTTTCAATTATTACATGTTACATACTACATGTAATATCTTGGTGGCTGACAAGTGGTGTGGAGGTAGGTAGTACGTCTAGGATTGTTGGTTGGAGTTGTCTGACTGAGGATGTTTGGGTGTTGGGGGATTATCAATTGTCTGAGTGGGGTTTTGTGATTGTGAGGGACTAGCTGGGGCGGGGGATGGGTTGGATGGTGTATGTTGCTGGAGCAAGTTATTGGCTTCTGCAGATGTCCTTTCCACTTGATTTTCCTCATTGTCTGACTTCTTTTAGTCCTCCTTTATATTTGCTAAAAGTTTGATGAGGATCAACCTTTCATCTTCCTTCAATTCCGGGTGCCAGGATAGCTCAGAGCATGTCTCCCACTGCGAAATGGGTTGTATTTCTTACAACCCCCCGCGGTAATGTCTGCTGGATCCAACCAATATAAGATTGGTCTGGAAACCCAATCTTGCATTGGCTGAGCCTCCCAATACATTTAAAGGGCCATTTAATGTATTGGTGGGCCCCGCCAATATAAGATTGGTCTCCCAAACCAATTGTATATTGGTTGGCTCCGGCCAACGTTACTGCAGGGGGTTGTAAGTGATACAACCCTCTTTGCAGTGTCCCAGAGATCAACGCCTGATGAACAAGATGTAAAATGTTAGCCAGTGGGATCTTACCATGAAACAAAGATAGAATGATAACTCATGTCCTAGTTCACTATTGCCAGACATTGTGTGAAGGGGCCGAGAGGCGGATTTTGGAGTTTTGAGTGCGTGCGGTGTGGGAAAAAGGAACCTGTTTTCAAGTGACAAGTTGAATTGTACAAATTAGTATCAATATGGTGAATTTGGTGGCCTTTAGGGCTACTGGCTGGGCCGTTTGGGCTCTTTTTAGGTTAAGATGGGGCTTTGCAGACCCATGGAGGCTTGGTGGCAGGCTATTGATGGCCTCGGGGGCTAATGGGTGGGCCTTTTAGGCCCTCTGCAGCTGGAAATTGGGGGCTTGTTTCCTTTGGGTGCTTGTGGGAAGACTGTTGATGGCCGTTGTGGTGCCGGCATTTGGCCCTTTCGAGGGCTTGGGCTGGGTCTACTAGCACCTTTGGGGCTTGGGGCCACGCTTGTTGGGGCCTTTGGGGCTTGGGTCTTTGCCCAGTTGGCCCTTTTGCTGTTGATTATTTGCCCCTATGGCCCATAGGGGCCTTTTGGGGGAAGTTTGTTGTCCCTTTGGGCCCTTGTGGGCCTTTGAGGCGGGGCCTGGTGAGCTTAGGGGGGCAATGGGATCTAGGGGGTGCTTACCTGAGGGCCTGCGGCGTTTGGGGCGGGCGCTGGGGCATGGTGGGGCGCGGACGGTGGAGGCGCTGGGAAGTGAGATTGAGGTGGGTGGTTGGATTTGGGGTGGGGGGGGGGGGGGGTTGGGAGGCCAGCCAAAATCAATTTGGCTGGCCTGCTGACATCACCAGAGATTTCCAACTTGGAAATCTCTGCTGATTTCAGCCAATACACATACACCATGGTGTATGTGTATTGGTTGGTGTGACAGCGGGCACACCAATGAATCTCCCATGGCCCATGGGTTATGTCCTATGGGAGACTATAAGTCTCCCATACGCCATACGCCAGGGCATGTGGGCCCACCTGCATATACATTGGTGTGCGGGTGGGCCGCCGGCAAGCACACCAATCAGGATTGGTGTGCCTTTCAAGCATGCCAATCCTGATTAGCATGTTTCCCAGGCACACCAATGGATTGGCAATGGGTGTGCCTTGAAACAAGCTAGCGTGGATTGGTGTGCCTGCCAAAATGGGCTGGCGGGGGCATCAAAACATGCTAAAATGGTATGGTGCACCCCTGGCGTGGGCATGTGTTTTTATCAACACCCACCTTTATAAGGTTAGCTGTCAGTCTTCTCCTGGTTGACTAATTTGTAAACCAACTCTGAAAAGTATAAGTATTTTAGGATATCCTCTGTGCCACGCTTGGACACTATAGAGAGATTGATGTTGATATTTGACCTTCAGAATATTAGGCTTGAGAGAGGGCAATCTTAATGGAGGGTCTGATTGGACCAAGGAGCAGTTTTTAATGTGAAAAAGGCTCAGACTTGATGATTTTATTTCTTCTGGCACACAATCCAGATTAAGTATCTTAGTACAACTGTGATCAAAAAGTGGTTGAGGAAACAACTGAATATTGTAACACCAGGAAAAAAAAGTTGGAACCTCCATGGAGGTGACTTCTCTATATCCCCAACTTATCCCACCTCTATCTACTATGTATCCTTGGTGTGCACCAATTTTATCTCCATGCCTATCTATTATGTATCACCAATGTATAATGATACATCAGAGGAGTTTTCAAAAAAAAAATCAAAAGATCCAATTGTTTTTATAGAAATTTCTGAGGCAAGAAATTCTTTTTATTACAACCAATGTTTAATCAATTACAGCTCATAACAAAATCAAACAAATTATAATTTGTGAAATGGAGACTATAGTTTGAGCTTGGATGAAAATTATATCCAACCATGGCTTATCTATTACTACAGTTCTTGGAAAACATGACCATAGAACTCTGAAATGAGCCAGTTATATTTTAAAAGTGCATACATCACCCCAGGAGATCCACCACCCCCACTGCCAACACCTTGGAAGCTGAATTTCTGATATGCGCAAGCTTCAAAATCCAACAAAACATCAAGCAGCTTGATCAAGTGAAATTCAAGGTTTCAAAAATGTTCTTTACAACATGGCTAACATAAACTCCTTTTGGTTTTCAACTCTGGCACAATTGCTGCACAGTCATTTAACCACAACTAATATGTTATTTTGTATAAATTTGATATTTTGGGATTAAACCTGGAAATAAAACCAATCTTGATAATCAAATTGAAGTAAACAACATGATTTATTATAAGCCATTTATTGCAAAATTCAAGTTGAAAAATTCAACCTTTCCTGTTGAAAAGGAACAAAATTCTTATTCCATACCCCTTGTCTATGTTGAAACCTTGCATTGGTAAGAATGATTCTTTTGTACCCATCATCTATTTAATTTGAAGCCAATATGGCATTGGTTTCCCCAATTTTTTTACTTCCTCCATGTTCACAAGTTTCAGAAAAACGGTGATATCATATTCTTTTGCCTTCATCAGATTATTTGTAATTATTGAAAGTGCAAGTTGAACTAAGAACACAAGCTTAAAAATCTCCTATCAAAAAGAATCTATGGAATGTGGGCCTTAAATTCTGCAAAAAATCAACAAAAGATTATTCCATTGATTTTGGTGCCACATTGCACATTCATAAATATGGTATATAGATTTTTCTAAAATCAAATTGAATGCCCTGGTCAGAATCAGGAAACACTATCCAGGTGTAGGATCATTTTTTTCCCCCAAATATATTAATATCCATGTGAGAATCACCATTTTAACCTCCTATGAATTTTGTGTAGACTATATCTCTCATTTCTGTCTCAATACATTTCAAACTAACACATAATTTAATTTAGACACAACAAGATTTCAGGTGGGGATCAATTTCTTTTTTGATTCTCTCTTCAAATCTGCTTAAATTTATCCCTGTCAAGTCCCAAAAAGATTTGTAAGAGAAAAGATGTTATTGATCCTACTGAAATTTGGCCATTCAATTACATGAGAATTTTTAAATATCCACAAAAATAAAAGATTTTGATCTAAATGCTGTATTACTAAAGAGCTGAAACACTGAGATAAGCAGATTAGAGATGAGAAGAAAACTAGAAAGAATGAGAAAGACATGAGAGACAAACATTGAGCTGAGGAGTTGATAGGTAAGACAATCTATGGAAAGGAGTTTGAAGAGAACAGGACTAGTGGGAATGTAGGACTGTAAAGGGAGTTAGTTGAATGATAAAGGATGAGTTATGAGCAAAGAGAATCTCACCAGGCAGGACAATATAAGGTTGTAGTAAAAGAGGAGAGAAGGAATAGAATGGGAAGAAGAAGGAACACAAGAAAGAGGGGAGAGAAGAAGAAGAAGTGAAGAGTAGTGAAGAGATGGTTGAGATGAGTAAGTGAAGTGTTGAAGAATGTTGAGTTGATTGAGTGTTGATTTTTTTGTGATAGTTGATTGAGGAAGAGTCGAGTGAAGGAAGAGAATGAAGAAGTGGTGAAATGGAATTAAGCTAGTGAGTTGGATGAAAGAGGAAGAGGATGACAAAAGTGGTTGAACTTGGAACGTGTGACATTTGTGTGATTTTTACACACCCCGTGACTGGTGAGATTTGATGTGGGGAATGATGAATAGCGGATTGATGGTCTTGATAAGATTGATGATGAATGATTTAGGAGCAGCTTTGGTTAAAGCATTGGCTAACATGTTGAAAGTATGAATCAAGGTGATTTTGATGTTCTTGTTCTTGAGTTCTTGACGAATTCCCTCGGTCTTGCGATTGATATGTCTTGTTTTCGGATTTGCACCAAATTTCTTGACTTTGTCATCTAAGCCTTTATTATCAATGTGGTGGTGATTTGCATATTGATCTACGATTTGAGAATCAGTTGTCATTAAGCTTTCATTGAGTTCTTTATTATTGATGTAGTGTGTCGCAGAATTGATTTTAATGTTCCAAATATCAGAGAGTAAAGCTTTGAGCCAGCTTCCTTCGTGATAGGAGTTGACTAGAGGGTTGAGTTCAGCTTCAGTGGAAGAATAAGTGACATTGTGTTGTCGACTGCTGTTCCAAGAGATAATAGAACCAAAAAGGTAACACAGGTACCCTGATTGAGAAGTCCTAGTTTGAGGATTGTCGCCCCATGAGGCGTCATTGTAGATTTTGAGTAGTTGATTGGGATGTCGAATTTCAAGAGTAAATTTCATGTCTTTGGTGTGTTGAAGATATTGCCAAACCTTCTTGAGTTCGTGCCAATGAGTGAGACCGGGTTTGATGGAATATCGAGCTAAACTTGAAACAGCAAAACTAATATCGGGTCTTGTGTAACCGGCTATGTAGTTCAAAAAGCCTATTGCGGATCTGTAGTTAATATTTTCTTTCTTGAAGAGCAAATGATCTTCATCTGATGCTTTGTTCAACTTGAGATTAGGAGTGAGTGGAGTGCTAGATGGTTTGCAGTTCTGCAGACTGAGTTCTTCTAGACCATGTTCGATGTGATTTGGTAATGAAAGAAGAATCTTGGTTCCCATCCGTTTGAACTTCATTCCTAGGATTGTATTTGGTGCATGGCATGTAGAGTTGGAGAAACGTTGAGAGAATTTCTGCTTGAATTGATTTCCCAAACAGACAAGAATCAAGTCGTCAACATGAAAGAATATTTGAGAAATGTTGTCATTGCAGAGGTAAAGACAGGGGTCGCAAGTAGATTTGTAGAATCTAATTGATTCTAGCCAAGAAACAAGTGTTTCATACCAGTTCTTTGGGGCTTGTTTTAGGCCATAGAGGTCCTTCTTGAGCTTGAGAAATGGAGCATTGTGATTGACTCCTTTGGGTGTGTTGATGAAGACTTCTTTGGTTAGTGGAGCATGAAGGAAAGCTCCTTGAACGTCGAATTGAGTTATGTCAGCCTCCCTGATGCCAAGGACAAGTCCTTCTAGCTACAGGTGGTGCAAGAATGAATTGAAAAGAGTGGTAAAATCTGGGTAAGGTAAAAGAGTTACAATTCCCAAATAATATGGGGGAATTGTGACGTAAAATTTAGAGAAAAAGGTGGTAATAATTATATTAAATAAATTTAATATAATTAAAACCAGAGGGGCCTGATAAATCAGGGGTGGTTTAGATCCCTCTAAGGTATCTTACAAATAAATTGCAGAGGATTTAGGTACCTGGAACACTGGGGCCTGTTGGAACAGGGGTGGTTTAATCCCAGGAAAGGAAAGTGGGGAATATCTTCAAGAAAAGGGTTATTACTTACTAGTAATAATCCTTGAGGGATCTTGGGTATATTCTGGGTGAAACTGGACAGCTTGAAGCGCTTGGATGGATGGATGGTGGAGCTGGATGGTCACTGTGAAGTTGTTGGGGAAGACAGGGCTAAAGAATAACTACTAAGAAGCTTACCAGACTGTGTTATAAAGATGTATATCTAATAATAAGTGGGTAAGGTTGTTAGTGGGTATTGGGAAGCATGAGGAGCCTTCTTTGGGCGGTTGAAGAGCTCCTTAAATAGTCTTGAGTTCCCTCTGGGGACCCTGTAGGTGTTATTGGCCAACTTGTGGGATCTTTGGACCACATTTTGGCCATTTTTGCTTTCTTGGTGACGCTTCAGCAGCCCTTGCTTTGAATACACGTCACCAATTGAGTTTATTATGATATTTATTTATTATTTGTTCATTTATATTGAGGGACAGTCTGTAGTACATTAGTACTAGTTGTTATGGATTAATACTAGTGGCTTATTTGTATTTATAATAAGCCACAGTATTGTTTGTACTGTTTGTTCACTCAATATATTTTATTTATATGTATAAATAAATAATACCATTCATTATATTTAATTATTTAGTCCCCAGTGATCTTTATTACATATGTAACATATGTAATGAGGTCACTGGGGCGTGTTTTTATAGATTTGGGTGTACCTGAGTGACTGTGGAGTCCGCGTGCTAAGTTGAGAGCCTGTAAGGGGCTTAATGTTTGCGCAGGGGCTTATATCCCAGCTTTGGCGCGGGCTTTCAGTCACGCGGGTTGAACTTCAAGTTCTGCGGACTGCGGTACGCGGGGTTTGAGTGAAACACGGTGTATTTACACTATCTCTCCTAATTTACACAACACCTCATTTCCATGACTGGAAATGGGGTTTAAGCATATGTATATATATATATAAGCATTTAATTACGGCAAGTACTTTTTATTTAAAAGGTACTTGCTAATTCTTCCTTGCTAATTTACATAGTGAAGGAGTGGGAATTAGGGGTACCTGTGAGTGAGGTACCCTAGGTTAAATTTAGTGTAGATTCAGAATATTAAATAATATTCTAACTATTATTTGATATTCTATATTTTTTTATAATAATTTTGTGGGAAACTTGTGACAGGTTGCTCTGTCATAGTAGCAAGCTGACAAGTTATGTTGAGGTTTTGATGAAGAGCGTATAGCAGAGTCATCCTGAGAGTGGAGACCTTGCCTGTGGGGGCAAATGTTTGCTCATAGTCTGTTCCTTGGATTTGATCGAATCCTTGAACACATAATCTAGCTTTGTGTTTGAGAGGGTCGCCATGGGTGTTGTCTTTGATCTTGAACACCCATGTGGTTGATAGCAGATTAGGCGGTTCCTCGTAGTAATTCTCCCACACTTCATGATTTTCAATTGACTTTATTTCTTTTTCAATTGCTGCTTTCCACATTTTCTCATCTGAGCAACAAATGGCCGATTCAAATGAATTCAGTTCGTAATAATGATGGAAGCCGGAGCTTTCTGGAGGTTTGATTTGAGATCTGCCTCTAAGGGTTTGAGGTGTTTGTTGATCTGTTGGAGTGTTTTTCAATTGAGGAGTTAGTGCTCTGCAAATCTCTTCGTTCGAGTCACTTGAGTCATTGGATTTGACTTCAGGATTTCCATTTCCCTCCAGGTCCAATGACTCAATGCTCGTTCCATTGATGAGATCTCGCTGAGTATCATTTTGATCTTCTGCAACTACAACCGGGATCGATGACTCGGCTTCTGTGACAAATTCGCAGTCGTCGCAGGATGGAAGATTTGATTTTCCCTTCAAGAATCTCACATGTTTGCTTTTGGCGATCAATCCATTTTTCAGGAGGATCCGATAAGATTGAAGCAGTACATTGAAGCCCACCAAGTTCCCTTCTTGACCTTTTGACTTGAATTTTTGACCCTTGTTCCTATTCACATTAAGAATAACGGCACCCGTGCCTATAGGTTTCAAAAACGACTCCGGTAGCTTCCGACCATGGAGTTTTTCCCAGGGAGTCTCCGATTTGCCCTTTTGAGGGATTTGATTGAGGGCTAGGCAACATGATTTCAAAATTTCATGCCAGTAAGCCTTTGCAATCTTGGTTGATTCGAATGTTGCCCTCATTGATTCAACAATTGTTTGGTTTGCTCGTTCCGCTCTACCATTGTGTTCAGGATGGTAGGGTTTGGATATCAGCCTTTTGATGTGATTTTGATCCAGATAATTGACTAACCTCGCCCCAATGAACTCTCCTCCTCCTTCTGAGCAGATCAGGCTTGGTAGGTAACCAAGGCGCTTCTTTTCACCTTTGAGGAGTTTGAGAGTACGTCCGTTGTGTCCTCTTTCTTAATCAACGGGATACCTGCCAAGTAGCCGGAATAGTTGTCAACAATAGTGAGAATGAAGCGATTCTTGAGTTTTGACTTGGGAGATATGGGACCAATCAAGTCCAAATGGATTCATTCAAATACTTTTGACACCAGCTTGGATTCTCCCTTGAAGGGTTGTTTTGTTATTTTCAAGAGAACGCAAGGTTTGCATTCAAAGTTTTCTCGCTCTGATTTTGAGATTGATGGCGAAATGAATGGTTGCAGACGATGAATGGAAGCGTGGCCAAATTTTTCATGGATGATTTGAAGTGATTCATTGCTCGAGTCAGAGAAGTGTGAGTAATTTGAAGAATTTCTGACTTTCTCAGGATTGTTCACAAGATACATGTTGTTCTTGATCCGTCCACCAAAGATCTTGATTCCTTCTCTTTCAACTCCAAATTCCCCTCCTCCTGCTCTTACAATGCAGTGATTTTTTTCCAGAAGCCCAGGACTGATTAGATTAATTACTATATCCGGAACGTAGAGACAATTGTTCAGCGAGACAATTGTCTTTCCCCATTGAAGAGTGACTCGACCGTGTCCCTTGATCGGAAGATTGGCATCTTCTTTTCCGGTACATAAAGAATCTAGTCGTTTGAGGTTTAATTCATCAAAGTAATGTTTGTTGTTAAACACGTGGCATGATGACCCGCTATCAAGAATGATCTTTGATTTTTCGTTGCCTTTCTCAATCCATAGCGTTATCAATGAGATGAAATAGCTGGATTTTTTTTCCTTCTTTCCATTTAGCTTGAGCCTCTTGCCACCAGTCTGGCGCTTTGTCTGAATGGAGGTGCCAGCACGATTCAGACAAATGGTTCCCGTCTTGTTTTGGATTATGATACCCTGCTGTACACCATTTGATCCCCAATGATTTTGAGGACTCTGACCGGTCTTCCCTTTGAGATTGATTTTGTTTATTTTTGGTGAATAATTTTGCTTGAGTTGAAGTTACTGATTCTTTCACCTTGGCTCGAGCTTCATTGTTGAATTGAATGAGGTGATTACACATGAATTCGACCGTCAGATCCTTATCTGAGTGCATCACTTGTCGTTTGAGCATATGAAGGTTTTCTGGGAATTTGAAGAGTATCAGGTAGGCCAAAATATCTTGAGGCAAGTTGATTCCTGCGTCTACTAGCCTCTTTATCAAGACCTTGATGTCTGTGACAAAGGATTCCAGAGCGTCTTCTCTAAACCTGACGTAGAGAAACTTGTTGAACATGTGCGCTCTATTTGACGATTGAGATGAGGCAAATTGTTCCTTTATCGCCATCCAGAGTAGTTTTTCCGAGCCTCTGTTGTCTGCCGTGACAATTTTATTATGTGTCACACTGTCAATTTTTGAGATAATGAGAAGTTTCAATTCCACATTTGTTTCACTTGCTAGAGTTGAAGTTTCCGATTCTAGGTCTTGAAGAACCCCTTGTAACTCTAGCAAGGCAGTCATTTTTTCCTTCCAAATCAAGTGATTTTCCTCCGTTAGCTGTGGGTTTGTATCCAGCGCCGACTTCAACATTGCTTTTCAAAAGCCGTTGTTTAAGGTTGCGTTCAACATCCTCCAGCGTAACAAGTTATTGATTATCCTTCCAGCGTTGCGTCAGCTCTCCATTTGAATTTGTCGGTCGAAGGCTTTTAACCGTAAAAGATTTTGATCTAAATGTTTTATTAATAAAGAGCTGACACACTGAGAGAAGCAGATTAGAGATGAGAAGAAAACTAGAAAGAATGAGAAAGAAATGAGAGACAAACATTGAGCTGAGGAGTTGATAGGTAAGACAATCTATGGAAAGGATTTTGAAGAGAACAGGACTAGTGGGAATGTAGGACTGTATAGGGAGTTAGTTGAATGATAAAGAATGAGTTATGAGCAAAGAGAATCTCACCAGGCAGGACGATATAAGGTTGTAGTAAAAGTGGAGAGAAGGAATAGAATGGGAAGAAGAAGGAACACAAGAAAGAGGGGAGAGAGGAAGAAGAAGTGAAGAGTAGTGAAGAGATGGTTGAGATGAGGAAGTGAAGTGTTGAAGAATGTTGAGTTGATTGAGTGTTGATTGTTTTGTGATAGTTGATTGAGGAAGAGTCGAGTGAAGGAAGAGAATGAAGAAGTGGTGAAATGGAATTAAGCTAGTGAGTTGGATGAAAGAGGAAGAGGACAACAACAGTGGTTGAACTTGGAACGTGTGACAGTTGTGTGATTTTTACAAAAAACAGCTTAAGTCATTTACTTGGAATCTTCCCGCATGGAAAAGCCCTCTTGGGTATCAAATCTCCTGTATAATTTTGTGATGTTGTTGATGAATGTATACCATCCTGTTTCTGTGTTACTGCTATGAATCCTAGATTATCCTTACATTAGCCTTTAGATAATTTTCAAAAACCATGTCAAGTCCTCCGGTAAGTTATGCAAAATTACTGAGAAAGAGCAAGAAATTGAAAATCATGATAATTCGCTTGATGATATATTTCTTACCATATCTCTTACCATTTAATTCTGGAAGCCTTTTGATCTCACCTCCTATCATCACACTGTTTGTTTACCACTAAGACCCAAGATTACTTATTATAAAAGAATGGTTGACACTGGAACCTGGTTTGCGTCAAAACAACTCCAGTAAAATGCTGATGAAAAATGAAATGACTTAGGATCCTCATTTCCTAGGAAGAGCACCTCAAAAGAATCTGTATTAAAAGATGTATCACTTTGGGCAAAGGTAAGGTGACATCTTGTAATACCAAGTTGCCATTTTTTAAAATATATGTAATGTCTATTTTAGAACTGAATGAAAGAACCTGGAACAGTATATCTTCCACTGTATCTATCCCTAAAAATAAGGATAAATTGAAAGGTGAAGAAAAAAACAAGGAAGCCATAGCAATTGTGAAGGCATCAAGAAGGTATACCCCTGATCCCTTGAAAAATCCAATGGTTCCACATTCTAATAATTACTTCTAGTACCTTGAAGCAGACTCAAATAGTAATTCACTGTTAGCCAGTGACCATTTTTTACCCAGCTCTTGTATTTATAGATTACCTTTTCAGCAACGGTGGGCCCGCTACGCTAACAATAGCTGTAGCGTAGCGTAATGTTAGCTTTTGTCGCTACGCTAACACAAAGTTACTGTTAGCGGTTTTTTTTTTCAGCTAACGCTACAAAAATTTTGTAAAAAAAAAAAATAGCTGTAGCGTAGCGTTAGCGACTTCAAAAAAAAAAAGTTAACGCTACAGGAATTACCTGTTAGCTGATTTGTAGCGGTGTTAGCTGGAACAAACGCTACGCTAACTGTTAGCGTAGCGCTCTTGTCAGCTACGCTAACTGTTAGCGTAGCGCTCTTGTCAGCTACGCTAACTGTTAGCGTAGCGCTCTTGTCAGCTATGCTAAATCATAGTGCCCTGTTGCGGTAAGCTAACTGTTAGCTTAGCACTACACTAACTGTTAGTTTAGTGCTATACTTGCAGGAGTATAGCAAACATGTCTTTTATTGAGGATTTGAAGCTATTAAATTAGTATTTCAATGAATCTGATGATTAAAATAAGGATTCCAGAACGGTGTCGTCCCGAGATCCATCACTTCACATCAAAGGCATTTCAATAAAAATAGATTAGACATCAACATAAGGACATTATCCTAAATTTTGAGGCCAAATGAAGTTTATTTTATAGTTAACAGGGGGGATGGCCAAATGGACAGCTCAGAAAGCCACAGTGGATTGTGTTTTTTATGAGCCAAAAGCCACATGGAAAAACAATTTGTTTTTGAAAAAAAAAAAAAAAAAGACAAAAAAAAAAGACAAAAAAAAAAAAAAAAAAAAAAAGACAAAAAAAAAAAAAAAAAAAAAAAAAAAAAAAAAAAACTTAAAGATAGAGATTAAAAATAGATGAATCAGAAATAAGCTGTTTTGATTGCTGTACTTGCTCAAGTACAGCAGTTAAAGCAGCATTTTGATTGGTTTACTTGTGCAAGTACAGATTTTTGACCGCTTTACTTGTGCAAGTTCAGGAACCTAATTGAGCAGAGTGGACAAGATTTGACCCAAGACAGGGGAATTTATCACTCCTGCTATATTAAAAGTGAGTGCAAAATACCTAATTGGTGTCAACCTCATCACAAATCCTACTCACCAATGAGGGTGACACTGATGAGGTATGTTGCAGTTACTTATAGTATAGAGGGAGTGATAAATTCCCCTGTCTTGGGTCAAATCTGGTCCACTCTGCTCAATTAGGTTCCTTTACTTGCACAAGTAAAGCAATCAAAAATCTGTACTTGCACAAGTAAACCAATCAAAATGCTGCTTTAACTGCTGTACTTGAGCAAGTACAGCAATCAAAACAGCTTATTTCTGATTCATCTATTTTTAATCTCTATCTTTAAGTTTTTTTTTTTTTTTTTTTTTTTTTTTTTTTTTTGTCTTTTTTTTTTGTCTTTTTTTTTTGTCTTTTTTTTTTTTTTTCAAAAACAAATTGTTTTTCCATGTGGCTTTTGGCTCATAAAAAACACAATCCACTGTGGCTTTCTGAGCTGTCCATTTGGCCATCCCCCCCTGTTAACTATAAAATAAACTTCATTTGGCCTCAAAATTTAGGATAATGTCCTTATGTTGATGTCTAATCTATTTTTATTGAAATGCCTTTGATGTGAAGTGATGGATCTCGGGACGACACCGTTCTGGAATCCTTATTTTAATCATCAGATTCATTGAAATACTAATTTAATAGCATCAAGGCCGCACAACAAGACATTTTGTGCAAGGGAAAAACTTTCACCATTCCCACATCCTTTTATTTGCCCAACCACCTCACACCAACTATCGGTAAAATAAACCAATATGTAATCCACCAAAAACATTCTTTTCTGGATCTAAAATTTTGGTCCTGGTTTGAATTCAAACACGAGAAAGAAGATGGATTTCTCTTCTAAGAGCTTTAATGCAGCAGGATTTTACCTGCTGAAGTCATAAACACAGCTTTTATACAGCAGCCATGTTAACTTGTGAAACTAACCGTTAGCAAGCAAAAAAAAACCCACTATTTGAGCATAGTGTAATTGGAGAAACTTCAGCTAACAGCTAACATCCAGCAGGAAAAATATCAGCTAACAGCTAATATTTAGCGGAAAAAATATCAGCTAACAGCTAACATTTAGCGTAGCGTAGCGATGATGCCGCTACGCTACTGAGAACTTCAAAATCTGTTAGCGCCAGAAACATTACGCTACTTGTTAGCGTAGCGGTGAATTTTTCCCGCTAACGCTACAACAAAATGGCTTGAAAAATTTGTCGCTACGCTAACTGTTAGTGTAGCGGAGTGAAATTTCAGCTAACGCTACAAATTTTCTGGGAAAAAAAAAACCCGCTACGCTAACACGTAGCGGTCAAATAGCGTAGTGTAGCGTAGCGGCCCACCGTTGTTTTCAGCTTCCATCTGTCATTTTATAATATCAACTTTGGTTAGAAATGATTCGCATGATTTGAAAAATCTCATTCTTTTTCCATGAATAATCAATAAATTTTGGATTCAAACCAAACAATCTTGCCATATCCTATGATCTTATGTCGAACCCCAATCTTAACTACCCAATTACTCATAAGCCGGCCAGGCTTTTCTGTTGTAGATTAAGCCCGCCGGGCTTAAACAGAACCCTTGATTTTCCTTGTTTTCCTGCGCATACAATATTTCTTTAGTTCAAGCATCCTTAAGCCCACCAGGCTTAATATCAATGAATTTAGGATTAAAACCAAACACTTTTGATGTATTCTATCATCTTATGCGGGACCCAATCATACTTACCTAGTGACACACAAGCCCACCAGGAATATCTTTTTTAGATTAAGCCCGCAGGGCTTAAAAACACCCCTGTGCTTCCTTGTTGCCCTACACTCAAAGTCTTTTAGTCCAAGAATTCTTAAGCCTGCCGGGCTTAATATCAATCAATCTGGATTCAAAAAAAAAAAAAAGATCCAGATTCTATGATTTTACGTGTTTCCCAAAACTTACTTAATTGGTGACCCATAAAACTGCCAGGCTTTTCTGATTTAGATTAAGCCCGCCAGGCTTAAATACTAACTGAGCTTGTCATTTTTGGCCTGACCCTCGATTTTTTTTGGTCCAACCATACTTAAGCCCGCTGGGCTTAATCACTAAGATGAAGCCCCAGCTCATAATTATACTTTTATGCTACAGTACAAGTGGCGATGTCAGATCTTCCAGGAATTTTTGAGGAGATATTTATCAAGGGAAAATAAAGAGGATGTGGACAGGAATTCTGGATACTAAAACCTGAGTCATGAGAAAACAAAGAAATACAGTCCGCTAAGTTGTGTCAGCTTGCTACTATGACAGAGCAACCTGTCACAAGATCTCCACAAAATTATTATAAAAATACATAGAATATCAAATAATAGTTAGAATATTATTTGATATTCTGAATCTACACTAAAATTAACCTAGGGTACCTCAATCATAGGTACCCCTAATTCTCACTCCTTCACTATGTAAATTAGCAAATAAGAATTAGCAAGTACCTTTAGAAGGCACTTGCATTAACTAATGCTTATATGCAAATATACATATGCTTAAACCCCATTTCCAGTCACGGAAATGAGGTGTTGTGTAAATTAGGGGAGATAGTGTAAATACACCGTGTTTTACTCAAACCCCGCGTACCGCAGTCCACATAACCTGAAGTTCAACCCGCGTGACTGAAAGCCCGCGCCAAAATTGGAACATAAGCCCCCGCGCAAGCATCAGACCCCTTACAGGCTCTCAGCTTGGCACGCGGACTCCTAAGTCACCCCAGGTACACCCAAATCAACAAAAACACGCCCCAGTAACCTCATGACATATGTAATGAAGATTACTGGGGACTAAATAATTAATTATATTGAATTATATTATTATTTTATACACATAAAATAAAATATATTGAGTAAACAAACAGTACAAACAATACTGTGGCTTATTATAAATACAAATAAGCCACTAGTATTAAATCTATAACAACCAGTACTAATTTACTAGAGACTACAAGTCAATATAAATAAATAAATATACTAATAAAATCAATTGGTGACGTGTATTCAAAGCAGGGGCTGCTGAAGCGTCACCAAGAAAGTAAAAATGGCCAAAATGTGGTCCAAAGATCCCACAAGTTGGCCAATAATATCTACAGGGTCCCCAGAGGGAACTCAAGACTAGTTAAGGAGCTCTTCAACCGCCCACAGAAGGCTCCTCATGCTTTTTTGATAACACCCAGACACTTACCCATATTCTATCAGATATTATTATCCATAAATATCCTGGTAAGTCCCTTGGTAGTATTCTTTTTAGCCCTGTCTTCCAACCAACAATTCAGTTACCACCCAGCTTCAACCTCTACCTTTTCAAGCGCTCAAAACTGTCCTGTTTCTACCCTGAATATCCTCAAGCTCCCCCTGTTTTATTACTAGTAAGTAATAACCCTTCTTTCTTGAGAATATTCCCCATTTCTTTCCACTGGGATTTAAACCACCCCTGTCCAAACAGGCCCCAGTTTTTCAGGTCATTAAATCCTCTGCATTTACGTGTAAGATACCTTAGAGGGATTAAACAACCCCTGATTAATCAGGCCCCTCTTGATTTTTTATTATATTAAAATTATTTTAATATAATTAATAATCTTCTTCCTCTCCTTTTTACGTCACAATTCTCATTATTACATTGAGAATTAGGCCACATCTTTACCTCCCAGAGTATTCCGCTCTACCATTTCATATCTTGCACCACGTGTAGCTAGAAGGGTTCTTCCTTGGCATCACGTAGGCTGACAAGTTGCATGGCAGAAAGTTACTCATCCAACAAGAAGTATTGACCTTGAGGAAATGCACATAGATGAACAGATATTTTGATTTCTATATAAACATTAGGTTTGAAATTTACAACAACTTTGGGGTCAGATTTTAGGACAGAAGATGGTGGATTAAATTCAAATTCAATATTTATGGGGAGAATTGAGTTACAGGAAGTGAAAGGAGTGATATATACGGGAACAGAGAAAACAAGGAGATATGTGAATGATGAAATTACAACACTTAGTGAAAATTAAACTCAACTGCAGTTTTTTCATCTGGTTTTTACCTGAATGAAAGGATCTTGAATAACCACATGCAAGCTGCACGCTTCTTGCATAAAGAACCACCCACAAAAATATTTATTTTTGGTTTGATGAAACTTCAAGTATTTTTTGTATAAGGCAGCTCAAATATTGCATTAAAATAACTGATTGGACATTTTCAAGGAGAGAGCTTCTCTTTGCACGTGGTATTTTCACTAGCCTTGGGGGGGGGGGTGGGTTAGATCAAACCCAAGACACTTGTTTGGTAGAGACCACATGAGAAAATGATGAATTCAACCCTGCAGTATGATATATTTCAAAACTGGATACATATGAGTGGATTCAGATAGCCAGACATCAGGCATAAAACATGTGTATCCCTCTGCTATCCCTTTAATCAAGTGATTGATATATGTTGGATACAAAGTGGAGACAGCGTGGTGAAATACAAAGACCTTGTTTTCCCTGAAGCAAATCCCTCTCAGGCTTCATAAATTATGATCAACTCTGACAAGAAGTTTTTAAATAAATTTTGAAGGGTTATGTGGGTAATACATTACAACTTTGGTTCACAGAAAACCACCTGAAAAACCTATCCATTCAATTCACTCAGCTTAGATGATAAATTACAATATATAACTTCCAGGGTATTCCACTTGATTTTTAATTTCCCCCAGCACCAAATCTACTATAGTAGAAATCAAGATTCTGACCTCTTTTGAATTTTGAAGAACCGCTAAAAAAAGAGGCACACTCTGAGTGATTTCATGTTTGATCCAGTATTTTTGAGCTCTTGATATTCCAAGGAATGATGATATCATATGGTATTCACAGAAGATTTCACTTTTTGTGGGTTTTAGTTGGTAACTGAAACTCAACATCAGGAATTTAACCTTACAGGTGAAATCCCCAGGATATTCAACCACAGAGGAATTAAAAATCCCTCAAATCAATTATACATCTGATAAAAAGATAAATTGTTCTGGATGAAACATTTTGATGAAGTATATGCTCAGTTGCTTTGATTTTCATATGACAAATTTAGAGCTGTTCATTTGGATCATAAACCTCTCATTTGATCCATTTGAAACCATGATTTCTGTGAAATTCAAGCACACTAGCTCTTTGGGCCAAGAAATTTAGCTCATGTATTTCATTTCCTCTATCACAAGTCATCTGCTCTACATCACTCTTTGGAGTTTACTGTTCAGAAGCAATTTCCAGTTTCAGCCTTCTCTATCAACAGATACACAAACTTCAAAGATTGGATAATAAAACCGCCCCATAAGCGCCTTGCTTAAATACTCCCATCATCCTCCAGACAAACCACCAATTTTCAAACTTGAATTACATCTTATTTAGGATACTAAATTGGATACCATATCCCAGATATACCAAGCAAGAGATTGGGTTCAATTTCTCAAGGAAGCTGTTTTATCATTTGAATTCATGGTTAATATTACGAGACAGCTGAGCTTGGAGGCCATTATTTGACATAGAGGATATTGTTTGTCCATTGTAACTATTTCCACCAAATTGATGAATCATGGAATTTAACCTCTCAATTTTGCATGGAACAGAGAAACCGCTATTAAGCAGTCCCTGATTCCTTAGTAATTTGGAATACCCATAGAATGCATTTGGATGGAGGTACTTCAGTCATATTTTGGAAAATTCATGACATTTTACTGCAATTTCCAGCTTCAAATTCCATCAGAATCCATGATTAGAAAACCAAACACAGTTTCAGGTTGAAATTGACCAATTTTAACCATTGAAGAGCTAAATATGCAGGTCCTGGAATGATTAGTTGAATTCCACTCAAATTTAAGCTCTTTTTTCATGGAATTTTCAGGATAAATATAGAATCCCTCCTATTAGCTATGATCAATTCACAATAAACGTATATTTAATTTATTATCCAGGATTTGGAGTTTGTTGGAATAACTGTTACTAAAATCAAGCTGCATCAGTTTTGACCTGACAGTTGTGAATTGCTTCGTTTTATCTTCATTCTTCCCCTCACCATCTTTAATACTTGTTGCTTGCTTACATATCATTCTGTTTAATCCCTGAAATATTTAAAGCAGTGATCATTTGACATTTGGTCTTCATGCATACACATTTTTTTTATAATTTTTTCAGCGTGAAGGAAATATTTACACTTGGTTCATGTGCTTGAAATTAGCGTCTTTGTACAGCTGAATTCACTTCATTCAATTTTGCTATTGTCATTTGGCTTGTGAGTGATTATTTTTTAAAACAACTCTGGAATTCCTATCCCTGAATGTTATATTGATCAGAGTTAGTGAAATTTGAGGCTACAAGAAACCCCGAATTCTGGATTGAAATTTCTAGATCCACTTGCCTCATTTGAAGTATCTATTGTTTGATATTTCTTTGGACATAAGATATTATCATGAAACATATCTTACAAAAAAAATTATCTTATGAAATTTCTTTCATGAGAAATTATTATACCTTTATAGTATAATTAGGTTTGAATAAATCCAAATCAAATTGTTATTACACCCTGTGAAATTCATTAGAATTTTTTTTAATTCAAATTTAGGCTAAGTTGTTAGCAAATCTCAACCCAGAATCACAAGTGATAATTTGACTAGAATTTATGATTTTCCATGTTTCCTCTTGGATTTTAAGTTTAGAATCAGCAGGTATGATACATTTTTCTCATATATTTTTTAGTTAACAATTTCACATTCTTATAAATCTATATTTGGAATAAAACCAATCAGTATTAGAAATTTAAAAGAAGAAATATCATAGGGGTTCAAATATTCCCCAATCCGCTTTTAAAACCAGGCAATTATCCAATTTTATTTTGTTATCCAGTGGGTTTTGATAGGGTGTAGTGAAATTAGTAGCATGTTTTGTAAATGGTGGATTTTTTTGGAACAAGTCAATTACAGAATGGTGGATTTGGACATGTTTGATACCCCCTATTCAACCATATTTCATATGCCTTGAATACTGAGTCAGTTTAAGGTTCCTTCTGAAAGCATCTTGAAATTAGAACATGTAGTTAAATCTTGAATAAACATATTTTATCAATAGTCCTTTCATATTGGGGATTCACAGAGATGGTCAGAATAAGCTAGTATCTACTCTCTATTTTATTTTTCCTAGTAGCTGAATCAATACTGCTCTCCACCCCAAATTTATGTACATAATTAAATACTTATTTTTCACTCTTCAAAATATTTTTGTGGGTTGTGTTTCCTACATGGAATTTGTTTTCCTGGGTGAGACTGCCTGAATTTTATTATCATCAGTGAATATATAAAAATTTCCCGGTTGAGAAGATCAGATATCATATCTGATTTACATGATACCCAAAGAATAATAAAAAGATAATAAATATAACAAGCCCATGTTTACTCATCAATAAAGCCAAATTCCATGAGGACTGTTTTTATTGTTGAATAAAATTCATACTCATGAAAGATCACAATAATTCCTGGAAGGTGTAAGTGATTGGTAATACCATCATGTCAAAATTACATGTTCAGGATTCTCCCAGATAATTTGAATTCACTGATCCTCATCAAAAATAATTCAAACTCTACAAATGAGGACTGTTTTCATTGCTGACTGAAACCTACCCTCATGAATGATAATAATAATTTCTGGATGGTGTAAGTAATATAATTATGTCAAAATTCAACATCATCAAGATTCTCCCAGATATATTAACTGATAATCATCAAGATAATTCAAAATCTATACTAAAAAATCTGCACATATTCCAAGGGTTCTAGAAAAGTGATAATAGAACAGCAATCAAAAAGAAGAGCAGGGTATGGATCTTCATAAATCAGGGTTAAAATGTGAGTATATTTTGGAATAAAAACAAATTTCCTGATAAAGGGGAATATATATGTATATTATAATTGAAATTCTTACTTGGAATTGTTACAAATAACCTGAATCACATAGTATGTTATTAGGATGCATTTTGAATTCATTTATCTGTAAGAGACATTTTGTGTTTAATTGTTTGATCCATTCATATAATGGATAAAGATGAATTGTTTCATCTGGAATTGTTATTTCATGAAGTTCACAGGGGATTTACTTACCATTTGAAAAATTATTAATTAAATATATGGAAATACTTCAACTTTGGAGCAGTCGTGTGAAAACAAGATACCTCATCAATACATTCTGTTGAAGTGGGGGATACAGTCTAGATACAGTGTTGATATGTTGAGGATGGGTAAGAGATAAGAAAAGGCACCTCCATAGAGGTGCCAACTTTTTTTTCCTGGTGTAATGTGCTAATGGCTAAAATATTGATGTGGAGAGAAAGAAAGTAGTTTAACTGAAAAATGGAATAAAGAAACATGTTCATTTAACAATGGAATTTATTGAACATTACAACATAGTAATGGAAAGGCATCAACAATTCATTGATGGAAATTTGGCTATAAAACATCACACTTTGTGATAGAAAACCACCATTGATGCTATTTCTTTCTTTCTTTTCTCCATTTTTTTGTCTCATTTGATTCACACTTTTATCATTTCATTTCTCCTTTCTTGGCAGAATTTTTCACAGTTTTTTATTATTATTTTGTGTTTTCAAAATATTATTATGTGTTGATATATTTTTTCTCTTTTTCTATTTGTTTATTTATAATTGGTTTATTGAGGAGGTATAAAAATATGATCAAATCTACCAGAATATAATAGGGGGTATCAAATATGACCAAATCCACCATTAAAACCCGTTGATTAGAAATTGCCAAATCCACAATTTCTAATCAACGGGTTTTCAAAACAGGGTAGCTAAAAAGCAAATGGATTTTGAAAATGAAAAACCCTGGTTTTCCATCCAAATCCTTCATTTCCAAAATAACCCAATAAAATCACATCTCACATCAGCTCACGCTTCACCGTCCAATCCATTGCCTCTTTTCAAACCAAGCAAACATCACATGTCACCTCAACCAATCATGCAACAAGCACCCTCTCAACACAAGCAACTATTTCAAGCGGCCAACTCTGCTGCAAAAGTGTTGATTTTCAACTCAGATAACAATGACTCAGGTCTTGAAGATTTCTACCTTTATTGTTGATCAAAACTCCAGAAACAATACCTCAATGCCAGAGGCACCACTACATGATTCCATCCTTGATATGACCTTTCAATCATTCAAGAACTTCCTCAATCATGCTTCCTCCAGCTTTTTCAAATGTTGTTCCCATGTTTCCTCAATCTTCTTCAACTGATTGAGTCAAATCCAATCTTTCACAACTCCTCTCAGAATCCTCAACAAGACCCATCAGTCCAACTTGCTATTGCTATGTGCTGTCTTGGATCAAATGGAAACATTGCTGCTGTGTTCAGACTCAAGAATCTCTTCTAAGTTGGCTATGGAACGATCAACCTTTACACATTTTGGGTGATCAAGATTCTTTATCAAATACGGTCACACTTGGTAAATAAAATAACTAAAACTACTTGCATAAAAAATCAACTCAAAGAAAGAACACCCAATTACTTGCCTTGAGCCGGTCAAGTATGGTGTGTCCAACCTCCGGCAAGCTGGCCCCAGTTTAACCCACCAGAATTGATCAAGACAGACAACTACAATGAGCTTGGCTCACTTGGCTGACTGAGGGAATTGACAACCAAACTATCAGCGGTCTTCTTACTGGCGCCCTGTAAGTTGTATTGACTACTTAATGTCTTGGTAGAAGTTTTTGGGTGGCTGAGTTTCAAGGAGATGATGTTCTCAAAGAAGAACTGACTTACTTCACTTACAGCTACCACAGAAAAGCTTGCCGTTTCCCCGTTTTTTTTTTTTCCCTCTCCCCCCCTCCCCGAATTTTTTTTTCACCCACCAAAAACCGGCGGGGAATAGGAATTCCCCCCCCACTGACTATTTCCAATCGGCCCCAGTCAGTGGCCAATCAGAAATAGCCGTCACCCACCATCTTGTCAGGAAATCATTGCAGGACTCGTCTACCAACCTTTCAAGCTCAATCTGGATCAAAGTTAGGTAGAATCAGTTCTTTTTCCCTTGCGAATCTCTCCTTTTTGAACCAAAACTGACTTAACTTATTATTAATATAATATCTGATAGAAACCAGAAACCGCGCACATGAATGATGGTCTTCCGGAAATACTCACCCGATCTCAAATACAAGGCTGTGAGTCAAGCAAGCAAGGGGACTGATCTGGCTAGTATCAATGAATCACTGGGGGCTTCTATCAGCCGTAATTCCCTTTATCAATGGACCAGCTTGTACGAGAGGACCTGTGCCGTGGTTTGCGACCCTACAACCTATCTCCAGAGGGGACGTCCATTTGAACTGGGCGATGAAGACTTGACCTTCATCAAAAACCTCGTGACTGACAAACCATCCGTTTACGCCGACAAAATCCAGCGCAGCTTGGCCAAAGATCACAGTATCACAGTATCTGTATCAACTATCTTAAACACATTACATGATTGCTTAAACTTGTCAAAGAAGACCATGCGGACTGTCCATCCTAACCAAGACGAAAGCAAACGGGCACATTACATCTATCAGGTTGGAGCAGTACCAACAAACTAGTGTCCTTGTGATGGACAACGCACAGATCCATCACAACGGGACTGTGGCTGACATTATTGAATCGAGTGGCTGTCTTTTGCTGTACTTACCACCATACTCGCCTGACCTGAACCCCATTGAAAAGGCGTTCAGCATCTTCAAATCAACTTTGAAGCGACATGAAGATCTCCTAACCGGTGGCGCGGGGTACTTTGATGTTATTGATGGATTCATCCCTCTAGTTTTCACTTCTGAACTGACTCACAAATTGTTCCGCGTGTCTGGATACACTGTTACAATAGATTAACATGCTAGCACCCCTTTCCTCCCAATGCAATATCAATCGTATTTCCTCTTTCAATACTTGCCCGTCTGGCGACAAATTCTCATCCAAGATTGGGGGAAACTCATTTTTATGGATAAGATTGTTCAACTCTTCCATCACCTTCCAAGTGGCTTGCGCAAATTTTATTTTACATTTGGTATGACCACAATTTTTGAGTATACCCTGTCAATTCAGCCGTTGTTGAACAGAAAGTGACTGAGGGTTTTGATCAAGGAGCTCATTCGGCACCTACAGAGGGCAAGCGCCCCAATGAATTAATAATTGCCTTGTTGAGGGTGGATCTCAAGAATTCGATGAAAATCAAGGACTTGACTCAGAGAGATGTGATCAAAGTGGGCAAAATCAACTAGAAATTGAGATCAATTTGAGTTGGCACGTCTGAGAACATTTTTACATAAGATTTTGTGCGTGTATATTTCAAGAGCACATGGGCATAGAGAGATGAACAGGTATAACAACCAACTAGGTGACACAATGAGTAGTTCTTGATACAAAAAGATGACTTGGAGACAAGATGACTAGACTAGGTGATGAGATGACTCGGAGACAAGATGACTAGACTAGGTGATGAGATGACTAGGTGATGAGATGAGATGACTAGGTGATAAGAACAAAGGAATTGAATGAAATTTTACCCAAAATTTACCCGCTGTTTCTTCAGATGGTGCTTGTACTTCTTAAGATTAGAAATGAGTGCGCGGGCATCTCCCTTCTTGAAGCCTTCCGTTACGAGCTCGTCCGGCGTAAAATTGGACAGTTTGGAGTAGTGATTGATGCCAAGAGAATCCAAATCTTCTTGTAGTTTTGCACAGCTTGGATTCACATGGGCAAATCACAGATAATCATCTAGCAGTAGATTTTCATCTACTGGTTCTGGGGACAAAGGGGGCTGAGGGACCTGAGTCGTTAGGAGCTGAGGTGGCTGAGACATATGATTTGATAGGAGTTGAGCCGGCTGAGGAAGCTGTGTTGGTTGGAACTGAGCTGGGATGTTCGGCTGCACAGTATAGGCCATCATCTGGCCAACTACGGGGTTCCAGGCCACATAGGCCTGTGGCCCATTACCAATTGGAAAGGTAGCCGGTGCGGCCGCGGGTTGAACCGGTGTATTTTGTACAGGAATCGGGTCTGATTGAACAGGAGGGGGGAGGGGGGGCAATGATGGAAGCGGTGGAGTTGGTCGGCTTTTTTCCCAATCAAATCCTGGGACGTTTAGCGGATTGTACACATCAATTGAATCACTTTTCATCTGGAACCGGCCAAAATCATCAGCGAACTCAATTAGTGTATGGAAATGAAAAAGAAACTACTAACTACCGCTTTAGCCCAGACGGTTAGTCAATCAACGTTGATATCATATACTATTTGGGATCTTTCGGGTTGATATAAACATTCACCTCATGGAAGCCGGTGAGTTTTCCTTGGGGGGGGTGAGTTGCTTTGATGAGAGCAATCAGGTTGGACATGTTGGATGAATGAGTTGCACCAGCCGGGGGCTCCCAATCGTTGCCACATCTCTTCTTCTTGGTCTGAGAAGCTTCTAACTTCTCTTTAGCCGCCTCCCTCTGGTGAGTCATCATATCATCAGCGCATTACCCCACTTTTTAAGTCTGATGTAAAGTGACCCACCTCGGCAACCAATTTGGGGTTGATCTCGTTGATTGATATGCTGATTTTGTAGGCCAAAGGATTGGCCGATTCGTCAAGAAACTGGGTGAATCCTTGGTTGGTGTTGATATTTGCCCGGTTGTTGCTCTGGAATGCACCTCCATGCGGAACAGTGGCATTCCATACAACTCGCCGTGCAGCATCTTGCAATTCAGCATGGTCGGCAAATACACCAGTGTCGTGCTTGCGTATGGCGCCTAAAGCGGCTTGCTTGAAAGCGGTGAGGTTATTGTAGCCAAGATCCAAGAAAAAATAGATCTCACCACCTCAAGACTTAATCTGGGTATACTTAACCTTTCAATCACTGGGGGGGACCTTTTGTTTGTGAGAACCACAAGTTGAGGATATCTCTTCTTTGGCAGCTATATATAAGGAGTAGTCGAGTGAGATTTGGGTTTCACCATCTGCGTTGAGGATCCGCAGATTGGATTTTCTGTTTTTTTTGGTTGAATGCCTTGGTTTGGGATTAACTGAAGCAGGGGTTGCCGACAGGAGAGGTGATTTATTTAAATCCAGATCTGACAGGCTGTTGGGGAGATAAGGAAACCTAGTGTCACGTGAGGGAGCTGGGGTGGCAGCAGGCGTTACACAATTGGCTGACGAGAGAGGTTGAACTGGGTCCTTGCATTCAAAGGATTCCATGGGATTTTCGGTGCCGTTTTGTTTGAGGAATGCCGCCTCGATCCAGTCCACACTGTAGCCAGGTTCGTAAAACTGGTCTAAAAAAATTTCAACATTAATTAATTAGTAATAGCTTTCAGGGAGTATTATTCAAGAGAGATTGATAAAATACCTTGCTCCATTTTCTGACCAGTGTTCCTTGGTAGACGAGTCCTGCAATGATTTCCTGACGAGATGGTGGGTGACGGCTATTTCCGATTGGCCACTGACTGGGGCCGATGGGAAATAGTCAGCGGGGGGAATTCCTATTCCCCGTTGGTTTTCGGTGGGTGAAAAAAAAATTCGGGGAGGGGGGGAGAGGGAAAAAAAAAAAAAAAAAACGGGGAAGCGGCAAGCTTTTCTGTGGTAGCTGTACTTCAATCCATCCACTTACCATTAAATATCTCCAACTCATATCCCCATCCATATCCATCCATCAGATCCCAATTAAGCATGCCCAACACGTTATACACTCCCCTCACTCAAGGAACTCAATTGTAAGCTTTCTCCATATCTTCCCCTCTCCCAGTCCAACTTAATTGTTTCATCTCACAGACCCCGCCAGAACATCATCCACCACTAATAGCACCCATAATCACCAAATCAATGGCCTCAACCCAAACCAAGCCCACAAAAACTGACCAGTTCCGCTAAGCTCATCAACGGACATTGTAATCAGTTCAAACCATGGTTCACTAATCAAGATCCACTCCATTGGCCTTTTACCAAACAAGACCCTCAACTTACGGTGATCTATCCTACTGAAGCTCATGAACTCTTCCCACTACTCGTACCCAAGAACAATCAAGAGGATGAATATTGTCCATTAGATGACCTTTTAAATGTAACTCTCCTTCTTCTTATTCACTCTCTCACTCTCTCACACACACACACACTCTCTCTCTCTCTCTTGACATAATAATCAACTCTTAACTTATCAAAATGTGGGGTTTTTTTTTTCTCAATAGGTCATTACTACCACTCTTACCTACCATCTCACTGCCGATCAATCCCTCCACTTCTTCTCCGAACCACATCCAATCACATCACATTCTGTATCCGCCTCACATACCCAACTGAATGACTTTAGCTTTCTTGATTGACGCTCCCACCAGGACCGGTCATCGCCAGAGGCTGCCGGTTCATCAACACCCAAGATCCCAATATCTGATCCATTATTAGATATGAGTGGAAAGCCGTTATTGAAAGAGCTTCTGAAAGCGATTCGACGGAAGAATGGACCCCTGTTTCTTGGCTTGGTGGGATGATACAACCGGGTGGTGAAGCATCTCATAGATCAAGGCTCAATCGGCCAACAGATCAAGGCGTTTGTGGGAATGCCACAGGGTATTTGGGCGACAATCTTAGGACAGGCTTACGACCGAAAGTAGGACCTCAATTAGAACTCTTACAGGGTTACAAGACATGTAGTAGTAACGTCTATGGAGAACTCAAGCCCTGGTTTGTCTCCGAGATCATCAGACTAGTCAATCTCCGTCACGGTGTGATCTTCCTTGACCTTGGCTCAGGCATTCGTAATATTGTCCTCCAGGTTGCACTCAAAGTCGGTTGTGTTTGGATCAAAGAACATTTTTTTTTGCTGCAATCAATTGATGAGGGCAACTGAGCCCCTACCACCTCTCAAGGTAAGTAGGGGCTCTTGTTTTTTTTTCATTTTTTAAGAAACCACGGCTCACAACACGTACTTGGTTGGAACAACAGGAATCTTTGGCCTCCAAACCCAACCGACTGCAGGACCCCATCCCCTCCCCAATCCAATCTAATGTGCCAGTGACTGGTCAAAAATCAAGTGAGAACTGTAATGTACATTGGTGATGTTAAAGAGATGAAGAGAGCTGAGATCAAGGATCAGTGAGCTGGAACCAAGTGGGAGGATGGAGACGGGAAGTGGAGCAGACCTGTGGTGACAGAGAACAAAAGAGAAGATGTTTAATTACTAGAAAGATAAAGAAAAGGAAACAAAGTGTACAAACCTGAGATCAAGGATCAGTGAGCTGGAACCAAGTGGGAGGATGGAGACGGGAAGTGGAGCAGAGCTGTGGTGACAGAGAACAAAAGAGAAGATAAGAGGAAAAAGAAAGAAATGTGAAATACAACTGTGTAGACTAAAAGTAACTAGCTGATTAGACCCAGTAATTCCACCTCTCAAACCCCTTTTTCCACCTCTTAAATCTCTTTTATTCTAATAGGTGATGTGCTCTTCCTCTTGATCAAGAACAGTCACAGCACATTAGTGAGGAGGAAGGAGGGGAGCAATCTTTGGCCTCTGGACCCAACCAAACTCAAGACCCGCCCCACATCCAATCCACAATCCAATCTGATGTTCCAGTGACTGGTCAACAATCAAGTGAGAACTGTAACGTACATTGGTGATGTGCTCTTCCTCTTGATCAAGAACAGTCACAGCACATTAGTGAGGAGAATGGAGGGGATAAATCTCATTGCCAGGAGCCACCATCACCTTCTTTTTCAATATACAATTTGCAACACTTCATTTTCATCTAAGGGATTTTCACAAACACTGGCAGGTCCAACTCCTTCCTAAATTATTTAGTGGCAAGGTGAATTGTTTGAAGAAATTTCATAAGTAATAAAAAGAAATTCAAAAACACCTCTTCACTGTCCCTGCCTCCTTCAGACCTATTCTCATTGGTTTCTAAAGTTTCCAAGATTGCTGACTAAGTCATCACGTATAAAGAATATTGAATATATTAGCAATTATCAGAAAAGATGATGAAACAACTGGAGCCCTAGAGTTATTGGAATCCACAGATACATATATTATCTGAGTCATCTTTCTCAACATTTTTGTTCAAGTTGTTATTGTTGAAATTTTTGTCCTGGGGACCAGAAGAGTCAGAGCTCTCATCACCGTTTTGAGCATTGACTTTGTACAAGGGCGTCACAAATGGTTTCTTCCCCATCAGCTGATGCATAGCATGGAAATTTGGACAGATTTTGTTGAGCTTATTGTCAATGGTGATAATTTCTGCCAATTGGTCTTCATTGGTGAGTCCGAAGCCAGTGGAGAGGGATTGGGTATGTGTTTTCTTGTATCACTTTTCCTTTTCTGGTGATGAATTTATTTGTTTTTTTGATAGGCATTGTTCTGGGATCAGGGAATGATGGATTAACATTTTTTCTAAGAGCAAGTTTATAATTGACTAAACTTACCAAATTTTGAGGAAAACTGAAGAACAAGTTTGGGTTTGTGATTTGGTGGAGTTGTATTGTGGACAATTGATTGTTGGTTGGGGTTGAATTGTGGAGGATTATTGATTGTATTGGGGTTGTATATTTGGCAAGTTTGGATCCTGAGTTGTGATTGGTTGAAATGTGGAGGATTGTGGTTTTTGGAATTATATTGGGGTTTTTGTTGTTGATACTTGACACGTCTAGCGCAAATAATGGCATTATTTGGAATTTTTATCAACTGGTTTCATGATTGTGGATTTGGTGAAACCCTTTGATTGGATAATTGTGGATTTGGTCATATTTGATACCCCCTAATGGAATGTGTTGAGTTTTTCCTTCTTTTGTTCCTCCCAAAATCCCCCAAAAAATTCACTCTCTTATTTTTAAATTCTTACATCAACTTGCAGAATTAGAACAGAATACAGCATTTATACTAAGTTTTATTGTAATTACAAACTCTTAGTCATATTAGGGGGTATCAAATATGACCAAATCCACAATTAAACCCAGTGAATTAGGATTTTCAACAAAATTCCACTTTTGAGAATTTTGAATTGTTTTATACTGATATCCATTGGTGTTAAAAATGGTGGATTGTCAGAACCAGTTGATTAGATAATGGTGGATTGGGCCATATTTGATACCCCCCATTGTTTGATTATTCTCTTTCCTGACTCATTTTCTGATATTAAAATTTGATTAGTTTGAATTAACACCTGAAATTATTTGTGACTTATAAAAAACATTTTTCTTGATTAATTTGTCTGATTTGTCTAAAAGAGAATCAGCTGCCTGTCTATTCAATTACTTACAAGAACTTGTTTTTTCTCTCTCTCTAATTTTATTCATTATCTTTTATTCATTACTGTTTTTCCAACCACAGTTTGTACTCTTGTATTTAGTCTATTTAAATCATAGTCTGCTCAGAGTAAAAACATTATCAGTTCTCCTCATAAACATTGAAGCCCCATCTTGATTTGTCACCCAGAGTCTGTTCACCAAATCTCTTCCTCTGTCTCTTTGCCAAACATTTAACAGAATGGTTTGAGAAAATCCACCATTTCAACAATATTATAATTAAGCTGTAAACCAAAACCAGACTAAAAAAAACAAGTCATTAGATGATAGAGAGAGAAAAAGAAAAGAGAAAGAACTAAGAAAGACAGATCATACCGCGTAGACTTTATGTATGAGTAATAATAAGTTATGAAGGCTGAGAAGGATCAATTCTTTGGACAAGAGACAATATAAGCTTTAAGAAAAGAAAGAAGAATTTAGAATTCAGCAATGAGACACCAAGCACAGCAATGAAAGAGGAAAAAGAAGACCAATGATGAATAAAACCAACAAAGCTAACAAGCAGATTCAGATGATCAATTCAGAAGATTGTGAGAGAAGTGAAGTTGAGAAGTCAGCCAAGTTCTTTATTGATGAAAGGGAAATGATACAATGATCAAACAGGTAAGTTGAGAGATCAAGTTGATCAAGGAATGATGCTGATTATTTTACTTTACGTTGTATCAAGAGTCTTATCAACTCGTATAGACGGAGGTGATGAATTTGAGTAAATGGATAGTTTGGATAGTTCTCATTGAGTCAAATAGCCGGAGTCGATGAAGTGATGAAGTTGGTTGGAGTGGAATTTAGGAAAGAGAATCAGAAGGGATGGAAGAGAAGAGAAGAATGGAATAGAAGGGAGGATCTGAGAGAGTTTGGGATGAATGAGGATCGACGGGATGAACATGTTTTTGTTATATACTGAAATTCAACATCACAGGGGGTTTCTACTTTGAAGCCCGCACTGATTCATAGCGGGGAGAAAAAGGATTATTGGACTGAAGTTTCAACAAACAACATGGTAGTCCCCAGCCTACCACTTTTTGAAACCTACTGGTGATTTGTTTGTTTTTGTTTTTTCTTTGTTTTGGATAAGTTTGTGCTTTTGAAAGTGGATTTGGAGATATTTGATACCCCCTAATTATGAGCAAGGATTTAAAAACTTTTGATTGTGCAGTCTGTATACCATGAGGTTTGTGCAGCTAGTTACTTCTTGAATCCCATTGAAAAGGTGTTGTTAATTCCAAGTGAAAAATGTTTTGTGTTTCAAAAGTTGGGCTTCAAGTTTGGACATGTTGAATTTAAATGCAAGAATTCAAGGTGGTTTTTTTTCTCCCCTTTTTTCTATACCTATCATGTCCAATTTTAAATCCAATAATATTAATTTAACCAGCAGAGAGGCTCTCAATTTGGCCACAAGATATACTCAAATTCTCCCTACTTATTTATTTATGTTAATCATGCGTATTTAGTCCCAACTGAGTTCCAGCTGACCAATGTATGATTTACAGATGATTTAAAATATTTTGAATTGAAAAATTAAACAAAAACAGTTTTGAAGGTACAAATCTAGTGGAGAAGGACAGCAGAAACAAAGATCACATATGGACAATCCCTCAGAATCCCAATCTCCTCTTCCCTGGAGGCATGCAGTTCCCATTTCTGTAGAACTACCAATTTTCATACAAGTTGATGCAAATTTTACCAATTTGGAAACTTTAGAATGGATGGTTTGGTTGGATAACTAGATTTGAGAGAGGGAATATCTACAGATCAATCCAACTATTCAGGGATACATGTGTAATACAGAAGCTGGACATTTCAGGATCTTGATCATATTTGGATGTGATTTTTTTTGACAGACAACACGCACAAATTGTAATGAATGATTATTTATTTATTTTCACTTGTTTTTATGTGCAGGTGGCTGTGCTACCAAATTGGCTCAGAGGTGAGGAACAAAAGGGATGTAGTGTTGCTTACCTCAAATCAATCAAAAAAAATAAAAGAAGACATAAACCATCTATCAAGGTAAGCCAACAGATGTGGATAGCTCATCCATTGTCTCTGCTCATACCATGTCACAATAAAATCATCACCATCATCAACAACAACAACAACAAAAAACAGTGCATGCCAACACACACATGATGAACAAGTCATGGAAATTACAAGATGGAATGTCTATTATAAGCTTGTAATGTAAAACAAAGGGGGAACAGATAAGCAAAAGATGAACCCCAAACAAAATCCAACAAACAATACTTAACTATGATGTATGTTGAGGTGAAGAGAAAGAGGCCAGTAGATCAAAAAAAAAAAAAAAACTTGAAGAGCTTTAGTTTCTAAAGGATTGCTTGCTTGAAAGTTAAACATAAACATGTCATGTAAATATCGGCATCTGAATGGTTACATATGCACAACAAAAGAAGAAGTTGACTTCTCTATATGTATATATATATGTAGGAGAAAAGGGAAAAACTGCTTCAACTAAAGAAGAATTAACTAAGGAACAAAAAAAAGGGGGGGGGTTGTAGGAGAAAAGACGAATATAACATTGGTTTTTTTGGTGGTTGTAAATGATAGCTGATTTGCTACGTAGATTGAAAAAAAACTGTAATAATAGTACACAAACACGAACAAAAAGTAACACGTCTAGATGTGACGAGATGAAAACGAAGATAGAGAGAAAGGAAAAGAGCATGCAAGGGAAAAGAAAATGAGGACGACGATGCTGAGAGGGTGTGTGTGTGAGAGGATGGATGGATGAGACAATACTACAAGTGGAGTGTGCCGAGAGTGTACACAGCCGAGACAAATAACTTTGGAGAAAAAACAATATTAGATGCAGAAAATGAGCGGGAAAAAAAAGTGTTTTTCTTTTTTCTTCTTCTTATCTATCCTCATTTGCATCCACATCTTCAGTGAATTGTTCGTCCTAGATAGTGGAGAATTCGTTGTTGGTGGTCATCACCGATACACTAAGATCACATTGATATGCGTGGGGATTGGAGGGTTACTATTCTATAGAGTGATGGAACGGAGCGAGTAGCCAGAAGCGAGAGCAATTAGAGCAAAAAAAAAAAAAAAAGGAGAGAGTAGAGATTTGGGTGGTTACCGAGGGCTGATGATGTTGAGGATAGGAGTATCGGCGGAGGAAGAACGGGCTCCTTCCTCGAGATCTCTAGCCGAGCTGGATAGGTTGAAGGAGCGTTGTTTGGATAGAACGGCGTTGATCTGAAGCGGATGATTGGCGGAGGAGAACTTCTCAGTAGGACCTGAAAACCGATCGACATCTTCTACTTGATGTTCTTGGAGTAGTAATTTTTTGCGATGATGATTTGTCTCATTATCATTCTGATCAACTTGTAGACTGTGATGGGTGTGATGATTGGGAATGATTAAGACATCCTGGTTCTTACTCGAATATTTCCTCTCTAGTTCGATCTTGGCATAATATCCTCCTCCGATCAAGGTGATCAGGATTCCGAGTAGGTTCATCGGACTGATCACCAATTTGAAGATCATGATGGCCGAGAGGATGGTGAGGACCTGCTTGACGTTTGCTGAAAGATCAAGATGAAGACGAGAAGTGGATAGTTAGGATTAGTTTTTGAGAGAGAGAAAGGAAGATGAGATACTGACCGGCAACGGTCATGGTGAGTGCGCTAGTTTTCTTATTAGCGGTAAAGCTGACGACGTTCAAGCCAAAGGCGATGATTCCGTTGATAGCTAGTGCCACGAGCTTACGACGATCGAGATGATCATGAGCAAAGAGATGGACTCTCTCGATCTCACCAGTGAGATAGGCGTAGATGAGACACTGGATGAAAGCGAGTGGGGACATGCGCATGAGGAGGTCGAGTGGGTTGAGTCTGAGTCGACCCACTTGGATGACATTGGTGACGACGGTCTTGAATGAGGCTAGGATGGTACCTAGTAGGGTGAGTAATAGTCCGGGTAGGGTCCAACCGTAATCACCGTAGGTGGATAGTCCGACGCCTAGGACGACGATGAAGAGTGAGAGATAGGTCTCGAAGGGGTAGGATTTATTGAAGTAGATGATGGAGAGGATGATGGTAAAGAGTGGGGTGGTAGCTCGAACGACTTGATGAAACTGTGAGGGAAAGAATCCGTATGAGTTAGAATAAGTATATATATATATATATATATATATATATGAGAGATTAGCTTACGGGTACGGTGACCAGATGTAGACTGAGGTTGGAGACTGCAATATTGACGGTGTAGAGGATGCTGAAGGCTAGTAGGATGATTGAATGATTCCTGGATAACCTGGCAGCTGAGAAGAGACCGTTTGCATGGGCTAGTTGAGTTCCGATGGTCCCAGCGAGGGTGTGGATGGCAGTGAGTGTCCATGGGAATGGGAATGAGATGAGGACCCGTTTGTTGAAGATGGTGAGGCCTAGGTTGAATGCAAAGTAGTAGATTAACCAGGCTGTTGATGAGTCAAATCGTGCGATTAGGATTGATCGATTGATGTTGTTATTGGTTTGAGATCTGAGTTTGAGTGATGCTGTTGTTGTTGTTGTTGTTGGTATTGATTTTAATGAAGTTTGAGTAGTTATTGATGATGATGTTGATGATGATGATGGTGTTGTTGTTGTTGGGTTATTGTTATTGTTGTTGTTGGTTGTTAGTGCTAATAAAGATGAGAATGGCCAGTATGAGTTAAAGTTGATAGACATCTTGATTTGGATTTGAGTTGTTTAGTATTACTTGAAAGAGAGGGGAGGAAGAGACAACATAATAATAATAAAAATAAAAATAAAAAGAGGAAGAAGAAGAAGAAGAATATCTTGTGTATCTTGGTTAAAGAGAAGGAGACTCACACTGGGAGTTGGTTTCACTCATGTAAAGAAGTATGTATTTAGATATGTATGTACATAGCAGCAGCTGGTTAAGCTGTTGGGGTATGTACATACAATCTGAGTTAAGTGTATATAAGTTTCAAAAAAGTTGCATTTGACCTCAAATAAATAAACACACACACACACAAAGGGAAAAGAAAAAAACACGGTTTGATTGCTGATATTTTTTGCAAGTAAAACAACTAAGCACGAGACTGTCTACGATTCTTCCTCTTACGACTAGAAGATACCTTTTTCTTTTTACCAGCCTGAAATGCTTTGGCATCTTTATGAAGCCTACCCAAGAAATCCTCAGCTTTAACTTTATAGACTCGAACGATCCAATTCTCAGATGTAAAGGCTTCTTCCAAGGTATCTAGTGTAGGTCCAACTTGTGGTAATACTTGTCCTCGAACTCGATCCTGTCCTCGTTGACCTCCAAATAATTTATCAAATTCATAATAACTCTGTTGTTGTTGTTGTTTTCAATCAATCAATCAATCCATAAGAAGAAAAAAAAGAAAAACACATTATCAAATCAATTCCCACTCATAGAAAACAAAAAGGTGGGGGGAATAACCGCTTGACTTACCAACTTATACATCAAACAATTCTTCATCGTAGGTGACGCCTCATCATCCACCTTGTATTCACCTTTCTGACTAAAGAAAGAGCTCTCCTGAACTTCATCTGGCCAGACCCCTTCAGCGATCCTAACCATCCATAAAAACTTATTGATATCATCCCCACTAAAACCAAGCAAACCACCAAAGATCACCAGCACATAATCCACATCGTGTTTACGAAGGATCGGGTAGGAGACTTCTTCCTTCGAGGCCATCGCTTTTCCTACCGTCGCAATACTGAATGTTCATCAATCAAACATCATCATCATCATCATCATCAGAAACCGTCAGTTTCGGTTTGAGCAAACATATTTAATAAAACAGTAATCAACATCCTATAAGACGACCTACTGTGTGTTATTCCAGGTGTTATTATCAACCAATGTCGTCCGATCTGCCATCCCAGCAATCTGATATCCATAATCCCACCAACTCATCACCTTAGCATCCTTCTTGGTATTCATCCTCAACCAGTAGTAAGCCTCCCGAAAATCATCAATGATATTGGTCGATCCGTCCGGATTTTTGGATGCCAAGACTACCGAGGGTGATGAGTATGCAGTCGAGGTAACCCAAGTACAATGTAAGACGAAGAGTAGTAGCATGAACGTGAATGCCGAGACCAATGCCAATCGAGTATCCGAACCATAGATCGCAGAGATACAAGGTACATGAGTGTAGGCAGAGGAGGCACTCGAGACGCTAGACCGAGTCGAGCGAGTCGATTTCACCGAACCAACAGAGGATACAGAGGAGATCGAACTCGAGCTGACGTGGCCCTTTTTAGATTTACGAGCGCTACCAGGGGCTGAGCCGGATGAGGAGGCCTGACTACCAAACGATTCGATCGGTGAGCTCGATTCGATCGAACTAGTGGTCGATGGTGTCCCAAAATCAACGCTATCCGGTTGTGCAGGGTCGAGGTAGAGGTCGAAGATTGATGAGACGATCATAGCCGCAGCAATGCAGACAATCGGCGTCAGTGTCAGCATCAATCGAACCATCACTCCCGCAAAGTAACTGCCAAGCACCGAATAGATGATCACAAAGACGTGTTCATCTCGTAGTTCACGAAAGCAGAGATAAACACCTGCTGGAAATAGGTAGATCAACATCTGGAGATCAAAGAAAAAGCTCGTCCATGCTGTCGGTTGGTGCTCGGATACCGATGCGATGATCGGGATGTGAATCTTGGCATAACCGGTATCAAACAGCGAATAAAATCTACCCGTCCAGGGTGCAATCCATCCTCTCTTGGTCATGAGAGCTAGAGCTCCAAAGGCCAAAACACCAAAGCTAGCCACACCGATTTGGAGGAGTAGCCTGAATTGTTTGCTAGAGACATGACTTCGAACCAGTTCGACAAACGCCACAAGTTGTAAGAGGCCGAATACGCCGAGAGCAGCCATGTGTTCAGAAGTACGGATCGGTTGAAAGCCAACAAAAGGTACTTGCATACTTGCTAGGGTTCCGATAGCGTAGAAACTAGAGTAAGCGACGTAGAGCTTGTTGGTAAACCGACCCATGAGGATAAGGACAAAGGCGTGTAAGGGTAGCATGTTGGTAATAAATGCGTAACCTCCCCAGGCAGCTACCATGTAAAAGTAAAACAGTGCGGCCATCGATCCGTAGAGGGCAGAGCCTTGCTTCAATGCTTTAATCCAGAGGTAGAATGTGGTCATGAGGATAAAGATTGCAATAGCCTCGTTATCATACGAGCCTGCGACCGATCGAGAGATATACCCAGGCGCGATACCGATAAAAAGGGCAGCCCAGAGTCCAGTACCTTCGCCAGTTTCACCCACCGTCTTAGTTTGAGCAGCTCCTTTCGAGTTGGTCTTTTGACCCAATTCTCTTGCAAACAGATAGGTGGCATATGCCGTCAAACCAGAGAAACCAGGGGCGAGTAGCACACAAATGTTGCGAATGTCGATAGGGATCTGGAGGCTCGGAATCAGAGTTTAGAAGGTTGTTTGATGGATGGTATGTCCATAGAGGGCTTACATTGAAGAGACGAAATGCATTCCAAATCAAGCCACTGGTGACCATCAGACCGGGATAAATCGTCCCACCGACGACCCGACCCAGAGGATACCAGGCCGTTTGATCGAACCAATTCCAAAATGCATGAAAGCCCTGTTCGGTCAAGATCTTCGAAGCACGACTAAGAAGAAAAAAAGAGATCGATCGATCAAATCAAGAATGAGGCAGGGTTTGATGATGGGCGCCAAATTAAAGATTCCAGAGCAGTTATTCACTGACAAGTTAAACCAGGGATCGAATTCGTGGATGATCGATTCATGTCGGATGACGGCAAATAGTCGAGAAGAGACCGCAGCGCCGGCGATCAAACAGACAATGACCAATCGAAGGAAAGCCAAGACATTCCGATTGGTCTGAGGGGTCAACGAGATCAAAGGGTAGATCGTATTCAAGGACATGATGTGGAAAGATCGAGCTGGAAATACGCATTCCGAGCACAAGACGTCCGGAGGTCACGCGTCAGTTCATTCGTGTCGAAATAACCACCATGTACCAAGTTGGTGGGTACCACCACCAGCGGTTTTGTTTACCAGCTGGTAGTAGACTAGCTCAGTTTATCTAGATTTAGAAATTTCACTTACTTGAAAACTATCCTTCCCTCACTCCAACCAGAGGAGCCGTCCAATCGAATCACTGAATTAAGCCAACGACCGATAATTCTGGCCCACTCTAAAAACGAAGGAAGTGGATCAGTTAGTCTACTTCTCTGTTCGAATCTAAATTATTTTTGTTTAGTTTACTTTTTCAGACTGATGTGTGGACTTACTAACTAAAGATATGTATCGACAGATATTGTAATATTTTTAGATGGTGATCGAAAGTGGTTCCATTGGGCCAAGTCGATGACCTGGGTCGGTGTCGCCCTAACATAGATGTCCTGGGGGTGTCACAGGGTGGTTGACATCTGTGTCTGACCTAAAGGGCTCTCTGCCTCTCAAGGCACTCGTGTTCATCCATTCCAACACAAATGTCCTCAAACACTCAGCAGTATCAAGCCATCTTATTCCCAGATATCCTCAGCTCACTCAGAAAAGCTGGTCGAAGCCTAGAAAAATGTAACGCGAATGTAAGGGCCAACTCCTCTTTCCTCCTTTCATGATACATAATATTATCGACCGTTGTTAACTGGTTGTTTGTTCACATGTATCAAAATCGCCAAAAAAAAAAACAAGCTCAGCTTTTGTAGTCATTCATTAGATCTTCACACACGAGAAATTCCAAGGATAAACCAAGCCTTAAAGAACTCACAGGTACGAACAACCCTACACTACAACGATACTTTTGAAGTTGATTAATATATTTATCTCACCCATGGTTTGGCCCTTTCTTTCTCCTGATTTTGAACAACAGTTTTTCGAATTGGTTTCAGTCTCAGAAATCAGAGCGGCTCAGTACCAATTGACCAGTGAACTCGAACCTCAAATAAAACAGTTGGTCAAATTGACCGAAGATGGCTTGGTGAAACTACAGAAACGTGAACAGATGCTCAGGATCAATGTGCATACATCAACTCTTGTTCTCTTGATCCTCTCGGCTTTGACACTTAATTCAACGTTCTGTTCCTTTTTTTTTTGTATCCTTTGTCGGGGGCCACAACTTATCTCAATAGATTTCAAAAAGAAAAACTTTGATGTTGGGCGACGGGATTGGCAACGACCAAGAGGAAGAAGAAGAAGAAGAAGAAGCCGATTCAGGGCGTCAATCAATTACCGATCGAAAACTGGAAGAAAAGGAAAACGTCTTACAGAAGCTTCGATCTCAAAAGAATTCTCTCTTGAAAGAACTTGAGAGGTTGGATCTCGAATTGAGCAGAAAATCAGGTCCATTTTAACGCTCTCATCAAAGAATCTTCACATTTTTATTATTATTTAAATGTAGTTCCGCATACTCATGATGGTTGGACCAAGTTTAAACCTACTTAATTGTTTGTACATATCTATCTGTAACAGAGGATCTCAAGACCGTTTCGATCGCTGCCAAGGACACACTTCGAATGACAGTAGAACAAGTAATGTATACAGTTCCATGGGGTAGAAACAATTCCATGCACTGCGCTCTAGGAGATAGTTGTCACTACTCTGATCATCATTTTAGATATTTATACACCGGCAGTTCACAGCTCAGAGAAATTCAAACAATTGAGGTTTGACAACTCCGCGGCAGTTTTGTTTGCCTCATTCTTCTTCCCGACCATGATTAGTGTAAAACATCCCTTTTCACTCTGCTTTTTTGCATTGGTTAGTCGGGGGATCGGACACCTGAAGGTAATTGTGGATGCCTAATTTTCTTTTTTGTTGTTATTGGCGATTTATATGCGATTGTGGTTCTTTCGAGGGTGAAAAGAGTATATTGTGTTGTCTAGGATGATGAAAACACAACCGAGATCATTGAGGATGGAAGAGAATGGGGTCTACAATTCACCAGCGGCCTTTCCTGGGCTTTCTTTCTTCGGTTTTTCTTCTTTAGGTGGAGCGTGGGATTTGAAGAACTCGAAGAGCGATTTATAGTTGATCTGACCCGAGTATTTTTCTCGTTCAGTTTCTTCCGACCCTTTGTAAATCATGACCGTCGGGAATGCGTCTACTCCAAATTTCCCCTTTGCCGAGTCCTCTCCGATCCTGTGATTGTATGATTGTTGGAAACAATGGGGTGTGAAATCAACAGTGTGCTAATAGCTAATAATGTAGAAATTGGTATCAGTATCAATATCTTACGCTTTGGGTGTGGCCGTGTATACGTCCATCTTTTTGTATACCGCACTCGAGAGTGCTTTGAAAAGCGGGGTAGTCTTGGTAGCTTCAGTGAATAAAACAACCAATGGTCGAGACTAGAACAAGTGAAAACAAACCCCATATCCAATTCAATCCATCAGCGGATTCGAATTTAACAAGAGGGAAAAAAAAGAAAGGTTGACGAGTATCGAGTTGGACTTGCGTACCGTTTGTGATTTGGAAATCAGTTTACTTAGCTCGTCCCCAGTCTTGATCTTTTTGGCAAAGTTAGGCATATTCTGGAGCGCAAAGTCGACGACTGCTTTGGCTTTCCGTTCGCCCTGATAAGGAGTGGGAACCGGCACTCCTGGAAAATATGTGATCGTTGGAAAACCTAGAGTTTTTTGTTTTTTGTTTTGGGTGTACGCATCAGACCAAATTTCTTCAACAGTAGATTCTGATTGGAGACAGGTTTGAAGGGGGATTGGAATTGAATTGAATTTTGGCTTACCCTTGACTTGGTAGTCTGTATTACAAGCTGCCTTGTTTTCTGATGCATCGCAATCTACTGCAACTGTTTCCGAGAGACTGCCGAATGAATTTCTAAGACCGAGATGATTGTGGGATGAAGAATAGTTGACCTACCAAAGGTGACTAAATCCTTGATGCTACTAGCTGCTTTTTGGTACTCCGGGGCAAGGTTTCTACAATGCTGTAATTAGAAGTAAGCGATCGATCGTGATCCAGCGAAGAAGAAAAAAAAAGCAGAATTCAGAGGAGTGGTGAGGGGATGAAAAAATGAGACTGACTCCACACCAAGGTGCATAAAAAGCGACGATTGTTCCTTTGCTCGATGATGCGAGATGTTTTTTTAATTTCACTACATCGATCAATAAGATATCTCCATTTGAGCTGAAGGTTCCAGCTAGGGTGAGGCCGAATAGAGCGCTGGCGAGTAAAAGAATTGATTTGAATAAGCGGTTCATGTTGGGTGATGAGATGAGTGTTTCTCTTGCGCTGCTATTCGCTTGGTCTAGTGTCCAGGTGGTAGGAAGTGGTCTGGCTTGTGTCTGTGTATGCGCCACTATCCAAGTTTCCTTGTGGAAGACATTCTGGGCCCCGCTTGGCAACCACGGCTTTTCTGTAGCCGGGCCTCACCCAGGCCCATGCTCTATCGCATCATCCCAGCCATTTCTCATTATGTACAATGCCATGCCGGTGCATCATTGCAACACAACCCAATCTCACTGCAACTTAAAGACAGGCTGCTGACCAAACGCAGGGTATGGAAAGGCTCGTTGGGATCACGGCATGTCCACCTCACCAATTCCAATTCAAATGCAAGAGGGTACCCTGCGAAAGTGCAATCTCCCTGACAAGACCACTACCTGGTCACCTGCGCCAGGTTCAATTCTGCCAGGGCAACAAGATCCCTCTCATCGGCTCCTCTCGAGTAACAGGCATCAAGGCAACAGAGATTTTTCTCACCACCTCAGCTAAAGACGCCGAGGTACACTCAATGAGAGCCTAGGCTCCGTGCCCACTTTTGTCTCCCTATCTTCGATCCGGTGTACTCAGCCACATTTTGTTATATCCTCACTTCCTTTTTTTACTACGTGATAGACCATCTTTCACCCGTTTGTAAGGTACTATGAATATGCATAGTGCGCAATGTGAAATCAAATCGTTTAAAAAAAAAAAAAAAAAAAAAAAAAAAAAAAAAAAAAAAAACTCGTTGGATGATAACGAGCCCTGTGCGACAAGACACCGGGGGCAACTTCTCTTGATACTGTACATACAACTTCATCGACCGGGAGACATTTCGCCTGGTTGATGAGGTTCTACAACACAAGATTGTGTAGCTTTGGCTGACCATGAGAAGAAATCCGTCCGCCGGCTGAACACGGGCGGCTGAATGGTTCAAGGGAAATTCATACATCACATTAATCTAAACCTCCCAATTGTATCATAGGAGCGTGGTAGTATCTATCAATAGACGTACTCTAACTTTTGATGGAGCTAGAGCTCGCCGTCGAACTGGGGCAATGATGAGTTAGTTGCTTTGAGAGCAGACCGAGCTGGAGCAAGATCAGACATCTCAACACCTATTTAACGGACGGTTCAGAACGCCATCCCGCAGGTTCACACTTCGCACCCACAATCCTAAACAACATCACAATCACCATGCACGGCTTCTTCTACATCGTCTGCTTCCTTGCCCTACTTCAGTCGGCGCTCGCCGTACCCACGATCGCACCCCGCGCAGACACTACCACCACCAAAGGCCAAGTAGACCAAAAGTGCTGGGGCTTGGGCTATTGCGGATATGCCGGCTTTAACTCGTTTGGCTTGAACAGTTTATACGGTTACGGTGGATTTGGGTTTGGTTCTGCCTACCTCACCTCATATTATCCTTTCTATAGCTACCCCTACGGCGGGGGTTATTTATGAAATATGCTTCGGATGCTGGTAAAACACCCAACACATCGGTAAGTCGTCTCATCTCTTCGCGTAGTCTTGGCTGATAGGTGTAAGACCACTGAGTTTCATCGGTGCACCTTGGATTTCGAAAGGCCGAAGCTACATAACCATCATGTAGTCGGAATCAATAGTTCCCTGTCCGCAGAGCAACGAACAAACCGATAGTCCTAGTTTCCTCAATAGTTATACTACAACTTTGTAAAACTCTTTACACAACACAATCAAATGTATCCATATCCCCCCTTTTTGCTACAGCCTCAATAACCTGCATTTTCTGCCCCAACCCCAGCTTTCAGATTTCTCCTACCAAATGGAAGGTTATCCTTGATGTGGAGAGTAGACATGTTTCAAATTTCTTTCAATCCACTCCTGTCATTGTGTAATCAGAGGAGAAAATGACATTACTCCCTTGTAGGGGAGGAGTACCAGGTGAAACTTCCAAATTTCTAATTGTAACAAACATGCATTTGTGACACTATGACATATTGCACAAGACAAAAGAAAGGTTGTGTACTGTGGGACTTGAACCCACAACCTCAGCATCCATGAGTGATGCTCTAACCATTGAGGTAAGTATGCACTGCCTGGTGTAGGATACATTTGTTATGTATTCTTGTGTGATAGTCATGATGATGTATTGCCTCCAATGCTGGAATGCAGTCTGACATGGATGTGTTAGAAATGTGTATCAAGCAGTGCCTAGTCTGACACTTCAACATGACAAAAATAAAAAATAAAATAAAATCTCCCAGCTTATGTCCATGAATGGACACTTTGTTTTTGCATCTCCCTCAATCATTGTCATTTACTCCTTGATACATTTTCTCCCTACAGTCTGTATGTTACCTTGAGAATTTTTCTACTGTGTGATACTGAATATTCACAGTGCGGCAACATTGCTCCAGTCATTTAAACAACTTTTCTGCAACTGCAGAGAGGTTAGCAAGTGCAGTGGTTACTCTAACAAGAATCCACACACTCATGGCTTGTTACAGGGACTCCGCAACTGACACCCCAAGCATCCCCACACTCAGGGACTCTTCAAGGTGTTTGGTCAATGGGGTTGTAGGGGGGGGCTGAGGATATGGTAGGTGGGAATTGAGGAACTTGGGTAAAACTTACCTTACCAAGCTCTTTAGAAATTTAGGGACCTCTAAAAAGACTCTTAACAATCTTTCACTTAAAGAGGGCTAAAGAGCCCATGAGTGGGTTGTGCGGGGGCTTTGTCTCTGTAAAGTTGGCTTACCAAGCCACTTTGCAGAGACAACTGTGGATGCTCTTAAAAAATGTATACATGGTAGAGAAAATGTAAATTAGTTAATTTTTTTGATCTGAAAATATTGTTTGACTTATCAAAGACATTCAGTCAAATGTTGATGAGTGAGACATGTTGAGGTATCCATGTACTCTCTCTCTATTCCTCCTATATCTATGGTCTCCATATTCTGTATGCTTTCAGCTTTCACTTACATATCAATGGCCTGTCATTTATAATTTTATTTCTCAATGATATACCTGAGCATACAAGCAGGAAGGTCCCTTTTCTCATCCTTCCCAACAACAACCCCACAACTAACTTGCTTGTATTGCTCAGGCAAGTTTCTCTTTCTCTATTCATTTCACTTTCTTCTTTATCAATGACATCAATCTGATCCTTCCCAACAACAATGTCACAAGTAGCTTGCTTGTATTGCTCAGTTGGTTGTCTCAACAAGACAAAGGGTCTAAGACTGAGGGGTGATTAAGTGGTGAGCAGAATGGATAGTATTGCATAAGTAATAGAAAACATGAGGAGAGAAACAATGAGAACAGAGAGAAATGGAACTATACCTGAGGAGTGAGTGAGTGGTGAGCAGAATGGATGAGGAATCCATCCGGTCACCCTCAGGCCATCTCCACCGTGGGGAGTTATCCAAGCTGCTAAATTGGCTCTGCTGGGGCACCTTGCTGGAGTCTTACCAGCCCAAGGCTGGGTTTCTACCCACCGCAAGCTAAAATATATCATAGCTTGGAGTGGTGAAACCTTTTGGGTGTTACCAAAGCGTCCCGGTTGTGTGTGAGGTAAAATGACTGGGGGGGAGGGGCCAGATTTTACAATTTTTTGATGTGTGATACTTGGCCAATGGGGTGCTTTCAAGATGCTATAGCAGTTCCAGATCTGGAGCTGCTATAGCAGCCAAGCTAACAAAAATGCTACTTTAGCAGCCGCGGTGGCGCTGCTAACTGAGGTTTGGGGTGCTATATTTAGTATAGCAGCTGTGGTGGAGATGCCCTCAGCTCCTCATAGTCCTCTATGTGTGACACCTATGCAACAGGTATGTAGCACACTCGGAGAGGGCTAGAGGTCTAGCTTAACAAACGTATGATAATTGTTTTTGCTCTTAACCTTGAAAAAAGTATAACAGCCAATGTCTCCCAGTGCTTCCACAAACCTTCTACAAAATATGTTAGACAAAGAAACACCTCTTGTAACACTTGAGAAACACCATTCACATCAGGTCCGGTTTCGAGCAGTGCGTGTTGGTTTAACTTGACACAAATCCCACTCCAACAAGCCACCAGGCCCAATTGCCACGAGGGACTTGAACTTCAAGTAAGTATTTGTCTTGTGTGCAAGAACAAAACCCCGCGGAGAAAAATTCAAGGAACGTTTACACTGCCACCTTTGAGATGTTAGAGTTATGTCCTGATCTTGGTATAATACCTCATATGACCCCAACGAAGAACAACATAGAGTTGAGGGATGGTACCTAAGGGTACCTACCCTCAGCTCGCATCTGGAATGACAATAGAGTTTTTACGACTAGAACAGAGGAGTGTAAGTCACCAAAAATTAAGGCTACTGAGAGGGAAGAGGGCGGGTGTTGGTAACCCCGCGCATAGTCGGTATCGGCAGCAGAAGCTGGCTCTTGCGGCCAGCTCTTGCGGTCGATTTACGCGACTCGAATACTTGTGTCCCGATGCATAAACTTCTATCATTCATGCCCGATTCAAACAGCCCCCTCACAACACCCTGCTTCCTATGCAATACGTCCAATCGTCGCAGCTGGAATTTAGGTGACCGATTAACGCTTATGGCACAAATGTCGCATTCTTTAAAATGATTAGTATACTTACTCAACGGTGTTTTTTCTCGGCAGAGTCTGAAGAAAAAAATCAAGATTTGAAACCCTATGTATGTGCTCATCAGTTTAATAATCGTGCACGTCACACAGAAAAAAGGGGGATCGGAAGATTTCAAGCCATTCAGGTCTTCCTGAAGAAAGCTACCTAGCTTTTTCGTAATTTAATCCCGAATAATTTTATTACATAACCAAGTGAGAAAATTCGTAGGTAGCTAGCTTTGCTATGGGGGTGTTCAGTTACATAGGTCCTTAAATATTGTTAAATTAATTCTACTAACAAGGTTCTAACTTCAAGGGCGATTTCATTTCGTTTGAAGCTGAAATACGGTGATAAACCCCGAAAAAAACAGGTGAGTCTTGTTCAAGAAGAAACGGATTGTCAATTCTCTCCTTGTGACACCAGGCTAAGGTACACTGTTCAGCAAACTGATATAAATAGGGTGAGATTCATTGACAGGATGGCCATATCCTCATCCACATAAGTCACTGAGTCACTTTGTATCCAAACATCTCATCAAAACTAAGATAAAATAAATCGCTGAAGACTAGAAGTGAAGTCTTTTGTAGACACTAGAATAAAAAAGAAAACACGCACACACGAAAAGTCAAGCAAACGTGATCATCATGTCCTCAAAAATCTTTAACCTCTTTATCATCTTTTTTTCAGTCACATTAAGTTGTATCGGGAGTCCATTACCTGAGACAAGCAGCGGGTTGGAACGTCGTTATAGCGGGAAAGCAACTTGGTTCACACCCGACACTGGCGCTTGCGGTGACACCAATTCGCCCAGTGATTACATTGTTGCCATGAACCATGCTCAAGTGAGTGCTATCTCTTTCCTTCTTTCATTGGTACAGTATAACTGACGGCCATGTCGATTATGCTAAAAATATCTTAACCAAACAGTACGGAGGTGGTTCACCGTGTCACAAGACTGTTTCGATCACCAACAAAGAAAACGGAAAGACGGTCACGGCAAAGGTGACAGACGAAGTTCGTTATGTTCTTTGCTAATCTAGATTGTATTTTGTTGTTGTTGTTGTTTCTTCGGAAAGGCAAAAAAAAAGAGGGAGAAATCTTGACCTGAAAGCTAACGGTTGGTTCAATATCTTTGCTCCAGTGCCCCTCCTGTGGCTACGGCTCTTTGGACCTTTCGCCTTCAGTTTTCAAGGCAATCGGAAATGTGGAACAAGGTGTTTTACCTGTAAGTTCTTACCACACAAATCCACTAACCGATAGTAATGCTTATGTTTAATCTTTGGACTGGCGTCAGATTTCGTGGCAATTTGCATGAATTTCCATCATCGATCCCTCCGGTGGTTTTTTTCTTCTTTTCTGTCTCTCCTCCAGGACCACTCAGCTATCTCATCCTCGGCGACAAACTTGCCCCTCAATAAAAAAGTGTTCATCAAGAGAACACGACGTGTATGATTATCACCAATCCGAAAAATAAATAAAAAAAAGTGTTGATTAAGATCCGCTTGTATTATATTATATTACTTATCCTACCCCAATGTATTTGATTAAAATGTGCTTGTATTATCATTTCTATGTAACCAAAAGTGTTTGATTAAAATACGCCTGTATTATTTGTAACCACAAGTATTTGTAAAGAAAAGAAGAAAACTATAACTGTATCATCAGTTCTAGTACTAGAGGGTTGTGAGTTGTGAGCCGCTTGCTCATGAGGGAGAGACTTGATCCTACTTGTTCACACTACAATCAAAAGATTCCCTTGGCAAGTCTGGGTGACCCCCACACGACTCGTGCCTGGCACGAACGGTCTCCCGAGGGAAAGCGCGCTGAGCAGAGTGGGATTTGAACCCACGCCCGAAGACTAGTGATCTTATCGTAGAACTATGATACCTAAAACTAGCGCCTTAGACCACTCGGCCATCTGCCCCTTGGAGGTATGGGGGGAAGAAGCGAATTTAATTCTTTTTTGTAAAGTGTATGTTGTGGTGATAGTCGCAAGGAGATGGAGGACGCTGGCTGTTGAGTCTGAGTGGTGGTAGTCGATAAGCAAGAATCTGTTAATTACATAATCTAATTAATTAAATAAATACGTATTTTCTCTAAAACTTTCAGCTGTCTGTAATTTGAACTCGACTCCTAAACCAAAACCCATCGATTAACCTCTTCTATAAACTTTCATCCAACCTCTAGCTCAGAGTAAAAACATGGTCAACAGCCCAGGATGGCCAGAACCATCACAACAACCTTCCCAACAACTTATCATCACCCTAATCGGAGCAAGCCAACTCAAACTACCAACAACCCATCAGAACCTCAACCTCAGACCATACGCCGTACTCCAGTTCGACCAAACCGAATCTATCACCGAACAAGCACAACCACCCGCCTCACCATCACCCAAACCACAACATCGAACCAAATGGCGTCCAGTCAGACCACCTCAACTAAAATCATCCAACAGCATCTCATCATCAAGCTCATCAACAGTCTGTCATCTCACTCAAACCAATCATTCATCCCTACTCGATCAACCCATCTGGAATCATATCGCTATCTTCGATATCTTCAAACCACGCTCCTCGCTCTTCATCTCAATCTACTACAACCAAAACCCACATCCCTCCGAATCTTCTAACACTCAAGACCAACCAGACCGTCTACTAGGTTATACCATCATCGATCTTGCCAGTCTACTAGCTCAAAACTCTAACTCGACCATCCCCACCTCTCCCGATCAGCTCGGATTAACAGAACCAGAAGAAATCGAGAAACCTACGATCCTCGATCGATCAATCGACCTATGGGATCAATCTGGAAACAACAAGACCGGTTCAATCTCAATCAAGATCCAAATCAAACAGATCAATAACCTCGATCATCCTCTCCAGCAGCAGTCTCAACAACTAGAACCACTAAACGAACAACAACAACAACAACAACAACCCCAGCAGATTGAAACCAGCGTCAGAACTGTCAAAAAGATTTCAATAGATGACTTTGAAATCATCAAATTGATAGGCGAAGGATCCTATGGACAAGTTTGTTGAGTCCTCCTTTTGATTCACCAATCAATCCAAACAAAACAATCGAAATATATACCTACTCATCTCGGAAATCTTATTCAGATCGAGTGAGAAAGAAAGATACACGAAGGTTATACGCTATGAAAACCTTAGAGAAGCGACAGATCCAAATCAAACCCGAAAAGAAGGAAGGAAGCAGTGGAGAGACGAATGAAGGGAGTACCTCAAAGATCAAGTTGGAACGCGTCCTGTCAGAGCGAATGATCCTCGAACAGACACGCGGATGCGAATTTCTCGTCGGACTCAAGTTCTCCTTCCAAACTCCTGATAACCTCAACCTTGTCATGGATCTCAAGTCTGGCGGCGAACTGATGTCATATATGCAACGCTTCGGTGGTCGCTTTGAAGAGTCTTGGGTCAGTCTCACACAAACGCTTCTTTTTTTTCTTCTTTCTCTGATCTACAACTTACTCTCCCCTTAATTCTACAAATTTCAGGTCATCTTTTATACGGCCGAAATCCTCTCAGGCCTCAAGTTTTTACACTCGATGAACATCGCCTATCGAGACCTCAAAGTAAACCCTTTTCTACTTATATTCTCTTCTAAATAAGAGATTCACACCCAGAGAGAAAGAAAGTAGGAAAATAAATCAAACTGACTTGAGAGGAAAATGTAAATGTAGCCGGAGAATTGTTTGTTAGATGCTACCGGACACGTTGCACTCTGTGATTTTGGTCTGAGTAAATTGGACATGGATGCGAATTCAGTAACTAAGACCTTTTGTGGAACTACTGAATATATCGCACCCGAAGTTTTAGTTGAGTGGTTCCTTTCTTCATATCCTTGTCCGTAATTAATAGTCGAAATTGATTTTTTCTTCTTCTTCTTAAAGCTTGAGAGTGGATATACTCGTGTGGTTGATTTTTGGGCCTTGGGTGTTTTGATCTTTGAGGTCAGTCAAGCTCCTGTCTTGCATGCATTTGTTGGATGCTGATCTATTGGAAACGTGGTTTATCTATTTCAGATGAGTGTCGGTTGGACGCCCTTCTTTAGTGAGGATCGCGCCGTTCGATACACGTAAGAAAACTAGCCAACTGTCAAGAAATTTTTACAAGTTTTGATGGTAGGTAAATTTTGTTTGGGCTTGTTCAGTTTGATCCTCGAAAGTGATATTCGAGCCAAGTTTCCCAAGCGAGGAATTAGTGAGGTCACCAAAGAAATCATCCTATGTGTAAGTTTTTTTTATGAAGTGGAAAAACACGGAAACACACACCAGGGATTGGTATACTAGACTAATAAAGCATCTAAATCACAAAGTTATTGGAGCGAGATCCGAGTCGACGACTGGGGGCGAACGGGATCGAGGAGATAGAACAGCATGGATTTTTTGTTGGCCTAGACTGGGAAGCGCTGAGAAGTAAACGCCTAACGCCGCCGTTCAAGCCGCGAGTAGAGTCGGATGCGAGTCTAAGTTATGCGTCAGATCCGATCTATTCGTATGGCAGTCGAACGTCCAACAGTATTCGAAGAGGAACAGGACGAGTCGATCGACAGAGTGATGAAGAACATGACCAGCTTCCCGTCTCTCTCTCCTCCAACACCACTCGCACCCAACACTCGAGGACTAACCATCCCCAGCCCAGTCGCCCTCATCTCTACCAGTACCAACAGCAACAATCTCGACGAAGCTCAGTCGAAAATAAAACCACCGGCGTCCCCCTCACCCGTCCTCATTGTCTCTCAAACACTCGTCAAATCGTCTCTGCCTTCAACACCCATCATCATCATCCTACGGCTGCTGCTAGTCCTGCTACATCTCCTGCCTCACACCTCGACCTCGCTCTGACTCAACGCCAAAGTCTTGAAGACCTCCATCACCATACTACCACCAATCCTAACCTTAACCATCCTCTTCATCTCCATAACCATAACTTCTTTAAAGGCTTCACTTTCTCTTCTAGAGATGACTCTCTAATCAACTGATCCTTACCCTCTCTCTCCTCACTTTCTCTTCCTTTCTTTTCTCTCTCTACTACAAAATCTCGTCATCTTGGCTTTTTATTCACTCAGATGCTGTACTTTTCCTCATCCCCTCCCCTTTTTTGGTCAAAATCAAAATCCCGACCATGTACTTTTCTATGGTTTTTTTTTTCTACGCATACATTACATATCACAAGTAATGATGTGCGTTGTAATTCTTTTTCCTTTATTTTTTCTTTCATATTATGTAGACTCATTTTTTCTATACATTTGATAACATCTTTTTCTTCTTCCTAGATGCTTCTAAAAAAAAGATCATGAAGAGATCATCACATCTTGTTATTTTTATCAAGCCATTATTCATTCCAATTTTCCTTACAGATCATCAAGTTGGTTGTTGTTTTAGTTATGTGTTCAGATATGTACAAACATTTAAAGATGTAACAAAACACTTGATTCTCCTTGACTCTTCTGATACAGTACTTCGGGTTTCCATCAGTCAAAGAAAAATTGCTCAAGGTAACATGTGAGCTACACCATGGCTGCCAGAGAACTTCTTGAAGTGGTTTTTGAATCCAATTTGAGAAGTGTTCAATATCAACAGGCCCAAGAGGTTGCATCCCAGCCCCCATGAAAACCAATATGAGAAGTTTTATAAAATTTCTTGAAAACTGTTTTTATAACCACATAGAAACACAATCTATAACCAACAATAAGTTACACAGTTGTGAGGTCAACCAGCTATTTTGTTTTCTCAAATGTTACACAAAACTGGCCACAAATTTTGAGCATTTGAGCAACATAATATGATAGCTCTTTTTTCTGTGCTCTTAACAACAGATCACTACAAGAAAAACTATAGAAACTGCCAGCAGTTGACATGTAGAAGCTCAAAGCAAGATTGTAGTGATACTCAAGCCTTTTTCAAAGGTTGTTCCAACCAAGCTTCAATGCACAGTCACTTTGCACATTGCACAGTGACTGTGCATGAAAGGGTTCAATGTCATCACATGGATTTACAATGTCAGTTACACTAGAGTATTATGCATGCCAACTTCTAGAATTTTCTAGAGATTGTATTTGTAGTGGATGTTATTGAAAAGATTTGTCATAGAAAACATTTTGGCTGCACATTTATTTGGCTCAACTAATTCTGTTGATTGCCTGAAACAGGATGTTATGTTCATGATTTCTTTGCTTGTCTTTGTGGGAGACTAACCAACAGCACCAAAAGGGGTCAAATCAGGGACCACAAATTCTGGCTCATTCTACAGGCCACACCATTTGTCCAATCATCTATGATTGATCTTGAAAAGCAAGCAATCTGGGTAGCTTTCACTGCAAGAAAAACTGCTTCAACTGCCACAAGTTGAAATGCAAGAGCTTTGATCTTACTCCAACCTTACTCCAACCTTACTCTGGACATAATTGAAACAAGCTGTGCTGCACAGTGACTATGCATGATGCACAGCCACTGTGCACCAACAGTCACCCTGAGGTAAGATTCAAGTAAGAACATAGCTGGACTCAAGTATACTACATTTCAGGTGACAGTCAAAGCAGTTTTTTTTGCAGTGTTTATTCCTGATTGGGAGTATGGAATTTCAGAACCTCATCAAATAAGTAGAAGAATAAATTTAGTAGCTTGAAAATTGAATCCATTTCTCCTTATATCTTTTGTGTACATTATGTCAGGAAAGTATTTTAACAAGCCCAAATTCTACCATCTCTTGCATCTACTATATTCAATTAGGTTCTTTGGACCCGCAAGACTTTTTGCTACTGGAAAATTATAAATTATAAATATTTTGTTAAGGAATACATCATTACAGTCAAGCTACCTGATCCTGTGAAGAGATAAATCCACCAGCTACAACAGCTTTCAAACTATCAGCCCCTGTCTCTTATGTGACATGGGGTAGAATCTCAGACTTGTATACTATACTTTTTTCAGTATGTAGTCTGTATTTTAAGGTTCTCATTATAACTTATACAGCCAGTGGAAATAAGCAATTCTACACTTTTTACAGCGGAAGAGCTAGCACCTTTGTGTAAGAAAGGAATGCAGCTATGTAAGCTCAGCGCAAATTGCCTCAACTGCTCCCTGTGGGTAGGAGAGGACTTCTAGTCACTTGAATAATTATTCTAGTGACTAGGAATGGGATAAAAGGGTAAAGAAGACAGGTGGATTGGATGATTATATAAAAACCCCACTCACTAATAATAGTAAGTTAAGCATGTTCAAGTCTCACACAGGCCAAAAGCCATAGGCCAATGGCAAATCCTTTGGCGTGCCGGTGGGCATGCCAAACAATACACCACACATATGTATGTGTATTGATACACATACATATGTGTGTGTATTGTTTGACATGCCCGCCGGCACGCCAGACAATACACATACATACACCAGGAAAAATCAATGATCACTTGTCTACAAGTGATATATCAAAGTACAAAGGCCCCTTTGTAATTTCTGATGTCACTTGTAGACAAGTGATCCTTGTTTTTTCCTGGTGATACATGTGTATGTGTGTATTGTCAACAATACACACATTCATATATGTGTGTATCGCCTGAAATCAGCAACATGTTGAACCTCAACACGTTTCTGATGTCAGTAGGCCAGCTGAAATGATTTCGGCTGGCCTGCCATCCCAGCCCCCCCCCCAACTCCTACCAGCAACCACCACCTCACTCCCCAGCACACCAAAGCCCCCCAAACAACCCCGAAAACCCCCCAAACAACCCCGACCGCTTTGAACAACCCCCAAACCCCAGCCCACGCCACCGCCTGCCTGTAACCCCCCGCTGCAGCCCTCCGCGCCCAAGCCCCCTCCCAGAACCTTACAGAGCCTCAGGTGAGCCCCCCCAAGCCCCCTTCCCCCCCAAGCCCACCAGGCCCCGGCCCAAAGGCCCACAAGGGCCCAAAGGGCCCACAAGGGCCCAAAGGGCCCACAAGGGCCCAAAGGGCCCATATTTAGCTACCAAAAGGCCCAAGGGGTCCAAAATAAACATAAAATGGGCCAACTGGGCCAAGGCCCAAGCCCCAAAGGCCCCCAAAAGGGTGCACTCAAGCCCCAAAGGGGCAATGGAGCCAGCCCAAGCCCCCAAAAGGGCTAAAGGACCTATCTCAAGCCCCCAAAGGGCCCAAAGGACCACATCTTAAGCCCCCTTGAGGTTATCACTGGCCCAGCTGACAGGCCCAATGGCCTAAAGGGCCCAGGAAAAATGCCCACAAGCCCATAAGGCCTGATCTCAATGTTAAAAAAGGCCTAAAGGGCCAGAAATAGGCCCTAGAGCTACTGAAAGGCTCCACGGTAAACTAAAAGAGCCTATTAGGCTTGGGTTTAAGCTAAAAAGGGCCTAAAGGGCCCAGAATTAAGCAACAACTGACCACAAGGGCCCCAATTCAAGCTCAAAAGGGCCCAAACTCACATGAAGGTAAACAGGGCCAAAAGGGCTTTGCATTAATCTCCAAAGGGCCTAAAGGGCCCTGGATCATTCCCCAAACCAACCAGTGCATCAAGAATCATGTGTAATGGGCCTCAGAGGCAGCATTCCCAACCTCCAATTATTTCCACTTCAACAGGGCTTATAACATAACTAACCAACTTGTGCGTTGTTTTATTTCCCAGACTCACGCTGTGGTGTGCCAAATGTGTTCCAAGTATCAAATCTCATAGAGTCACAGTTTAATATTGAGAATGAGACATATCTCTAGATGTATTATTGCATAATTAAGTTCTACAGATCATTTAACCCCTAGTCACTCACTGGAACCACTAGGCTAGCTCCCCTCATTTAAAAGATATCTGGATTAAACTGTTTTATTCAGAATTGAGGAATATATATTGATAGTACATAGTATAGAATTAGATTCAAGTGCATAGTTGTAGTCTATTTAATGGATACCACCACCACATGGATACCACCACCACATGGATACCACAACCAACACATAGATACCCTTATCACCACCATCATATGAGCACCTCTAGGGCAGTCACACCAGTAGAAATCCCTCACATTTGGAGCAGCAGAATACCTGGAGTATAAGAGGAAACAAAAGTGATAAAGAAAAAGAAGAAGAGAGTACACCTGAATAATGAGGAAATACAACTACAATTGAATCAAGCCCTAATTACATAATCATAAGCCCCCTATTCCTAATCACTTCTATTCTCATATCTCATAGTGACCACAACTCACTCCTACTTGAGCACCCCCCCTTCACCCTCCTTACTTCAAGCCGTTCCCGTATTTTCTCCCCATGCCAGTGTGCACCAGCCTACATCCCAACCCAACACCCATTTGCCTGCAGAAGAATCCCCCTCCCTGCAACCTCCACACTCCCCCTTGGCCCAGGAAAATGAGGAATACCCTGCTAGTAAGTCACACTTTGTGGAAATAATGGCGACCTCGGTGACAGAAATGTTAGGTTGCCCTGCTTCCTGGTTGGTTCCGGTGGTTCTTTGATTTCCTCTGCGGGATGAACAACTGTTAGCGGATAATCTACTGGATTCCCTGCAACACCTTATACTTAGCAAGGGGACTGTTCCTCTTGCGTTTGTCTTCCTGATGTTACCCTTCACAGTTCCGCTTGTCCGCACACGCTAAAAGTCGCTGAGAGAGTTCTAAAACAATGAGATTTTCTTATATGCGCTGTAGTTGATAGCTATCTACTTTGATGATAAGATAAGATAAGATAAGATCCTGAAACCCTTGTACAACAGCCCCCCCACAATCATGTCCCGCAATCCCCGGTACTGTCCCTGGATCCCTACTTGCCTGTCTCCTCAATCCTGCATTGCACCACAGCCTGTCCCCAAATGCTATACCCCGCTGACCCTAAGGAAGCGCTACACGCTCTCAGCACGGCGTGCCACGCTGCTTGTGGGCACATGCATCTGTTTCGAGCGCGTATGATGGCGGCTGGGCATCATGACGCCATATCAAGGCCGCGCCCTAGTGCTCAAGCAGAGTTAGCACCGTCGCGTGACATTACAAGCCCTTCGATAACTATACCGGCCAATACAAGCCCAAGCCCGCTGTCACCTGCTACGTCGCCTCCACCGGTTATAAGCTCGAAACCAGCGATGAGAAAGATAAACCGCAGCAAGGTTGTGCCACCATCAGGTGCCCTTCAGGCACCGCCCTTACCTCAAACACCGCAGGCTGTAGCCCCTCCAAGCACAATGTCTACTGAGCCGTCCTCTATCACCAGTCCCAAGACTCCTACACCAAGGATGAGGCCCATCAATAGGGGCTTAGCTAGAGCACCCCCCGCTGCCATGCAGTCCAGCGGATTGCCGTCGCAAACAAACCCCACTTCTGAGGGTAGCAGCGGTAGTCCAGGGGCGGCACAAAATCTCTTTGCTACGCCCATCAGGGAGACCACAGAGACGCTCAACCCGACCGGCAATCCAGAGCTCGGGTACCGGCATCGCAGGATGTAGGCTTCTGTCGCTCCCCTGCGCACGACTCCGCTCCGCTTGCGGGCCTGGCGCCCCGAACCCCGTGGTTCCGCCCGGTCCCCTACGTCGCGCATACTGAAGCGGCCTTTGTCCGCCCAACCAATCGTCCGCGCCAACTATAGAACGTCACATGCTGCGCCCTGTGCTTTTCCCCGCGGAATGTCTGATGACATTTGGAAAGTACCCCCTTACCTCAGCCTCAGTCTGCCGCTGAGCCCGCGGCTGCGGGCTCAGCTTCAGTGCTGCACCTCTGGTATATAAGTTCTCCCACAACGTCTTCCTTGGATATCCTATTATGCACATCTGACCCCATCCAACTTTGCCTTGGGATTCTATTTTAGATGCAGCTGTGCAGGAGGAGCCTGATGAGAACTCCTCAAATAAATCTCTTTTAAAAGCAGAAGAAGTTGAAACTTACAATTAATCAGTTGGCAGTAAGTTAATTCATCTTCTCATCTTTCTGTTCCACCCATTGCCTGACATGGATTGTATTTTCAGATCCAATGGACGCACCACCTGAACACAAGTTCACCACTTTTGACATGTTGAAGCTGTTTGTGCAAACCTGGGCAAAGGAACATGGCTACAAGCTTAGTGTGACCAAATCAAAGGCTGGGAAAAATGTCTACCTATCATGCACACTGTGGCAAAGAAAAAACAAGTTGGGTGCCCTTTCCAAATATCTGGTCACAAATCAATTGCACAGGACCACTCAAACAACCACTGGGATCTCCGCTGCCCTAATTTCCCCCAAAATCACAAGGTGATTGAAGTGCAGCATGACGTTATCCACAAGAAACTCAGTAAGGAGGGTCAAGCAGAGGTGGAACGTCTGACATCCCTGGGCATGCTCCCTCAGGCCGTTTCCCGGCAGCTCAGCACAACAGAGGGGCGCTTTGTTACCAATTGGACAATATACAACACAAATTCAGCCCAAAGAGCTGAGAAAAGGGCTGGAGACACACCTGTGGAGTAACTCCTACGATGCCTCAAGACGTCTAACTGGGAATACGACTAAGCTTACAACAACAACAGAAAACTCCAATCCCTCTGGTTTTCCCACCCTGGTTCACTGCTTCTTGCTCACCGGTTCCATCATGTGGTCAACATAGATTTTACTTACAAGACCAATCTAACCAACTTCCTGCTCCTACATGTTGTGGGGCAAACGGCAACCAATCACAGCTTCTCTATTGGATTTTGTTTGATGAGGAAAAAAAAAATGAAAGCTACTTGTGGGCTCGGAAGAAGCTAAAGTAAGTTTTGTTATCCTGTTGGTTGATGTTTTCTTACTAGTTCAGGTGGCTGATGTGGGCCCGTCATAGATTGGTATGGCATGCAGACAGATGCCCAAAGGTATTTGTGACTGACAGGGAGGTGGCCCTTAGGAATGTGATTGCCAAACACTTCCCCAATGCAGTTTCAAACCTGTGTATGTGGCACATTGATTGGAACATTGTGACAAACTGCAAAAGAGCCTTTTCAAGCAATGGTGACGAATGGACAAAGTTCATGAAGCAGTGGCATGGGGTTTCATATGCACCAGATGTCCCAAAGTTTGAGACAAAATGGGCCGACCTGGATTGCCTCCTCCGCAATCAATCCAATGTCCTTGCGTACCTCACAAACAACATCTACCAATTACGTCAGAAGTTCATGACTCCTTGGGCAGGAAAAACACCTCATTTGGGAAACCTCACATCCTCCTGTGGAGAATCCGCTCACAGCTGGCTCAAAACATATGTCACCTCTCCAAAGGGAGACTTTGCAACCCTCTTCCTTGCGATTTCATCTGCCGTTGACCGTCAACTGGACAAAGTTCAAGTTACTCTTGGCCACAACTTGATCAAAGGTTTATCTGGCCTGCCCAACATATTCAAGCCCCTGCATGCAAAAATATCCCCCCATGCGCTCAAGTTGGCTATCTCTGAGTGTGAAAAGTGGTGATCCTCAGCTAAAATGTTCAGGCTTTTTTGAGGCGGGCATGGGAATCCCTTGTTCCCACAAGATTGACCAGTTAGTACAGGAAAAGGGAGATGTGGAACCAGATGATTTTCATCTACAGTGGCATTTGGCTTACAACCCTGACGGTCTGGTGTGTTTTTGGTGGGGCTCATGAGATTATCTGTAGTTCTTTTCTCAACAATCTGAATTCACATCCTCCGCAGGCCCTGGACACACCACTGTACAATTTTGACGACAATTTTGAGGCCCTCAAACAGGAGATCTTGGATTCACATTCTCCAACAGCTTTGAAGGGACTGATGGAAAAGCTGGGAATAGTTCTGACAAGTACTCACATGGTCCCACTTGCCGCACCAGATTGGATTTGTGAATCTCAGAAACCCAACCAACCATGGAAGAAGAAGAAGGAACCGGTTGATCTCAGACGCAGAGCAATACTCAAGCGGAAATTGTAGAGGAGGAAATTCTCCAGGCTCAGGCAGCAAAGTCAAAAGGAAGGCAGTCCTCAGGGAAAGGGAAAAAAAGGAAAGGCCAAGGCGGAGCCCATTCCTTCCAAGGCTGAATCTCAAGACAATCAGTACAAATCTGACGGCTCACATGTGTTTCCTGACTCCAATCAACAGTGGGCCCGCTACGCTAACAATAGCTGTAGCGTAGCGTACTGTTAACTTTTGTTGCTACGCTAACACAAAGTTACTGTTAGCTGAAGATTTTTTCAGCTAAAACAAATTTGTTAAAAAAGAAAATAGCGGGGAGCGTAGCTTTAGCAACATCAAAAAAAAAAGTTAACGCTACAGAAATTTCCTGTTAGCTGATTGTTAGCGGTGTTAGCTGGAACAAACGCTACACTAACTGTAAGCATAGTGTTCTTTTCAGCTACGCTAACTGTTAGCGTAGCGCTCTTTTCAGCTGCGCTAACTGTTAGCGTAGCGCTCTTTTCAGCTACGCTAACTGTTAGCGTAGCGCTCTTTTCAGCTACGCTAACTGTTAGCGTAGCGCTCTTTTCAGCTACGCTAACTGTTAGCGTAGCGCTCTTTTCAGCTACGCTAACTGTTAGTGTAGCACTCTTTTCAGCCACACTAACTGTTAGTGTAGAATTCTTTTCAGATACACTAACTGTTAGCGTAGTTCCCTTTTGCAGTGCACTAACTGTTAGTTTAGCGCTACAGTAACTGTTGGTTTAGTGCTATACTTGTGGGAGTATAGCAATCATTTCTTTTCTTGAGGCATTGATTCTTTCAAATTAATATTTTCATGAATCCTGTTGAAGCATTTCTTTTCCAGCTTTACTCGCGTCCTTTGAGTTAAATAAGCATTTCTTCTCATTCTCTGATGGGCATTCTGATTACTGTTCTGGGCAATTTCCATATGATTAAAATGTGTTATTCAATTGCAATTTGTCCAGGCAGTAACCATATTTCCCAAAGCAATGAAAGAAATGCATATCCAAACATTGGAAAGAGAAAAAATGGAAAAGAAACAAACAATTTTTTTTTTGAAAAAAAAATAAATAACAATAGAAATTAAACAAAAAAAAACACAAATAAGCTATTTTGATTGATGTAGTTGCATAAGTACAGGAGTTAAAACAGCATTTTGATTGATTTACTTGTGAAAGTTGAGATTTTTGATTGCTTGACTTGCACAAGTACAGGATCTATAATTGGGCAGAATGGACCAGCTTTGAACTCAGACAGTGGAACTTATCACTCCTGCTATACTATAAGTAACTGCAACATGCCTAATCAGTGTCACCCTCATTGTTGAGTAGGATTTGTAATGAGGGTGACATTGATTAGGTATGTTGCAGTTACATATAATATAGCAGGAGTGATAAATTCCACTGTCTGAGGTCAAAGCTGGTCCACTCTGCCCAATTATTGATCCTGTACTTGTGCAAGTCAAGCAATCAAAAATCTCAACTTTCACAGGTAAATCAATCAAAATGCTGTTTTAACTCCTGTACTTGTGCAACTACATCAATCAAAACAGCTTTTTTTTTTTTTTTTAATTTCTATTGTTAATTTTGTTTTTGTTTTTTTTTTTTCAAAAAAGAAATTGTTCGTTTCTTTTCCATTTTTTCTCTTTCCAATGTTTGGATATGCATTTCTTTCATTGCTTTGGGAAATATGGTTACTGCCTGGAAAAATTTAAATTGAATAACACATTTTAATCATATGGAAATTGCCCAGAACAGTAATCAGAATGCCCATCAGAGAATGAGAAGAAATGCTTATTTAACTCAAAGAAAGCGAGTAAAGCTGGAAAAGAAATGCTTCAACAGGATTCATGAACATATTAATTTAAAATAATCACAGCCTCAATGCAATGCAATTTGTGCAAGGGAAAAACTTTCAACGTTCCCACATCATTTTCTTTGCCCAAGCCATCACCACAACTATTGGTAAAACAAGCAGGGATGTAATCCACCCAAAAAATTATGTTCAGACTGTTCACTCAGCTGGCTGTGGGCCAACACTTTGCACTATTTGAGCATAGTGTAGTGGAAGAAAATTAAGCTAACAGCTAACATTTAGCAGGAAAAAATTCAGCCAACAGCTAACATTTAGTGGGAAAAAGTCAGCTAACAGCTAACATTTAGCGGGAAAAAATTCAGCTAACAGCTAACATTTAGCGTAGCGTAGCGTAGATCTGATGCCGCTACGCTAATGGGAACTCCAGTATGTGTTAGCGGAAAAAAAAATACGCTAATTGTTAGCGTAGCGGTTATTTTCCAAAGCTAACACTACAACTACAAAAAAATTGGCTGAAAAATTTCTCGCTACGCTAACTGTTAGTTTAGCGGAGTGTAGCGTCAGCTAACGCTACAAATTTTCTGGCAAAAAAAATAACCGCTACGCTAACAGTTAGAGGTCAAATAGCCCACTGTTGCTCCAGTGACTCCAACATGCAGCCCAAATCTGACACATCCTACTTGCGGCCCAACTCTGAAGTTTCCAACCCCCCACTAGACTCTGAAGACCTCAACTTTCTGCCCACAGTTTCCAGCCTGACACTGCGCAAGAGGCCCGCAAGCCCCACCAACAATGATGGCTCCAGGAATATCAAGCCACACATGTTCTCCAAGGGATACGGAAATACTCCTTGCAGTAAATCAAGTTGGTTGGATTCACCCAGCCCTGGCAAAGAATATCTCATTTCTCCTGCATCACAAGGTGAATCTGGAGCTGAATCACAAGTGTCTGCCCATGATGATGACACAACACATGCCCAGGTGACTTTTTCATTTTCCTCATTGACAATGTGTCCTGCATGTGAGATGACTTCATGTATGTTTGGAATATGGAAGGAGATCACTGGCCAAGGGGAAGGCCAGAACTTGGATCCATTGGCCACAACATTCAATGAGGGGTCCAATGAGGGGATCCCAGCTAATGATGTGAGTGCAAGCTCTTTGTCTTTTCATATGGGACTGCAGTTGATGTCAATGGATCTATTTCCTGCCTGGGTTAGGTCATACACTCATTCAACTTTTACCCAGAAGGAGACGGACACTGTGGGTATGCATGTGTTGTGCATGCACTTGCAACTGAGAGGCCTGAGAGTGCCTATTCCAAGGCAAATGCTTGGTATCAGGTCTGGTTGGATATGTTGGCCAAAATGTATTTGAACAGGGCGCATTGGACCAGGAAGCTTGGGGGGGCATCTGAATTCCATTGGGCCTATGAAAGCATTCACTTAGAAGGGCCAAATGTTGCAGCACCTTATGCAAAGTGGATGGGTAGGCGTGATGCAGGCCCTATTCTGGCAAATAATTACAATAGGCCCTTTGTGTTTCTCACAAATGACCAAGCAGAAGGGTGCTTGACATTTATACCTGCAACAATTGCCCCGGACGCCAAACCGCTGGGGCCTATATTCCTGGTTCTGATAAACAACAATCATTGGATCCACATGATTATGAAACACACCCTGCTTCCATTTCCCCCTCCACATATTCCTAGGTTGTTTCACCAATCCCCCTCATCAGGCTGGCTAAGTTGCATTCAACCTTCCACATCTCTCTACTCTTCCTTGTCAGTCAGGCCAAGCCAAATATAACCATGGTTGTAACATTCATTGTATTATCATCATTGTCTTCACTATTCTTCCTTTATCTCGTAATTTTTTCATCATAGTTAAATGAAGCATTAGGGTAACTGGGAGAAGTTCCACAGGCACAAAATGCATGTCTAGAGTGATACATTGTACATAATAATGTATGATTAGTACTTATTAGTACTAAGAATGGTTGATTAGTACTTATGAGTACTAAAGTACTAATAATGTGAAATTAGTAGTTATTAGGACCAATGAATGATTATGGACCAATAAAGGTGTATTAGGGCTTATTATTACCAATATCCCTTAACTAGTACTAATAGGTACTAATAATCATTCATTAGTACTTATTAGTACCTACAAGTAATTATGAGTACTTATTAGTAGTTATCAGTACTACGAGAGGGTTATAAGTACCAATAACTACTTATAAACCTTTATTAGTGGGTTTTTATTACTGATCAGAACTAATAATGGTTTATTAGGAATTATAAGTACTAATAATCCCTTACTAAGTAGTAATAAGTAGTAAGGGATTATTGCTACTTATTAGTACTAATAATAGATAATAATAGATTATTAGTACTTGTACCAGATTATTAGTACTGGTACCAGATTATTAGTAGTAATGAGGACTAATAATCTGTTATTGAAAATGTATTATTAGTACCAATACTCCATTATGAGTACTAATAAGTACTCTAATAAGTGCTAAAAATGGATAATTACTATTTATTAGTACTAATAATGGATTATTCGTACTTATTAGTACTAATAATCAGTTATTAGTACTAATAAGTAGGAATAATTCATTATTAGTACTAATAAGTACTAATAATCAATTATTAGTACTAATAAGTACTAATAATCAATTATTAGTACTAATAAGTACTAATAATCAATTATTAGTACTAATAAGTACTAATAATCAATTATTAGTACTAATAAGTACTAATAATCAATTATTAGTACTAATAAGTACTAATAATAAATTATTAGTACTAATAAATACTAATAATCAATTATTAGTACTAATAAGTACTAATAATCATTATTAGTACTAATAAGTACTAATAATAAATTATTAGTACTAATAAGTACTAATAATCAATTATTAGTACTAATAATTCATTATTAGTACTAATAATCAATTATTAGTACTAATAAGTACTAATAATTCATTATTAGTACTAATAAGTACCAATAATTCATTATTAGTACTAATAAGTACTAATAATTCATTATTAGTACTAATAATTCATTATTAGTACTAATAAGTACTAATAATTCATTATTAGTACTAATAAGTACTAATAATTCATTATTAGTACTAATAAGTACTAATAATTCATTATTAGTACTAATAAGTACTAATAATTCATTATTAGTACTAATAAGTACTAATAATCAATTATTAGTACTAATAAGTACTAATAATCAATTATTAGTACTAATAAGTACTAATAATCAATTATTAGTACTAATAAGTACTAATAATCAATTATTAGTACTAATAAGTACTAATAATCAATTATTAGTACTAATAAGTACTAATAATCAATTATTAGTACTAATAAGTACTAATAATCAATTATTAGTACTAATAAGTACTAATAATCAATTATTAGTACTAATAAGTACTAATAATCAATTATTAGTACTAATAAGTACTAATAATCAATTATTAGTACTAATAAGTACTAATAATCAATTATTAGTACTAATAAGTACTAATAATCAATTATTAGTACTAATAAGTACTAATAATCAATTATTAGTACTAATAAGTACTAATAATCAATTATTAGTACTAATAAGTACTAATAATCATTATTAGTACTAATAAGTACTAATAATCAATTATTAGTACTAATAAGTACTAATAATTCATTATTAGTACTAATAAGTACTAATAATCAATTATTAGTACTAATAAGTACTAATAATCAATTATTAGTACTAATAAGTACTAATAATCAATTATTAGTACTAATAAGTACTAATAATTCATTATTAGTACTAATAAGTACTAATAATTCATTATTAGTACTAATAAGTACTAATAATTCATTATTAGTACTAATGTAGCATTAGCAACTTCAAAAAAAAAAGTTAACGCTACAGGAATTACCTGTTAGCTGATTTGTAGCAGTGTTAGCTGGAACAAATGCTACGCTAACTGTTAGCGTAGCGCTCCTTTCAGCTACGCTAACTGTTAGCGTAGCGCTCCTTTCAGCTACGCTAACTGTTAGTGTAGCGCTCTTTTCAGCTACACTAACTGTTAGCGTAGCACTCTTCTCAGCTATGCTAACTGTTAGCGGAGTACCCTTGTGTGGTGAGCTAACTGTGGGGTTTTTTTTAAGTGCAGATTTGATTAGACATTGTGCACTAGTGAGTTTAGCGCTACACTAACTGCTGTTTGTTTATAACATTAAAAAAAAAAAAGGAAAAAAAAAAAAAAAAAGGAAAAAAAAGGAAAAAAAAAGGAAAAAAAAAAAGGAAAAAAAAAAGGAAAAAAAAAGGAAAAAAAAAAAAAAAAGGAAAAAAAAAGGAAAAAAAAAAATTAAAAAACAAAAAATTAAAAAAAAAAATTAAAAAAAAAAAATTAAAAAAAAAAATTAAACAAAAAAATTAAAAAAAAAGAATTAAAAAAAAAAGGGACAAAAGGGAAAAAAAGGAAAAAAAAAAAAAAAAGGAAAAAAAAAAATCCTAATTGAGCAAAGTGGACCAGCTTTGACCTAAGACAGGTGAATTTATCACTCCTGCTATACTATAAGAGTAGTGATGAGGTTAACACCAATCAAGAAAATTTAAAGGGGGGTCAGTTAGGTGCCCCTGAGAGTTTTCTGAGTTTGTACAAGGCTTAACCCAACATCGCTACCATTTCTTCAAACCCATGTTATTTAATCAGTTGCCAAACTCAAAGGGGGGTCAGTCAGGTGCCCCAGCAAGTTCGGAGAGCTCCTATAAATTTCAATCAATTCACAATCCTTACCTAATCGGTTTCACCCTCATCATAAATGAGGATTTGTGATGCGGGTGACACCAATTAGGTATTTTGCAGTTACTTTTAATATAGCAGGAGTGATATATTCCCCTGTCTGAGGTCAAACCTGGTCACTCTGCTCAATTATGATCCTGTACTTGTCCAAGTAAAACAATGAAAAATATGTACTTGCACAAGTGAATAAATCAAAATGCTGTTGTAACTGCTTTACTCAAGCAAGCACAGCAATCAAAAAAGCTTATTTTAAATTCTATGATCATTTTTTTTTTTTTTTCTTTCTTTCATTTTTTTTTTTTTTTTTTTTTTTTCCTTTTGTTTTTACTTTGTCAATTCAAAGACAAGAAAGAAGGTGGATGTCTCTTCTAAGATCTGTAATGCAGCAGGATTTTACCTGTTGAAGCCATAACAACAGCTTTTTATTCAGCAGCCATGTTAATTGGTGAAACCAACAGTTAGCGGGCAAAACAAATCCGCTATTTGAGCATAGTGTAATGGGAAAAGCTTCAGCTAACAGCTAACATTTAGCAGGAAAAGTATCAGCTAACAGCTAACATTTAGCGTAGCGTAGCAATGATGCCGCTACGCTACTGAGAACTTCAAAATCTGTTAGCGCCAGAAAAATTACGCTACTTGATAGCGTAGCGGTGAATTTTCTCAGCTAACGCTACAAAAAAATGGCTTGAAAAATTTGTCGCTACGCTAACTGTTAGTGTAGCGGAGTGTAATTTCAGCTAACGCTACAGATTTTCTGGGAACAATAAACCCCGCTACGCTAACAGTTAGCGGTCAAACAGCGTAGCGTAGCGTAGCGGCCCACCGTTGGTCTCACACGCCAAATAAAATTGGCTGGTAGACCCTACACGCCACTTTTGTTTGGCGTGTAGGCCCCGCACGCCAAAAAAAATTGGCGTGCGCCGTTGGCGTGCGTTTATCAACGCCCATCAAAGGCCATGAAGTAAAACTTAGCCTTAATATTGATAGACCTTATCCACCTGTTCTTAGGAAAGCACCTTATCCAGCAAGCCCCAGGAGCAAAGAAGCTTTAGAAGAGCACATACAATCACTCCTTAAATTGGAAGTTATCAGGAAAGTAGGGGCAAATGAGATAGTTGATATTACAACTCCAGTAATCATAGCCTGGCACAATAAAAAGTCTAGATTAGTTGGAGATTTCAGAGCCCTGAAGACATACACCAATCCAGACAGGTATCCAATGCCTAAGATAATGGAATCCTTAGCAAATTTGCATAAATCCAAGTACATTACATGCATGGATGTCCTTAAAGGGTTTCATCAAAACCTCATCCATAAAGACAGTAGGCAATTTTTGCGCATTGTTTGCCATCTTGGCATATTTGAATACCTACGTATGCCCTTTGGTATTAAAAATGCACCTTCCCATTTTCAAAGGATGATGGATACAGAATTTTCTAATGAGTTGAATCAGCTTTGGCTCATTATCTACATAGATGATATTATCATTTTCTCAGATAATTGGGATGACCATATTATAAGACTAAGAACCATACTTCACAAAGTCATAAATATGAATATGAAAATTTCACTATCAAAATTCCAATTTGGCTTTTCTGAATTAAAAGCTTTGGGCCATATAGTTAGTGGACTTTCTCTTGGAATAGATAAGCACAGAGTAGCTGCAGTGCTTCTTAAACCAGTACCTCAAAATGTGAAAGAAATGCAAATGTTTCTTGGGTTTGCAGGGTATTACAGACTTCACATAAAGGACTTTGGTACTATGGCCTCCTGCCTGTATAAACTTTGTAGTCCCACAGTAGTCTTTGAAATGACTGCAGAAAGAATACAAGCATATGAGTCTATCAAGTTTGCTTTGACAAATGTGCCCTTACTTTTCCACCCTGATCCAAAACTTAGGTTTAAGCTATACGTGGATGCTTGTATGGAAGGAATAGGAGCAGCTTTACACCAAGTACAAATTGTCAATGATAAACCACTAGAAGGTGCAATCTGCTTTATATCAAGACAACTTAAGGACTCTGAAAAAAAGTATGGCGCTTCCCAGCTAGAATGTTTATGTCTAGTATGGGCTTTAGATAAATTATATTATTATCTAGATGGATGTGAATTTGATGTTATCACTGATTGCCTGGCCCTTAGGTCTCTTCTCAATATGAAAACACCTAACAGGCACATGCTGAGGTGGCAAATAGCTATCCAAGAGTGGAGAGGCTCAATGACAATAATCCACAGAGACGGGATTGTTCATAAAATGCAGATGGGCTGTCAAGGTGGGCATTACCAAAACCCCTGACAACCCAGCTTATGATGAAGATACCTCAGAAAATACAATTTCATCAATTTTACCATTCCCAATGACCATGTCAGAATGTTTGGCCAATTGGGCATTGCCAAATGACAAGTCCAACCCAGCATTTGAAGAAGAATATGTGGAAGACACAAATCCCATTCTAGCCATATCAATGTCTGGATTGTCTTCTACCTTTTGGGAATTGATAGAAAAAAGCTATGAAACTAACAAAAACACGGTAATAATTCTTAAATTATTAAAGTCCAAACATTCTGATCAAGGACTTATAGAAGGCCTTGAAGGGATTTGGAAAAAGCATTTTAAAGAAAGCAGGTTTTTTCTTCTAGATGGACTAATTTATCACAGAAGAGAACATAATAGTTCTGTAGTGTTAATACTAGATGAACACATTAAAATTGTTCTTAATGAATGCCATGACTCTGTCACAGCTGGTCACTTCTCTACTGATAGGACTATTGCTAGAGTCCAAGGTCTGGCTTGGTGGCCAACTTGGAGGAAACAAGTAGCACAGTATTGTGATTCATGTGACAGATGTCAAAAGGCAAACAGGTCTACTGGGAAGAAATTTGGACTCCTGCAAAAAATAGAAGAACCCAAAGGGAGATGGGAGGTAATAAGTATGGATTTTTTTACTGCTCTACCATCTGCGGGAACAGATAACTTCAATGCTGTTTTAGTAGTATGTGATAGGTTCTCTAAAAGAGCTAGGTTCTTACCATGCTACAAAGAAAGTAGTGCATGGGACATAGCCCTGATATTTTGGAACAACATAGTAAGTGACGTAGGTTGTCCTAAAACTATTATAACAGATAGAGACCCTAAATTCACTTCTGAATTTTGGAAAAACTTATTTGAGATCATGGGAACTAAACTAGCTTTCTCAACAGCTTATCATCCCCAGACAGATGGTTTAGCAGAAAGAATGATCCAAACCCTAGAAGACATGATCAGAAGGTACTGTGCTTATGGGATAGACTTTAAAACTTCTGATGGGTATACACATGACTGGGTATCTTTAATTCCTGCTCTGGAATTTGCTTACAATTACAGTGTCCACTCAGTAACAGGTATTACACCATTTGAGTTGGAAAGAGGATGGATACCAAGTATGCCAAAGGATTTTTTATTATCTAAAACAATAACTTTACATCCAAGTTCTGAATGCTTCCAAAAAATGATTTTTCAAGCAGAAGAAAAAGCTAGAGCTTGCATTGAAGAAGCAACAGAATACAACAAGCAGAGGTGGGACAAGACTCATAAGGATCATGATTTGAAAGTAGGAGATATGGTCTTGATTTCCACTGTCAATTTTAATAATTTGGGTGGTCCTAGAAAATTAAAAGATGCTTATGTGGGACCTTTTGTTGTTAAACAATTCCATGGGAAAAATGCAGTAGAAGTAATCCTAACAGAGGAATTCAGTCAAAAACACCCAAATTTCCCTACAAGTTTGTGTAAAAAATATATTAGCCCTAGTGGTGAAGTAGATACTGAATTAAGTACTAAAATGCAACCTCCCATGGAAAAAGCAGGTGGAGATAAGATCCCTCTGAAAATTTTAAAAGAGAAAATAACTAGAAAAGAAGGAAAAGATTGCAAATTATATCTAGTAAGATTCAAAAATTGCCAATCTGAGCATGATCTATGGTTACAACCTGAACAAATAACCAACAGCTCAGTACTCTTAAGACAATTTAGAGCGTCCAAAAGATCAAAAAATTCCTCTGTTTGAGCAATTTTTTTGGTGGGGGCAAATGTCAGACATTGAGACAATTGGCCCACATGTCTCCAAAATAATACAAGTCCCATAACCCAATGGTTAAGGACTTGTGTTTATAAAAAGGGAATAAATTGAACTAAGTAAATTATCTTAAAATCACAAGTTCAATTCCCATAAGACTCATAATTTTTATATTCATTTTATACAGTATTTATCATTTTTAATAAACTAAATAATAATAAGAAATTCTAATTAAGGAGAGATTAATATCTCTCCATTAATTTACCCTTAATATTACAATTTGGTTATGTCTCCTACAAGGAGACTATTATCTTGAATTACCCCATGTAATACAAACTCTTTGAGTTAATACATTGGGGTATCATATTGTGTAATATTTAAATGGGCTGAGATTCCTTCCAAAAGGAATTTCCCCCAGATTATTACCATACAAACCCGTACACCTTACTACAAATCAGTGAGTGGGGTTTTTTATAATCCAATCAAGCCTTTCTCTACTTTTCCCCCCCTTCTGGACTTGTTCCTAGTCACTGAATATCTATTCTAGTGACTAGAAGTCCTCTCCCTTTTTAAAGGAGCAGTTGAAGCAAGAAGCACTGTAGTATTATCTACAAGTGTTCCCTTGTTTACCCTTGGGTGCCAGCTCATACACTTTCTAAGTGTATCAGAGCTTCATTTCCACTGGCCTCACCGGCTATAGTGAGACCATACATATAGATAATAATACTTTATAAGTATTATTACATATCTATTTATTCAACCCGCGTCACTTAAGAGACGGGGGCTGACAGCGTTGGCGCGCGTTTATCAACGCCCTGCCAATCCAACTGATGATCAAACTACTCTTTTCTTGTCCAACCACCACAATCACCATAATCTTTCATTCAAGGGATCCTAAATTACAACAGAATACCTGCCTCATTTCTGCAAGCTACCAACCTCACACTCTCCCCATTGTGATTCTTCACTTCTACAGCCAATGGTCAATGTTAACTCACATGAAGTCCCTCATGTTGTATCATATTTCCAAGTCCATGGGAATCACAACCCTTTTTCATACCCCACAACTCCCCAGAATTTTGAAGCGTGCCCAGCCTGGGCTCAATTCCTGGTAACACATCCTTGGGGGAATCAATTTTCTCATTATTCCCCAAAATTACCAATTCAATTAAAAGTAAAGTTTCAATCATGACTGTAACAGCCACTCTTCACACAAGTGACATAAATCATATTGGATTAATTTTGCTCTGCAATGCATTATGCTCTGTCCCACACATTCTCCACAGAAAGGGAAGACTTGCTTGCCTGGAAACATGATATTTTTAATCATTAGGACTCCTTTTACTTGCCAATCTGGATGCTTCAGATATTTCAGTTAGAATTCAACATCTTATTACATTACAGAGAGAAACAAATGGACTGAGAATTTTTTCCCTAACCAGAGATTGATCAATTTGGTCTAAACATCTCTAACCAAATTATTAATGTTTTCTTGTCATAATGCAATTTATTTTTGTTGGTCTGACTCAATAACAACATCCACAGTTCCATTTGATGTGGCAACCATGACACATATCCATACTTATATATTGAAATAGTTATATATTTATCTATTTATATCTAGATATGTATATATCTATCAATCTACATATCTATATATATATCTGTAGATACATAGATAGATAGATGGATAGATAGTTAGATAGTTAGATAGTCAGATAGTTAGATAGTCAGATAGGTAGATAGTCAGATAGTCAGATTGATAGATAGATAGGTAGCAGATAAATAAATTGATGTATGGATAGATAGATTGACAGATAGGTCAATAGGGGGCTTGATAAATGCACGCCCCTGGCACCGCCCACGCCAGGGGAGTTTGGCGTGTTTTGACGCCCCCGCCAGCCCAAATTGGCGGGCTTGGCAGGCATGCCAATTCCCCCTTGGTGTGTTCCAGGCACACCAACGGGTTTGGCGTGCGTGTGAAACACGTCAATGGGGATTGGTGTGCTTCTTTGCAGCCACCTGCATGCCAATGTATATGCGCGTGGGGCCGCACACCCTGGCCTATGGCCTATGGGGAACTTACATTCTCCCATAGGCCATGGCCTATGGGAAACTTACATTCTCCCATAGGCCATGGCCTATGGGGAACTTACATTCTCCCATAGGCCATGGCCTATGGTCAAGACACCCAGAACCACCAACTCAGACATCCAAGGATTCAGCAAGTTACAGCTCACCACTCTACCCAACAAAAGGCCTCTTTCACCCAGTACTTCAAGTATTGTCAGTCAGTCCCCTTTTTGAACCTTGTTTCTCTGACAGTAGTCCTTCTCTGTCTTCCCCTTATCCTTCCCCTCTCCCCTTTTCTGTCCACCTTCAATCAAGAGAATCAGATCACTTCATCAGCAGGTTACCCTTTTAGAACCTTGACTACAAGTCTAAAAATCAGGGCAGATTAGTTTACTAATTCTGTTGTCCCTCCACTGTTTCCTTAGTGTGTGAGGAGGCTGTTGCACTTCTAACGACTCTGGCACAGCTTAGCCAACTTTTCCAGGTTGAGCTCATTGATCTTAAGAGCACTCTAAACAAACAAACAAACAATAAAAAGATCAATCAATTCCCTTGCCCCTTTTCTCTTCCTCTTTTCCTCTAATAGTTTTATCTCTTATCCTTGAAATACAACCAGTAGTGCCCCCCAAACCTTGTGTCCTGCTGTCACTTTAGAGACCCAGACTCACACTGTTGGTGTGCCGGCCAAACACGCCAACATAGCTGGCGTGTTTGGCTGGCACACCAAGGATTGGCCATGGGCGGGCAAATCCTTGGTGTGTGGGCCAAACATGCCAACCCAAAAGGTGTGCGGGAAAAACATGCCATTTTGGGTTGGCATGCCCCTGGCGTGGGCGTGCGTTTATCAAGCCCCGGTCAATATATATTTATACATATTTGTTCACATAGATTCATATATATATAGATTTGTAACAAGGTATATTCATAGATATTTATACATATCTAGATATTTACAATATTCATTCAAAATTCAATTCACATACTGATGTATATGTGTCATTGAACATCACTGTAATATAAATACATTTATGTGTGTGTAACAATATTTTATTACATTCATATATTATTCTTTATATGAAACTGATCAAACCTAGTGATAATCTCCAAATCAGATATATATGAATATTATCCAATCTAAATTTTTAAAATAAACTGCAGTGACCACAATAATTGTTTTTTCAACTTTGATTCCTTTTAATCCTCCAGTTCAAAATGATACAAGTTATATATTGTTGATTCCTTGTTGCTGGACATTCTTTATGAGTTATTTGAGGCTGACAAAATTCACAATATATAGACAAATTATTTAATTTGGGAGTGTGTGTGAGCTGCTCAAATCACCTGCTGTAATTCCCCAACTAGTACCAAGGATACCTAAATTACACTCCTCCTCATTGCCAACCATGCAGCCACTAAAAAATGAAGAAATGCAAACATAAAAAAACATCCCTGTTTTTTTTCTTTCCTTTCATGTTGAGAATTTCTCCCCACAATCATCTCCAATCTCCTGCCTTTCAACAACTGAATGGCAATGTCCCATTGTGTGAAGGTTTTCTAGTCTTTCATTCTTGCATGATGAACGACATCTGGCCACATTCTCTCAGAACTAAAATATTTTTCATATGAACTTTTAAGCATTAAATAATTCACTAAAATCACAACCCTGCCCAACCCTACAGCTCCAATCTCCACATTGTGCCTGTGTTATAGCATATTTCCCACATAATCCTTCAACCTTACCATTTTACTTTGAATTTTAGCAGGGAAAATAACCAAAACAAAACATTATTAAATGACAGGAATGCTTAAATTTGGGCGTTGATAAACGCACGCCAAAGGCGCATGCCAACGCCAACCCGCACACCAATTTTTTTTGGCGTGCGGGGCCTACACGCCATTTTTTTTTGGCGTGTAGGGTCTACACGCCATTTTTTTTTTGGTGTGTAGGGTCTACACGCCAAAAAAATTGGTGTGTGGGAGCGCACGCCAACAAATGGCGTGTGGTTCCCACACGCCAAAAAATTGGCGTGTGGGACCCGCACGCCAAAAAAATTGGCATGCGGGCCCACCCGCCAAAAAAATGGTGTGTGGGAACCACACACCAAAAATGGCGTGCGGGTCTCACACACCCTTTTTTTGGCGTTTGACCCTACACCCTACACACCAAAAAAAAAAATGGCGTGTAGGCCCCGCACGCCAAAAAAATTGGCGTGCGGGTTGGCGTTGGCGTGCGTTTATCAATGCCCCTTACATTCATGTACAAATTTATTTCTGTCAGAGTTTCATTGAATTGATTTCCCAGAAAAATAATCAATGCTACTATTTCTTTAAAAAATGGATTCAGTCATATTCATTTTTACAGTATCACAACAACACTTTACAAGTGGACCCTTCTTCCAGAATCTTTCAAGTGAATTGACACAAAAAACTCTCTGAAAATCTATCCAGTTGTGTACCCTCATTCTTCTATTAAGGCCTGGTGTCTCAGTTGATGCTGTCTTGTTTGAATAAGTTTTCAATCACTGCCAATGAAAACAACCCAATTTAGTCAAACATACTCATTATACTGTTCTAAGTCCCTCCTTCAGAAAACCAAGATGTATGTGATAATGGTTCCACCTGTTGAGCATTAACCATAATTGTCATTGGCTTCTAGTGCTATCCCCACACATGAGAGTTAAAATGGTCTATTTCAATTTCAGAAATTCTGTATTTATGGTTAGTGTCAGTTAGACCAAGAAGATTATCAAGATGAGAAAGAAAATGGATTGAAAATTCTGGATCTGGAAAACAGGTTGAGAAAGAGTTTCCTTTTTTAAATGTAAAATGAATAATATCCATCACAAGGTAGAATTTGATTCATCTTCATCTTATTTTTGGGATCTTATAGAAAGAAAATTAAGAGAACAGTGGAGGAAAATTGGATGACTTGAACAGAAAAAGGTCATAATTCACTGGTAAAGTTTGAAAAATTAACATCTTGTTCTCCATCTAAAATATTATTATAACAATAGACACAAGTTCTGCACTATGGTCATCAAACCAGCTTTCATTGTGAGGAATCAGGATCCATAAATTAAAGGATAATTATATTATTCTCAATGATTCATCTTTGTTTTGAGTTTCCGCCAGGGCAAAATGATCCTTCTCCTCTACATGAATTTTTATATTATACTATTCAACACAAATTTTCTTCAGTTTTCAATATTCTGGTTTATCCTTTTTTGCTTTTAATTTCTGAAGATCCTCACCATTTTTGAAATCCCATGTGAGGTATTCA
>RDRW01000825.1:0-42568 GCA_007896445.1 Puccinia hordei
CTGGAGAGAGTCCTGCATGTAGGGAAGTATTTGAAGGGAACCAAGAGCCTCAGTCTTCTTCAAAACCAAACGGCGGCGGACTTGATGATTGAATAACTTCTACACCAACGCGACATGGGCTGAAGATCAAGAAACCAGGATCTCACAGAGCGGATCGCTCGCCTTCTGGAAATCCTGTCCCATTCTATGGAACAGCAAAAAACAGAAGAACATCACCATGGCATCTACTGAATCTGAAATGAATGCGTTGTACCGACGGAGAGCAGGAAGGCAGGGGTTGAAATTTCTCATCAAAGAGCTGTGGAAGAAGAATTTGGCCCCACCCTCTTCTCAATCAATAACAAGGGTTTGCTGAAAACTCACGAATTTTGGCTCAAACTCAAAAACTAAACATTTAGATATCAAGATCAAATGCTTGCGCGAGAAGTAAAAACCGGATATCCTTAATAATCAAACATTTTTTTTCTCGCCATAGAGGAAGTGTGTTCGACATATTTTTTTGTCTGCTTGAATGTTTGATTTATTCCAATTTGTTTTACCCTCGTACTTCTCCTGAGGCCAATAGCAGATAACTCCCCCCGGTGGAAGCTCATTCTTAGGGGCAAGGCGCTAAACCTGAAATAGCAACCCAGTTTAGTGCCCCTGCTGGAGTTGCTGTAAATTGGGGGAGCTAGTGTAAATTATGCTTGATGAACTCCAACCCCACGTACCGCAGTCAGTGCAGCATAATCACCCGTGTGACTGAAGGCCTGCCCCAAGTTGGAGGAAAGCCCCCCTCATGGTAAGAGACCCAGTGAGGCTTCCTGCATGGCATGCGGACACCAGATCCAGACAAATACCATAAGAGGTAACAAACATACACATGTAATAAAGATTACTAGGGACTAGAAAATTTATTCATATTATTTTATACACTAAAAAAATTACAGTCAGGAATAAACAACAGTACAAAACAATTAATGTAGCGTATTATGATAATACAAATCAGCCACAGATACAAATCATACAAACCACTACCAATGTACTACAAGCTTTAATTAATAAATTAATATACTAAAATAAATAAACCCTATATATCACAACAAGTACATAGCCCCCAATTCTGGGGGGACTTGTAGAAAGACACGGATTGACGCCGAGATCCGTGATCCGTGTCATACAACCTAAAGGGCCAATGTCGACCCGTTAGGTTGCATGTATTGATAGGGTACAAACCTTGCATGGTTTTTTTGGCTCCAGGAGCCTATTTTTTTAGTTTTTATAGTAGATATATATATAAAATATATATGTAACTTGGTGACTTATACCCAAGGCACAAGCCCCTGTACCTGTCAGGCTCTGTGATGCCAAGGACTAAGATCCTTCTAGCTAAACAGGGTGCAAGATACAAATCAGGTAATATGAGATGTTTTTGATATATAAAAAATATATTAATATATTTTTTAAGGATGGGCCTGCAAGCAGGAGTGGTTTAGATCCCTCCACAGTTTTTCATACAAAGGCAGATGAAATTGATTACCTGTTACAACTGGGGCCTGCAAGAAGGGGTTGTGTTGATACCAGTAAAGATGGCTAGAAGGGCCATAACTCCTGAAAGAAAAGGACTTACTATCTGCTGTTTTCTTGAAGGAATTGGACCTTCTAGGAGTTAAATGAACAGGATGAGGCAGTTGGATTGATGTGCTGAAGACTGGGCAGTTGGGAAAAATAGGGCAGGATGATCAAGTCTATAAAGACCAACTTACAGGGCAGGACACTGGCTGCTATGGCTGGTGGGTTACGATGTAGGTATTCCAAGGGGAAAGAAGATCCTCTGAAATATCTTCTTTGCAGCCTTGGTGGAAAATCAGGAAGGCTAGCAAAGGTTGTCCTTTTCATGTTTCTTAGTAGTAACTACTAAGGATGATCCATGACAGATTTGCAATGATGTCAATGATTTAATACAGGTGAATGTGAAACCAGTTACTGTCATTTAATAAATTATAAATGTGCACTTTTAAAGTGTCCATTTGAAACTGTAACCCTGTAAAACACTGTGATGATCATCAGTGGCAATTTGTCATCCCAAATGGCCCACAAATGTCAAATATGTATTCAAAGATGTTTTACTTATGTTTTGTTTAAGGTTGATATAATATCATTTTTGTATGATGTTTATTATGTTTGTCATACATGTCATATATTCTACTATACATATGTAATCTCAAGATTACAGCAGTTTTTTTGTTTAAGTGGATTTACTATGAGAAGGAGTAAAGTTAAAGGGGTACCTTGGCTAAGATACCCAGGGTGATTTTACGTGTAGAATCAGAATATTCAATAATATTCTATTATTTATGTGTGTTTATAGTTGTATATTTACTTTTTACAGTTTTTGTGGCGTAAAAAGTAACAATGTCTCTTTCATAAGTTTTTTGTAATAATCTGTCAGCCCTAGAGAGACTCCAGATTATCCTAAAAACTGACTTTACTGTAAATTATAAACCACTTTATATGTATACATTGTGATTTAAAGAATGGTTGGACAACTTGAAAGTTGCCATGGCTTAAAGATATGTGCTCACAATCCAAAGCGGGAGTTTAATCTTTGGATTCTACCATATATCGTGGCTCATTGGGCTTCTTTTGATTTCATGCGCAGGGCAGAAGCAAGAAAAAAAATAAACAGCAAATTGTGGAATGCCAAGATTGTGGAACAGCAAACCCAATGGTGTGCCCAACCATTCACAATATATAAATAAGAAATCTACCTCTTCACAAAACATGATTGACCCTTCAAAAAGAATCCTTCCAAAATGAAAACAAGTATTTCGGGGATTGAAGGATTAGGATCTGTCCAATAATAATTATTGATCATCTGGTAGAATTCGCAAGAGACAACACGCCATGAGTAAAAGGGGTAAAGCGCCAAGCCTTGCCCCATGTTGACATCACGGGATAATCTCTTGACGCTGGTGTCGGGTGGCTCGGGCATGTAGTTAAGGAGCGGGTTTGCTGTGATTCGTAGACCCGTTCTCCAACGCCAGGCGCAACATCTTCCACTGCCGAAGTACTGATGGGTTTTCCGTCAGACTATATGACCAACAAATCAAATCAAATCTTATCAACTTTGATTTCAGCTGGGGTCCGAAAAGTAACAAGAGACACTCAACTGGTATGTCTATCACCGTGTTGGGAGTGAGATGCGGCGAGCATTCGTATTTTGTAGATTGATCCCCGTCGATCTTCCCTGTGTCATGCCCCGGCTCACTAGAGTAATATCCCTCCAGCTGTGGGACTGAAGTTACATTGGCTCAATGTAAGAACTTAATATGTGAGGGAAAAGGGGTGCAAATATTACGGCTCACCATGATTTGCTGCATCGATGTCCCTACTATCGACGGCTACCGCAGGCTCCGCAATAGTTCCCCGTAAGAGACCTCGTTTGTGAAGCTGAGCCATTCCTTGACTCGAAACGCAGTGAAAAACTTGTACACATATCTACTTGGGGGTTATCATGGTGTTCTACCTGGTCAATGAGCGCCCGTACCCTGATAACAAAACAACAAACGATGTAAATGAAGCTCAACTAACCAAAAGATTTTTTCTTGTAAGATGCATGGCTAGGCTGTTCGACTGAAATCCTCGAGCTTCTTTGTGATGCAACCAAAGCCTAAACTAGAAGTACGGGGTAAAACAAATTGGGAATAAATCAAAAATTCAAGCAGACGAAAAAATATGTCGAACACACTTCCTCTATGGTGAGAAAACGAACGTTTGATTATTAAGGATATCCGGTGGTGGTACGCTCGGCTTGTTTTATAGATTTGCTAGTTGCTTAACATTCATCCTTCCAGCTGAGCATAATCTGATCGGTAGTAGATGATACAAATTCCTTTATTTCAGCCATACCTCGTCCCTCGAACACTCCCGGAATACCCCTCGCAGCCTCCCACTGGATATTGTTATGTTGTCGCGCTGGGAGAGTAAGTATCAACGATGCATTCATACACCAGGTCTGTGAGCGTTTTAATAAGAAATGTGAACCTGACGATAAGGGACACGTCACGGTCGATACTGGCCACGTCGGTATCGAACTCCTAAACTCGGTAATTGTATTGCAAAATCACCTGACGATACGGGACACGTCACGGTCAGCACTGGCCACGTCGGTATCGAACTCCTAAACTCGGTAAGGAGAGAAGAGCAGCCGGTACCGGCGTGAACAGTCTATAAGTATAAACAAGGACTTGCCACCGCATCTAGTTATTTATGTTATGTGACATGAGAACCATGTGTATCAAGTATGTTTATAATCGTGTAACGCGTAACATCTAACACGTTTCTCGTTTAGATCAAATCGTCGAAACTTGATGACAATGTCAGGTAATCCGTGTAGATGTAATACTTACACAACTTACGTGAATTGGAGGTTAGGTAGCGAAAATAGGTCCTCCGATCCTTTTCTTAGATTCCGCCAAATCACTGATTCACGGGAGTAGAGGCTGTTGTTAATGTTGTTTCTGTCTTAACTCAACAGGGATGTTGGTGGAACAATTCTGCTGCACACATCAACTAAATTGGTTCTTTGCATCCTAGTTTAACTGGGATGAACTCAACCTAGGCAATTATGCTGGCAGTGGCCAATTATCCAAAAGAATTTGGATGAAACACATAAAAATTTGATGAAACACAGAAAAACTTCAAATTACACTGAGTTGTGATTGTTTACCCACAATCCAGCCAAATAAAGCTAGAATGCAACCACAAAATGGCCAAACAGAAGTATAAACCACATTTTGGCCATTTACTGAAAACTAGGGCGCTCCCTGGTACCAAAAGGTATTTAAGGAGCTCCATTTTCCCCCAAGAAAGGATTCCCCAGATTATTAGACATTAAATTACTTAGAGTACCCGCTTTCAACAAAGCATTGCCACCAGCCTCTTGCCTTGTAAGTTCCTTAAGTAGTTAATCAAAAGTCCCATAGAAAATTCCCTCAAAATCTCCCCAAACAGTTAAATCAATCAATAACAGCAAGTTATAACCATTTCTCTGTCTGTGGCCCTTTCCCCTTCCTTTCCATATACCTGGGATTTAAACAACCCCTTATTTATCAGGCCCCAGTTTCATAAGGTAATTTAGATCCTCTGGTTTTTGGCAATATACCTTAGAGGAAACACCTCCTGATTTATCAGGCCCCTCTTTTATTTTTATTTTTAATAATTTTTAATTAAAAATTAAATAAAAACATATAAACATTAATTTTTTATGCACCAAATCATCTGAAATTGTTTCATAAATATTTTTAAAAACATTTCATCAAATTTACATATCCTTGCAGCTCATTTAGCTAGAAGATTTATCATCTTGGCATCACATAGGCTGGCAATCTCCAAATGATGTTCCCAGATCCAAAATCCCAGACATCATCTGCTCAACTTGTGCCCTTTGTAAAGCGCATTCAATGCCTTTCTGCGGTAAATTTCCCCTAGAAATGCAAACTGGAGTACCTACACATGGATGTATGCGGTCCAACCTGGGATTTGATAAACGCACACCCATGCCAACCCCAATTGGTGTGGTTTCCATACACACCAATGCAAATTGGTGTGGTTTCCATACACACCAATGCAAATTGGTGTGGTTTCCATACACACCAATGCAAATTGGTGTGTTTGGCGAGCATTCCCAGGTTTGGCCGGCCCATGGCCAATCCTTGCTGTGCCTGCCAAACACGCCAATGAAAACACACCAATTGGGTTTGATGTGCCCCTGGCGTGGGTGTGCGTTTATCAACGCCCCAGTGGGAGTGCAGACCAAAGTGTCAGCCTCAGTGATGCCAAAGACTTGAATCTTTCTAGCGACACTGGGTGCAAGCAAAATGGTATGTGTCAAGGGGAAATGGGTAATGATGGGTTTAAAAGAAAAGGTTTTAATAAAAACAATCAAGTTTTTATTAAGGGAGGGGCCTGAGTTACAGGGGTGGTTTATTGTGCCCTCCAAGGCTCTGGTCTTTTTGGTAAAATAGTATGCCCAGACAGTAGTATACTACTGAAGTATATAAGGAAATAAGACTCACTAGTTTATTTCCAGGAATGATAACTTCAGGAGGATTATGACTGGTCTTGAGGCGCTCAAATAACTAGTTAACAGGTTGGTGATGAGTGCTGAGAAAGGTGAAAGGGTTTTTGGATGAACTTCACGTATAAAACAAGCAAAAACTGTACTATATAACAGGCTATAAGTGTGAGCCTGGGTCTCTTGAGTGACAACAGGACACAAGGGAAGGGGGGAATAAGTAATAGAATTACTTAGTAGAAAAAGGGTAAAGGTATTATAATGATAACAAAAAGATCTTAAATGATCTGGGAGCTGCCAAATGAGTGGTCAGCCTCTTCTTCCACAACTGAAACTGGGTGAAGGTACCTGGTCAAAGGAAACTGAAGCCAGCCAATCTTTTTTAGGTCAAAGGAAACTGACTCTAGGATTCTTAGATGGAAACCTGGTTGATTTTCCCTGATACAATCAACAAAAATACAAGGGGAAAGGATCTTAGAATGATCAAGCAACTTATTGCTGGGCTATGCTCTATCTAGCAGGATTCTATCTTAATGGTTCTGTGCCACTGCTGGGATTGATGGTGTAGTAGAAAGAAGAGAAAAGGGGAGGATAGAACAGAACAGACAGACTAGAGATAAAGGACTTGGAAGGAGTTGATGAAGTTGCAGAAGAAGGGACTCACTGGTTGATTAAATGACAGCTGGACTGGGAAGTAATCAGAGAAGTGAGGAGCCTTACTTAGTATTCCAAAATCTTGTTGAGGAAGCTGCTGGGTTCAACTGGTTGAAGTCCTTTTACTGAAGTGTGTGGTTGTTGTGTAGTATTCTGGAGTCTGTGTATCTTCTGGGGTGTAGAGGATACTCAGACTCGAAAATTTTCATAGTTTGATGACATAAGCAGTGCAGGCTTGTGGTCAGCTTGCATCTGAAACACGGCGTAACAATATATAGAATAAATTCACCAGTAATTCATTACTATGTGAAGGAGTAAGATATAGAGAAAGTGCTCAGTTGTAACTGGGGCTAAAATATGATGAGGAAACAGAATCTGAAGTCAAAACAAGTGTAAGTTCAAAACTGTAAAAGATATGATTAAGTTTTGGTCTGAAAATGTGTGTAAGGAAGACTTGTAGGCTAATGGTATTAGCTCTAAGGCTGACAATAAGACTGGTTGATATGGTGGGTAAAAGCTGGTAAATGTAAGTGAAGATGGGGATATCATTTCGTGGGAAGGAGGCTGTTTATATATCCATTCTGGGCTCTTGGGGGCGAAGCAGAAGCTCTGTTTTGCCTGGTCTAGTCTTCTACTAAGCCCTAGTTACCTGTATAACTGGTTTGGTTACAGTAGGGCTTAGTTACATGTTTCAAAAGGCCCAAAGTGGTTTAATGCTCCCAGTAAGGTGAATACTTTCGTGTCTTCCTTCCTTTTGGACCAGTAGTAGATTTACAACCAACCAATTGGGCTATCTTGGCCTTAGTAGGAAAAGTATAGCTGCGGTGTTGGTTGCGGCTTTTATTACAGGTGCCAGGTACATGTAACTATGGAAATGATGATGTAAAACCTATTTATGCATCATAACCGAAATCTATTAACCTTGTTTAAATAGTCTACTAGCATATATTTAAGGTTATGTAAATTTTAAGTCATATGAAACTTGACGGCCTTGTGAAGGGATATGAAGGAGTAATAATTACTAAAAGAATTTGAGTTAAAGAATTCAAGGAATACAAGTAAATCTAAAATGAGTTTTTGAGACAATTAACACTATTTGAAGATCAGATTTGAGATGCTGGTGAGTTATGTCAACAGCAGTTTGAAGACTTGAAATACCCTTATCCTTGAGGACCAGTTATGTGGTCTGCACATTTGGCGAGTTATGTTGTCGGCAGTTTGGGTGAAATCAAGAGGTTTGAGTTGATCATGGAATTGAGGTAATCACTTAATGAGCTCATGAAGAAGGAAGAGAGTCTCTTGAGAGTAATGACTGAGCCAATGAAGACCAGGATCAGAAGTGATGGGAAGGATGAATTGGTGTTATTTCTGATAAAGAAAAGAGAAAGACAATTAGAGAGCTCTGGTGAGCCTGATATAGAAGTAAAACAAGTGACAGGCTTGTTTCTGGAGATTGGTTCCATTGCCCCTGTGGATTTTTGCCTGTGTGGACAACTTGGTCATCATTGGCAACAATCCAGAAACCTTCCAAGATCAGATGGCCAAAGAATATGCCATCAAGTACATGGGTCAAGCGTCATTCCTACTGGGAATGAAGCTTGATCATGCCTGAACTCATCTGTCCCTGAACCAATCCCAGTACATCAAACAAAAACTAGTCAAGTTTGAAGTCAACCACCTTCACCCAGCCTTGTGTCCCCTTGATCCAACAACTCATCTCTCCCAAGCAACATCTCATGACATCAAACAACTAAAACACCTCTACTAAACTATTGTTTGTTAATTGGTTCCCTCAACTATCTCAGCGTTCTCACCAGACCAAAATCTTGTTTGCAGTCAGCAAACTATCTCAGTTTCTTGAAAAACCTGGCATCATGCAATATAAAGCAGCGCTTCAAGTTTTCCGTTACTTGAAGGGCACCATCCACAAGAGTCTTGTGTTTCACAATACTGGCAATCATTCACTAACCTCATCTGTTGACACCAACTGGGGCAACTGCCCCCAGACAAGGAGATCCCACACTGGTTAAACTGTCTCATTAAATCATCACCTTATCTCTTGGAAATCAATGAAACAACCTACTGTCTCACTATCATCCACCAAGGCCAAATACAAAGCCCTCGCAGACATTTTCAAGGAGACTGTATGGCTTGGTAATCTGTTGAACAAGATACAAATCATCAATTCCCCCTCCTCAACCACTGTCATGATTGATAACCAAGGAGCTATTGACCTGGCTCTCAGTCAAGTCAGTCAAAACAGCTTTTGAACAAAGCAAATGCATCTTTGCCTACATTTCACCAGGGATCTCATATCCAGCAAAGCCATCAAACTCCAATATATCTCATAATCCAAAAATCAATTGTATTTTCTCACAAATCCTGTGGGACAAACAAAAATCAACAAATCCTTGACTAATTTTCTCCAGGACGTCTCCAGAATGTATGCTTCGTGCTCTGAATCACGAAGCATGGCAGGCTGTCAGAATACCCATAATGATGTGACAAGCATTCTCCCAAAAGAGTAAGCAGAAATATGCTCAATTTCACTGCAACCTAGTGAGACCAAAAAACCTAGAGACCAATGAGCTAACTACCAATTTTTACCACCATCCAGGTGATGAACAAACAACTGATGCAACCATATCAGGCCAAGACCCTGAGCAATGCGCTGATATTACATAAACCCTGACAGTGGCATCTTGGCCAGCAATGAAGTCAGTGAGTCACACCTTGCAGATGATTATGTACCTGCATGAGATACACAGAGCTAATGCTTTGATACCAATAGAAATCAAAATAAATACATCTGTCTCATTCAAAGCACTTCAAACCATCTCACTCAATTTGCAAAACCAATAACTTTTTTCCATTAAATAAACCAACAAAACAATAAAAAAAACTACTTTTTAGATCTTATCCTTTCTTCATTTTTACTATCTCATCTCTATCCTCTCCTCATAACCGTTTCTTTTACCAAAAAATTCACCTTTCCATTCTCACACACCCAACACTCCTAGTTGAACTCAACAGCCTATAGAGCCCTTACCTCTGCCCTTTTAGGTATGAGAAGTTACCAACATTGTTTCTTTTTCTCAATAAAACAAAGTTTTAACACATGTCTAACAAGCAATAAAACCCTTTTAGCCTTCCTAATTCTCACAACATGGAACTAAGACAGTTGCCAACTGGAATGGCCTTGAGCTCAGCAGAAAAACTGTGTCTTGATTTCATTGTATCAAAATGTAGAACCTTAGTAAAACAAGCTCTTGTTACTCAGTATTAATATAATCATGATGTTTCTTGAATTCACTAGGAGTCCTCCTTCCTTTCATGAAAGGGTATTGGTCCTGTTATGAAAGACTTAGTCCTTAGGAGTAATAGTTACTGTGTTCTGTATTGTGAATATTGTTGTTTTCTGCTCAGTTTAAGACTCTGAGAGGAGAAATATATGAGACATGCCTGTTATTTTCTAATAGAAAGATCTGAGAGATTACTGTTCTGTTTCCAATGATGCTGAACAATTCAATTTGATGAATAAATGTGATGTTGTAAAGAAGGAAAGTCTAGCAATATGAAAGTAATGTTGTAAAGAAGGAAAGTCTAGCAATAAGAAACATTGTCAATATTTTCAGGCCAACATTTTCTAGCATAATCTTCCATATTTAATGAAATATGGCCATGAGTTTGTGTGAATTCACCATTAGGATTCAGAATTACAATGTAGATCAATGTTGTATAACTTTTAAACATTCATCTATTTTTTGATGGCCTATTATAGCATAACCTTCCAAATTTCATGCAAGATTGTTATGATTTTTTTTCAATTTATAATCAGTATTCAAAATATAAATTTCAATCAATGTTTTATAAATCTCATTATAAATGTCAGCCTCTGTGATGGGGCATTGATAAATGCACGCCCACGCCCACGCACGCCCTTAAAAAAAAAGGTGTGCAACCCGCACACCTTTTTTTTATCGGCGTGCGGGCTGCACGCCCATCCTTGGCGTGGGCACGCCTGTAGATGGGCGTGCAGTTCGCACGCCTATCTACAGGCGTGCGACACCCCCAAGGATGGGCATGCAGCCGCACGCCTGCCGGGGAGGACTGCAAGCCCCTCAACCGGTGTGGTAATCCATACCTTTTCACATACAAACATCAACAACTTACATTTCCTCTCACATATACTTCATTGTTATTACATAATCAGATTCTACATACAAAACTACCCCTAGTCACTCACTCAAAGTACCCCTGATTTCCCTTTGGTTCAGAAGTTATTGGCATTCTTAGAATATTACCACTTATAACCACATAACTTTACCAATACTACAACCCCATAGGATATTATAGAAGGTATTGATTTATAAATATACAGTACATAAATAAAACACAGATATTACATACTTTTCTTTAGTTTATATCTTCTTTGGTATTAAGTTGTACAGCACAGTCATTTATATTACATAGTTACATCTTCTGCCTTTATCATCCTCTTTGGTGACTAGTCACATTACATTCCTTATATACATAGTTACTAGCTACATTGCCTCATCTTTCTTACACTATCACTACTCTCTTTTGGTTGTATACCTCTGAACACATTTCCCCTTTCTCTTTACTGCCAGGATTAGCCATCTTGTGCCCTTTTGTATAAGTAGAACTCCCCTTAGTTCTATGGATAAATCATGCACTCCCCTTTTATTAAAAGTACAGTTTACATTTACATTCACCTTTAAACCTTTTACATTTACTTTTGCATCAACCTTGACCCAAATAACAATCATAACACATACCCCATACTCTTTCTCAGTGCTTTTCTCACTCCTCTTAAGGTCCCTGCCTCAGATTGATTAAACAACCTAAGTTCCCATTAGTAGAAGCAGTCTAAGGATTAGTAGAAATATAGCCACACCTCTTTTCTTTCTTTTTCTTAGTGAAACCCTTTCCCCTCAGCATTAGTCAAGAAGGGCAGCCTCATCAGCACCTGTAGCTTCAACATCTTCTATTTACTGGATTTGTTGTCTATTTCCCCTTCAAGCTCTTTCCTGATCCTTTAGGAGTTCCACAAGTGGTGTCCCAACAGTGGCTTTATTTCCTTCAGTTTTAATCTTTCAGTCTTAGTTTCCTGCTACTACACCAACTTACAATTTCAAATCAATTCTAGCATACCTAATCCCTTCATTCCATTTCTAAGTGCATCATCTATAAATAAAACCCCTAAAAACATATCTTCCTGTTAGTTTCTCTACATATCACTTCCTTATCTCTCCACTTACTTTCCAACATGTCCAGCCCTCAACAATCCCCTGCCCTGAACATCAGCAACAACCTAGGAGAAACCTCTGGCCTCACCCAAGGATCAGCTAACAACAACCAAGGATCAGCCACCAACAACCTGGAACCTAGTATCACCAACAACCCCAATACCTCTAGGCCTGCTGCTCCATTCCAACTGGCCAACCCTGGCTCATTCACCCACTACAGAAATAACCCTGCAAACTCAGAAAGCTCCCATTTGGAAGGATCCAGGCATCAGTCACCAACCCAGCAAGCCTCAGACAGAATGAACACCCACTTTTTGGAAAGAGAAGCTGTAATGCCCAAGTACCAAGGACCAACCAAGGCTGTCAAAATTAAACCATTGGACAAGGAACTATACTTTGATGGAACCAATATGCCTGTGGAGAAGTTCATTAAAAGGTATGAGAATGCTGGATCAGCTGATGGAGCTTCCTCTAGGGACCTGGCCATGCAAATTATTTCTTTTCTCAAAGGGATGGACTTAAAGGATGAAGTAGAGGAGATGACTGGCCATGAGGACTTGGATTGGGAGGTCTTGAAGAAACAACTCTTGGACAGATATGGATCACCTCTTCCCCTGGTGAAGTATACCAAGCAAGACCTAAAGAAGCTCAACTACTCTACCATCCAAGCTGGAGGAATCAAGACCCTGGAGGAATTCAAAACATTCAGGACTAAGTATGAGGTAATAACTAACTATCTTTTCAGAATGGGACAGACATCACATGTGGAGGAGTCTAGGGAAATCTTATTGGACTCACTCAGCCCAGAATTGGAATCTTCAGTCACCAAGGAACTCATCAGGGACAACAAGATGCTAGCCTCAAAGGATGAAGGTGATATTCTTCCAAATACCCAGGTCCTGGTCACCTACACACACAGGGAGGTTCAGTCAGCTTCAGTAATGGAAAGAAGGAAGACATCCAGGAAAGATATCAGTCAGGAACCAATCAACACACCTTCCATAGTTCCACCAGTTCAACTCCCACCTGTATACAAATCCCCAGCTCCAACCACCTCTAATTCCATAGATCAGAAACTGGACTCCCTCATTAAGCAATTTGCAGCTCTCACTGCTGGAAAATCTGCCCCACCTCATTTTTCTGGAAATCCTTCTGGACAAGCATATGGACCAAGGAACCCAGACTTCAAGTGCTTCTACTGCTTCCAACCAACCCACACAATCACCAGATGCAGTCTCTTAACCTATGATGAATCAGTTGGATCAGTTCTCAAGGATGGAAGAGGATTCAAACTTCCAGACAGCTCACCAATTCCCTGGGATTCCAGCAGGCCAATCAAATCAGTTGTGGATAAATTTATCAAGGATTCCTCAGAGGCCACTACATCATTTGGACATATATCTTCCTTTGGCCAACTAGAGGAAATGGACCCAGAAATCCAAGGATTCTACGAAGCAGACCTAGGGAAAAGGACTAGAGGAAACAAGGACCAAGAGGAAGAATCAGATAAAGGAAAGAGGACCAAGAAAGACCAGGAAACTTTAATGGACATGGATCAACAGGACTTACTCAGAATGGCTACCTCTTCCCCAGGCCCCAGTTCCAGGTTCCCTTCCAATCCTCAGAATACTAAAGTCAGGTTCCAATCCAGTGAAGAATCAGAAAAACCACCCAAGGACAAGGCCCCACGGAAGACTTACTTGGAAAAGACTCTGGCCAAAGAATACCCAGGAATGGAAGAAGAAACAGCTGGCAGGATTCTGAAAGCCATTGTACCACTCACAGCAGGAGAAATATGTGCCATAGCCCCAGGAGTGGTGGACCACATCAAGAAAAGGATCAGTAACAGAAGATTGCCAGTGGACCCAGATATAACAGGAAACTCTGCAGCATTGGAGGAAGGAGATGAGGAGGAAAAGGGTTCAGTAACCCATTACTCTTGCCCTTTAGGATATGTCAAGCTCACCATATCTGGAAAAACCTTTAAAGCCCTTTTGGACACTGGATCCATGGTCAACATCATCCCTGAAGAAATGGCTCATCACCTTGGATTAGTTATAACAGAAAAACCAATGAAGCTCAAAGGAATTGGAGGCCACCACACTGGGATAATTGGGATTGCTGAGAAGGTGGAAGTACTTGTGGGAAGAGTGACCAAGCTTGTTCATTTCTGGGTGGCCAGAGGAGGAGTTCAGTTCATAGTTGGAAAACCTTTTTTAATGGACATGTCAGCAACCATCAAATACAATGGACCTAGGGAAGAATCACTCTCAATAATGGAAAAAGGACAATCTTACCTGGTACCAATCCTTCTCCCCATCCATCACAAATGGGAAACATCTCTTCCAGTCAACCTTGTTACCAGGGATTTTTTGGACCAAGGGCAGAACTTCCATTTCTCCAAATAGGGGAAAGGGACCTGCCAAAACAACCATTAGAAAATTGTGCCCCTTCCTTTTCAGAATCTCATATCACCTGTGCAGCAAAATATAAATCAACACTAAAAAAAATCAAACCAGTCAATCAACCTATGCCCCTATCACTCAATCCACCTCTTTCCAGGCCAGAACTGTCTAGAGATCCATATGCACTCCCCTTTTATTAAAAGTACAGTTTACATTTACATTCACCTTTACACCTTTTACATTTACTTTTGCATCAACCTTTACCCAAATAACAATCATAACACATACCCCATACTCTTTCTCAGTGCTTTTCTCACTCCTCTTAAGGTCCCTGCCTCGGATTGATTAAACAACCTAAGTTCCCATTAGTAGCAGCAGTCTAAGGATTAGTAGAAATATAGCCACACCTCTTTTTTTTCTTTTTCTTAGTGAAACCCTTTCCCCTCAGCATTAGTCAAGAAGGGCAGCCTCATCAGCACCTGTAGCTTCAACATCTTCTATTTACTGGATTTGTTGTCTATTTCCCCTTCAAGCTCTTTCCTGATCCTTTAGGAGTTCCACACCGGGAGGGATCCCTCCCGGTCGAGGAGGGTATACAGCCTCCTCGACCGGAGGGATCCCTCCCGGTCAAGGAGGCTGTATAACCTCCTTGACTGGAGGGAATCCCTCCGGCCGAGGAGGTTGTACAACCTCCTTGACTGGAGGGACTCCCTCCGGCCGAGGAGGTTGTACACCCTCCTTGGCCGGAGGGATCCCTCCCGGTCAAGGAGGCTGTATAACCTCCTCGACCGGAGGGAGTCCCTCCAGTCGGGGAGGTTGTACAACCTCCTTGGCCGGAGGGATCCCTCCCGGTCCAGGAGGCTGTACAACCTCCTTGACTGGAGGGAATCCCTCCGGTCGAGGAGGTTGTACAACCTCCTCGACCGGGAGGGACTCCCTCCGGCCGAGGAGGTTGTACAACCTCCTTGACTGGAGGGAATCCCTCTGGTCGAGGAGGTTGTACAGCCTCCTCAACCGGGGGGGATCCCTCCGGCCGAGGAGGGTGTACAACCTCCTCGGCCGGGATCCCTCCCGGTCAAGGAGGCTGTACAACCTCCTTGACTGGAGGGAATCCCTCCGGTCGAGGAGGTTATACAGCCTCCTCAACCGGGAGGGATCCCCCGGCCGAGGAGGGTGTACAACCTCCTGGCCGGAGGGAGTCCCTCCAGTCAAGGAGTTTATACAGCCTCCTTGACCGGGATCCCTCGGGTCAAGGAGGCGGTATACCCTCCTTGACCGGGAGGGAATCCCTCTGGTCGAGGAGGGTATACAGCCTGCTTCACCGGGAGGGATCCCTCCCGGTTGAGGAGGCTGTATTCCTCGACCGGAGCTGATGTCATGCGTACATTCTTGTGTACGCATGACATCAGCATGTATATGCCCCTACCTATATACATAGAATTGGCGTGCAAGCCCGCACGCCAATTCTATGTATATAGGTAGGGGCACGCCCCTGCCTATACACATAGAAAGGGCGTGCGGTTCGCACGCCCTTTTCTGAACGGGAAGGGCATGCGACCGCACGCCTGAAGTGTTGCACGCCAATAAAAAAAAGGCGTGCGGGCAACACGCCTTTTTTTTATTGGCGTGCAATGGGCGTGGGCGTGCGCCCATTGGCGTGCGTTTATCAAAGCCCTCTGTGATGCCAAGGAGTAATCCTTCTAGCTACACAAGGTGCAAAATCAAAGATACAGAGCAATATAAAGCTCTGGGGGATTTATAAGAGGTAATACCAATAAGGATATGAGGTATGAGGGGTAAAAGATAATTAATTATATTAAATAAATTTAATATAATTAAAATTATGAGGGGCCTGATAAATCAGGGGTTGTTTAATCCCTCAAAGGTATCTTGCAAGCAGAGGATTTAAGTACCTGAACACACTGGGGCCTGTAAACAGGGGTGGTTTAAATCCCAGATAAAAGATGGGGGGAGAATCTCAAGAGAAAGGTTTATCTACTTACTAGTAATAAATTACCTTTACAGACTTGAGGTTCTTCCAGGGGGAAATTGGGCAGTTGGAAGCGCTTGGAAAGGGTGTTGGAAGAGCTGGGTGGACACTGGAAAATTTCAGAAGAGTAAGAAGGGGCTAAGAGACAGATACTAGGACCTTACCAGACAGAATAACAATTGTAAAGCTATGTAAGTGGGTAAAGGTTGTAGTATATATGTAAAAGCATGAGGAGGAAGAATACAGGGGGAACAAGGGCTCCTTAAATGCCTTTCTGGAGCCCTGATGGCGAAACACAGGAGGTATTTTTGGCTATGGGAACATTTAAAAGGAAGGAGTTAAGATTTAATATAAATGTATGTATTTGTTTAATCAAATTACCATATGTACAGGCTGTCTACTATTGGTACAGCCTGTCTATGCTCTGTTACTAGCCTCTTGAGGCGCTTCTGAACCTCTGACAAGGTTTTTTAGATGTGTAGATCCAAGGTTTTAATTACATGTCAATAAGTATTTGATTACATGACATATACACTTGTTGATCACACTTGTCAGAGTTTAAAGGATGTGTGTTGTACACAATGTGAAATACATCTTTTCGTTTGTTCTGTGGGCGCTTAAAGAGATTCTTGTTTGATCCCTGTCATGCAGGCTCTTTGGGAATACATGACTGCAGAGATCTGTCAATCAATAATTTCCCACTAAGGAAGTAATACATTTATTTTGAACAGTTGTTCAATTATTATTTTCAGAAGGTTCTCAGGTTATTTCCTTCCTCTTGTTTGTGGTCTTTGTCCCTTTGAATCATCCTTAGTGTACTTAGTATGTAATTGAATAAAAATAAATAAATAAATAGATACTATCGTATATTACTAGTATTATATACTTATATTATTAAAGTTATATGTATTTATTTTCTTATATTCTTATTTAAATACATTGTTATTTTTTGGTTTTGTATATGTATTTATGGTTTTTATTCTGTATTTTAATGTATAATTATTATTTCAGCGCTTTTAGTGGTAATATTCTTTCAAGTTGTTTTACTACTAGAATTTTTAAGTTATCTGGGGTACTTTGGCTGAAGTACCCTAGGTTATTTTACACGCTCTTTAAGATTATGAAATAATATTTCCACTTATGTTATTATTTATTAGCATATTCATTGTTTTATACTTAATATTGTATTTGTTTATTTATTACAAGTACATAGCCCCCAATTTTGGGGGGAGGGACTTGTAGAAAGACACAGATTGACGCCGAGATCCGTGATCTGTGTCATGCAACCTAACGGGCCGACGTCGACCCGTTAGGTTGCATCAATTGAACCTGTACACTCGGTACAGGTTTTGTTTGGCTCCAGGAGCCTATTCTTTTAGTTCTATAGTAGATTAATTTACTATGTAATAATGTATTTATTATTTACATATTAATTTTTTATGTTGCTTTATCTTATTATTATTCATTTATTACTCTTTGCTAAATGATTAATACTACATTTTTTATTTTGTGTTTATTTTTGTTCTAGTCAGGTTGTCTCTGAACTTGTAGCAAGCTGACAATAAATTTCAAACAAGCATTTCTTACTAGTATGTGATCAAACCCGTTTTCCATTATTTATATTTAATTGAGATGAGGTATCCCCTGCCTTTGAAGTTCTAAGAAATAATATCTTACAACAGGATATGGACAATTTAGTCTCATTATAACAAGACATTATAGTAAGATCATGAACAATAGTGATCTCACCCCTCTTTCTAGGTGTCCATTGGTTACAGTAGATTCAAGACAGTTGTACATGGCCTCTTGATCCATTGACTGCAAAGAATCTCCAAAGTTGTTATCAAAATTGCCATCAATCATTGACAAAAATCCACCTTGTTGGAAGAAAGCTAATGGGGTGATTTGGTTGATTCAGCTGTCTTTCAGTTGTTCATTGTCCTGATAAGGACCTGTCTGATCCAAAATATTACATACATCTTTCTCCCAAACCAACTGAAGCAAAGAAATATTTACAAAAACACTATGTAAAATTCCCTTGATTACACCTACTTGGTCTTCATCAACAAGAAAATTGAGAATTGGATTGGCAAGTATTGGTTCAATCCGGGGGGTCACCCAATCAATGTTGTGCCGGAGGCCAACCATGAGAGGACGGATTTGGTTGTGTTCATGTATTTCCCATTGAACCAATCTCCAAACTTCCCTTCCTATTTGGAAAACTTCTTCCTGGGCTCTGGTGAGTCAAGGTATATCTCTCATACCAGTTTAAGTCCTTGAATCAATGGCCCATGGTTTGTTGTGGTTGGTGAGAATCCTGTAATTCCAGAAGGGGTCATCATATTCAATTTGCAATAAGGTATCATAATCAACAGTCTCAGGTTCCGGAAAATCAGGGAAAGCACGGAGGAATGAGTTGTGTGCTTGATTGTACTTGCCAAGTACAGTTTGTAGATTTACTGCCTGTTTGCAAAGTGATTTAATCAGCCGCTCTTTCCCTTGAGTACCTTTGAAAAAGAGGCACAATGAGATAAAGAAAGACTTTCTATTGTTGAATCAACTAACCTAGCTATTGTTGAATCAACTAACCTAGATTTGAGGCATGTCCCATACAGACCTGATCAAGCGGCTGTTTCTCCTCAAGAAGGGCCAAGTGCTTACAACAAAGTTCTGTCTTGGAATACAGAATCTTCAAGAAGGTCTTTTTTTGACTCATAAATTATGTTGAGGCAAGATTTACATTCCACAGTGCAATTTTTGGCTTGCTCAAGATGTTGTAAAGACCATGATACTACATAGCTTATTTCATCAACAGCTCTTTTTCAATCCAAATATAAATGCAGACCAACTCACTTGAATTTGACTTCAGTTTGCCGCAATAATATCTGCATTGGAGGTAGATTTATTGCAGTTGGTGAATTCTGGTTGAGCTGCAAAGGGGACCAACTAGAGTTGACAACTGCAACCAGAGCCATTCCATGCCCTCACCATCTGATAGACTCCAGCCAATGTGAAACCGTGGATTATACTGAAGCTTACATGACCACTGGTGAACATAAGCATGGAAAACTGAAGTCCCAAAATTTACTTGCCCAATGCTGTTGCCTAAAAAGTTGTGCTGGTAATGTTCAGATTGCATTCTCAGTCAATTTAATAGTAGAAATCAAACACCAAGGCATGAAACTACTTGCCTTGCAGACATGGGCATCCAAATGACATCAAATTTCATAAAGAACTCCAAAAACCTTTCCTGGGAATTCTTTCAATAAGTTGTCAGGAATGCTAACTGGATAATATAGCCTGTTAAATGCAATGTATTGTTAGAACCAAAAGCAAAAACAGAATAAATGAGGAATGTGAGAATACTTTTCACCACTCTGTTCAATGTTGAGTTTTAGAGAAACATAGTGCCAGCAGCAACTTCCAAAAAGGCCTGTATTGTCACATTTGTCCCATTAGCATTCATTGCACACATTGTTGGATGCTTTGTGAGCATTGGAACAAGCTGTCTACATACATGATTTAATATGAGTTGTGTGCCTGGAATGAGTAGTCTGAAACTGAAACATACCTCTAAACCTTCAGCATTGTTTATAGTTGTTTCATAACTCTGCTGGTGTGGATGAATCTGGTAGGGGGGAATGAAGTTTGTGGTATAGTTGGCTTCAGCAGGTACATCTTTACTAGCATATTTTTGATGTTGGTGCTGGAAGCTTCCATCCATTGCAAGAATAGAAAATGGTTCTTCATTTGTTGCCTGCTCATCAACAGCTTCCGGGCCAAATCAAAATGGGCATGGTGACACCCACTGATCCTGAGTTGTAAGAAAGACCCAATGTTTTGTGCTGTAGTTTGGTTTGAAGTACTTGAATCCGGTTGAAAATAACAAGGGCTTGCAAGAACGGAATCCAGAGCTGACGTGAATTGCCTTGGCAACCATGAGATTTTAACTGTTCCCAATGCTGTGAATTTTGATGAGACATTAGGCCACTGATGAATGATGTGTATCTAAGGGTTGGATCCCTTAAGTAGTTCTTTATGGAGGAAGTGTCAGAATTGAGGCACTGAGGATATATTCTAGTACCAAGGTTGGATGAATTGCAGTCTAGAAAGGAGAGAAGGATCTCTCTTCAGTATCTACACATGAAGGAGAAGAGAAGAGAGGAGGAAATGGTACTTACCTAGACAGGAGAGAAGGATCTCTGCTGTCTAGGTAAAGGAAAACAGTGAGACTAAATACAAGGAAGGAGCAGAGTATGTAATTGTGATATCTTTGTTCAAGCCTGTGAGGAGCAGGGCTTACAGTGTATGGCACAGCTGATTCACACCACGGGCGTTGATAAACGCAGGCCAAGCGCGCACGCCAACGCCAGCCCGCACGCCATTTTTTTTTGGCGTGCGGGGCCTACACGCCCTTTTTTTTTGGCGTGTAGGGTCTACACGCCAAAAAAAAAGGGCGTGTGAGACCCACACGCCAAAAATGGCGTGCGGTTCCCACACGCCTTTTTTTTTTGGCGTGTGGGCCCCGCACGCCAAAGAAAATTGGCGTGTGGGACCCGCACGCCAATTGTTTGGCGTGCGCTCCCACACGCCAAACGATTGGCGTGTGGGGGGATATCGCCTGCGATATCCCCATACACATAATACATACATGTATTATGTGTATGGGGATATCGCATGCGATATCCCCTCGCTCACGTAATCGAATGGTAGGGACCATTTGATTACGTGAGCGAGCCCGCCGAGTCTGATTCCTTTCAGGAATCAGACCGTCGGTCTGGTTGTTTTCAACCAGAACGACCACGAATTCGATCAACACCCCCACTCACCGATTAAGAAAAAACAATGTGAGTAAAAAAAAAAAAAAAAAAAAAAAAAAAACCAAAAAACAAAAAAAAAAACAAAAAAAAAAAAAAAAAAAAAAAAAAAAAAAAAAAATCAAAAAAAAAAAAAATCAAAAAAATCAAAAAAATCAAAAAAATCAAAAAAAATCAAAAAAAAAAAAAAAAAAAAAATCAAAAAATGAGAAATAAAAAATGAGGAAAAAACCCCAAAAAAACCAAAAGAAAGGGTTTTTTTGGGGTTTAATTGTGTGGAAAAGCCCACAGGCCCAGGGCTCCAAGACCCAACTGGCCCAAAGACAGGGCCCAATGGCCGTAAGAAGGGGCCCGCCTCTGCCCATCACCTCCCATGGGCCCACAGGCCCACTTTGATGCTCCAAAGGGGCAATAAAACATTCAAAGGGGCCATTCAAACCCCCCAGGCAGCTCAAAGGGCCCCGTATAAGCCCCAGACGCACACCATCCCCCCCAAAAGTGGCCCAATGGGCCCATCTCAAACACAATCAATCCCCACATCTCTTCCAATTTTTTCTTTCAATTTTTTTTTACCATAGATATTGTAACACGTGCTGACATACTCTCCCATTCAAATGCTAACAGATTCCGCACAAATCACCAATTTGACTTCAACAATCAACAATGTCTTCACATCAGACAAGTGAACTAGGACGTGAGATTCATTCCTTTATTTTGTGTATAATATAAGTCCCTGGCTCACTCCCACCCACCCTCCCACCATTACACAGGTTTGGATCTCTGGGAAAAATGCACAGAGCTGGCGCGGCACCCTGCGTTGAAACCAGATGAACGTGAAAACCTGGAGAATTGGGCCTCTAAAATAAAGGCTGAATACGAGCAGTCAGACGATGAGAATGAACAGGTCTCCAGAACCCCGGCCCCAGCTAGACACACCTTAGGCGCCACTAGGCCTGCTCCACCACAGTCCCACCCACGCCCTGAATTTGCAACCGACTCAATGGCATACTTATATGCACACACTCCTGATCCCCTACCTCCAGCAGCCAACCCAATCCCCACGCTCAATCAATTTGAAAACCAATTCAACAAGGATGTTCAATATGGCCAGCCCAACACAACAAACCCAGCTGATGGATCCCCACGTCGAAGCGGAGAGATGCGGACAGATGTCAAAGGCCACAAGACAACCCTCAACACCTTTGGCTAGTCTTTCCTTCAAGGCGTACAAAGGGACCAAGCACTCATTGGCCAGAAGTCCTCCAAAGCCCCCAATGCGGACGGGAGACAAGAAATTAACAATCCAGCCATCCGGGACAGCTCTGAAGACCCTGACGCAGAGGGTGAAACAGATGACTCTGAAGATGGTGCAGAAGACCAGCAAGTCCTCCAACAATTCCTTCATGGACGTCCCAAACCTACCTTCCACCAGGAGCCAGTCCATGAACCGGTGCCACAACAAACCCGATATCGCTATGACATGGTACGAATTGAAGATCCTACGGTTGAAGACCCAACGAGCAAAAAGGCGCGCCTGGACAACTCTGCTTCTTCTTCTAAAAATACAGGCCCCATGTATAATTTCTTCACCCCTCATCCCACCTCTCACGAATTCATCACTGCGCAATCACTGCAAGGCCTCAGAATTCCACGGAACCCCCCTGTTGCTGGGCCATCAACAGTCAAGCCACCTACCCAAAGACCACCGGGCGAATCAATTCCTCCTCCCCCGGTCCTGACGCCTCCTGGTAAGTCACTCCCCATTGCTTATGCACACCCATCTTGTAATTAACATCCCTCCTTTGCGCACAGCTATGGGTCTATTTATCCCTGGCCCAATGCTTCCAAAAGCATTGGCAGATGATTTGAATGAAAATTTGGCGGGTGGAATTGCGTGGTCACACCGTTCAGCCGAGAAAATGATTCAAAACATAGCATTCATCCTCACACACCTTCGCTCAATGGTCACACCACATCCAACGATGCCACAGGAGTTCAGCCGAGTTGTTTGGAGGGAAGTGGATACACTTCTGAAGGCATGCAAATCTGGTAAATACTCACTTTTTTTCTCACTTGTTCATACATCACAAAGGCTGATATTTGTGTGGTATGCAGAGAGAATTCTTAACCCCACTCAACCTGGTGCTCTCTCTCTGATAACTCCTGAAGTTGTCAACATGGCACAGCTCGAGGCTTCCCAGGAGAACCGGAAGGCGCCGCCGTCCAAACGTGTCCAGACCCACACACTTGCGGCGAATCTGGCCTCATACTTCTCTCCAAGTGACCACGCTTATCTCCGGCTTAAAAGTGCTTTGCAAGACTGTTGGGCCCTTCGACACATGGAGCAACAGGGCAGTGAATGGCAGCCTCTCCCCCTGGACGAATCTTTGGTGCATACTGCCCATCTTGCATTCCAACGAACTTATGAAAACCTTGGAAGTCACGCAAAGGATGGATCAAGCCCCCAACCAAACACCTCCGGTCTCAAGGTCCTTGGTCTATACTTCACGGGGGCTATGTCAGCCTTGTGTTACATCTGCGGTCTCCAGGCACCAACAAGACCAAAGTATAAAAAGCTTGATGAGTGGTCAACATTAAACACGCGGGAGCAAATGCGGATGCTTGCTGGTCTCCTGGTTTTTGGTCCAACAACCGCCTTTGTCACTAACAAATACGGGTCCGAACGTCCGACTACTTCAAATGCTTCGGCCTTATTGGAATTTGGCGCCAATGTTCTGAAACATAAGGTTGATAGTGGTAATACTTCAGTGATGCCTCACGGGACTTTGGATAACCTCCGATTATACTTTCTCAACTTTTTGTGCTCCATGGGATTTAACCGGATTGGTCATGATGGTTTGCCAATGGTTGATTGGAAAAAAACCCATGAAGAGTTTCACAAATGTTTTTCTATTCAAAACCTCCAAATTTTGTTTTCCCAAGATATAGAAATAGCTGTAGCCAACTACCACTTCTGATATATGTACCGGGGGTTGTTTTTTCTTTGGTTTCCCTTTTATTTCTCATTCACATGCCCTTGAGTTGTAATTTCCACCACTGTCTTGCTCATCCACTTGAATGAAACATCAGACTTAAGTGTTTTTTGAAATATAACCCAAACAGAGTATTATTAATAGGCATCCAAGGAGTACTCATGTGGGTTTGTGGTTTCTACCTTATTGAAGGTAGGTTGTGGCCAATTCTTGATGATATATCAGCATTAAACTATAGATTATCCAGAATTGGGCTATTGGGATTCCTTAGTGGTATCATAATTATTATAGGGCATTAAGGAACAAACCCGGTTGTTCCGCGTTTACACACAGTTTTACGCAGCGGCAACCTCAAATTTGCTGCGCAGCACACCTGGTTTTCCGCTTTTAAACCCTTTTTTTTATTTTTTTTTGCGGGCGGATTTTGATTTTTTTTCAACATTTGAAAAATGTTTAATATACTTCCAGGGGTGTAGAAATTTATGGGAATTTTTATTTCCCAAAAAAACAATGTCTTCTATTTTTTTTTGCCCATTACATATCAGTTCAGGAATGTAATTCAGGCGTATATTCACCATTTGTAAGCATTTTCTAGCTGTTATCAGTAGTGTTGATAACAATTTCTCTTTCTTATACGTATTATTTGTGTGCTAATAAATTATTAACTTGCAATTATGTCTCTTGCTTTGTATTTTATTTATTTATTTTATTGATTTCATTTATTCTAGGGCATTAATAAAAAAACCCAGTTTTTCCGCATTTACACCCAGTGTTCCGCATTTACACCCGGTTGTTGGTTATTTAATAAACAACATGTAACACTCCAAAGCATCATGCAATGTACCATACCTCTGTGTATAATTGTATTTCCATTTCTTTGTCATGAAATCTGATAAGAAGTCAATTTTATAATCAGTATTTGTTTCCAATGAATTCTTCACCCTCTAAAGTGTATGAATCCATTTAAAAACTCCCTGAATATCTTGAAAGACAGATGTGAAGGTGTTTGGAAATAAATTGAGTCCAAAAATCATCAAAATCCAACCAGTGATTTAAAAAAAAAAACTGTTATTCACATTAAATTCTACACCCCTTAAAGTGCTTAGAAAAAGTTTAAAAAATGTGAAAATGTTGAGAAATCCTGGAAATTAAGCTGTCAGGATTTTTTATGAAAAAACCGGCGGGATTGGCCAAAAAAAAAAAAACCATGGTTTTTGAGCAAAATAGAAATTACCATGAAAGTCTAAACCCCTGTAAGTATGAGAAATAAATTTAAAACTTTGAAAAATAATGGAAATCCGCCCGCAAAAAATTAAATTAAAAAAAAACCGGGTGGATTGGCCAAAACAAGTAGAAGACACAGTTTTTTTGCAAATTAAAAATTACCACAAAGTTCTACACCCCTTTAAGTATAATAAATAAATTTAAAATTTTGATAAATAAATAATGTTTACTGGTTTTACTTATTTAAAATGCCGCCCTCCATATTTTTGTTTTGTTTTGTTTTGTTTTGTTTATATTCCTTGTTTTGATTGTTTATTTTATTTGTTTTAAATAAAATATCAAATGAGGATGATTGGGGAGGTCACGCGCATCAAATGCCGCCCTCCACATGCTATTTGCTTAAACATTAAAAATTAAAAAAAACCGGGTGTAAATGCGGACAACCGGGTGCACTGCGCAGCCGCAGCTGCGCAAATATTCACTAGAGATCTTGAAGGAATAATATTAAAGAATAATAAGTATGGTAAACATTAATAAGGATAATAATAATTAGTGTTACTTGCAGTAACTTGGTACCTTTAATCATTTAGGTATCAAAGAGTGAAGAGTAGTGGAAGGGGAAACACAGTCTAGCCAAGCAGCTGCTGGGCTCTTGTGAAATAACCGGGAGACTTTAGGGAGAGGAAAGGGAATCGTGGGGGTCCGCTTGACTATCACACGTATCCAATGATTATCATTGAAAAATGATAAGAAGAGGGCTGGCAGCGGTTTAGGGTCCGGGGGAACAGTGGCGGGAATATATGTGGTGCTCCCGCCCGTTCTGCTGAGGAAGACAAATGGCCGGTTATACGCATTGGCCAGAATTGGTCCCACATCCAACTTGCTCATCCATTTGTTCATGGGGACTGATCCACGTGGGTCAGTCACCTGAACACGTCCGTAAGCGCGGTCGAATTCTGAAGGCCCCCCAAGGTATCTTGTCCAATGTGCCTTGTTCTTTTCCATCTCTTCTAACACATCCTTTCGCACTTGGTACCACCCATTGGCCTTAGCGTAGGGACCCTCTGGTCTATCTGCTGCCAATGCATGTGCCACACATGCATAACCACAGTTCCCATCACCTGCAGGGTTATAAGTGGAATGCAGGTATTTTAAGATCCATGGTGGAAGCTCCGCCTGACAAGAATGATGAGAAGTTGGTTATCAGTTACAGTCAGTGCATTCCTCCTTGTCCGTGTCAAGCTTGAGTCACTCACTGCAACATCAGGGTTGGTATTCCCCTGTCTTGTTCGGCCAGCCTTGGGTGCAACCTCAGCACCTACATGCCGGTCCTATGAAACATACAATGGAATCAGACCCTGATAATCTAATGTCAAAGTTATAGTACTTACCTTGGCTGTTGGGGGTGAATGTAGCCTGGCCTCACCCAGCAACTGATCATGAGAGCTTGAGGCTTTTCTTGAGGCTTCTGGAGGTGACAGCAGCTTTTCCTCATCCTGCATCTCAATAGATGAGGAGGAATCCACTGGGGGATCAGTTTCTTCATCTGATTGCCCACCTTGTGCGTCAGATTCTGCATCTTCTGATGCCCCATGTGGGGCATCAGATTCTTCATCTGATTCCCCATCTGGGGCATCAGAATCTTCATCTGAAACTGCACCTGCAGAATCAGAATCTTCATCTGTTACACCATCCTTACTACCATACTTGGGCTGCCACGTTTCCTTGCGCCGTGATGTTCCTGAACTGGAAGACCCCCGATTCCGTTTCCCAATAGTGAGGCTGCCAATTCGTGGGGGGTGAGTTCTCTTGACTGCTTAGTAAGTCCATCAGTTATCAGCCTCTTAAAAAGACATGCAATAAAGTTGCTTACGCATGAGTGTCTCCACACTGGGTAGCTCATCCAGGTCCCCAGAGGAAGAAGCTGAGGTGTCCAATGGAGCCTGCGCGCGCTTGGACTGTCTCTTACCCCCTTTTCCTTTTGATACACCGGCCTTCTGTCTTGCTTTCCTTGCCTGCGCCTTTTGGATTTGCGCTTCCACAATTTCTGCATGGGTGTCATCGCGCTTTTGAACTCGCCCACTACCCTTTCTCTTCTTCCACGGCCTTTCCAGTTTGTGTTTCACTCGGATAGGATCAGGCTCTGCAAGCGGGACCACGTGTGTGTTTGCATGGACCCTTCGTAATTTTTTCATTGTTGCTTCTAACGCCGAGGGGTGGTGGGACGCCAAGATCTCCTGCTTGAAATCCTCAAAATCGTTGTCAAAGTCGTACAGTGGTTCATCAAGAGCCTGCAATGAACATAGATGAAGATTAGCTAGGAGGGACATGAACAAGTCATACATCAGGAGGACTCACTGGCATCAGGGTTATAGGCCAGATGCCACTGGACATGGAAATCAGAAGGCTCCACATCTCCCTTCCCCTGGACCAAACATTCAATAGTGTGCGAACACGGAATGCCCAAGCCAGCCTGGAAATTACCTTTGCATTGAAGGCTGGGATCCCCAGGCTTGGTTTTCTTCATCTTGATGAACTTGTTGTACTGAGACAAGGCCAACTTGAGCGCATGACAGGAGATTTTGCAGCTGAGGGACTTGAAGGCATTTGGTAGTCCGGTTAATCCCTTCTGTAACTCGTGTGCCAGGTTCGTGTGGGCTGTGTCAAGTTGTCAGTCCACTGCTGCAGCAATTGTAATGAAAAGTGTTGCAAAGTCGCACCTAGCCGACGTCACATAGGTTTTCAGCCAGCTGTGGGCAGATTCACATCGTGACGAAGTCAGATTTCCTAGATGGGGTGTCATTCCGGCCCACGCATTCATGAACTTCTGTCGCTCGCTCCAGACGTTCTTGTACAGGTATTCGTAGACGTTAGTTCGAGTGACTAGGTAACGTGTCAGTTGAGCCCACTTTGAGTTGCAGGTGTCCTCATTGGGGGCATGTGCGACCTCATGCCAGAGCCTCATGAATTTGGCCCATTCTTCGCCATCGCCAGCAAAGGCTTGCTTGCAGTTTGTCACAATGTTCCGATTGATGTGCCACATGCACAAGTTCGCGGTTGCATTCGGAAAGTGCTTTGAGATAGCATTACGCAGTGCTGATTCCCTGTCTGTCACAAAGACCTTTGGCGCGTGGTCAGCGTCCCATATAGATCTATGGGTATCACACAGGCACCGGAGTACAGTCAGTTTATGATGAGAATAGGTGATTAGTCAAATATACCACCCACTTCAACTTATCAAGAGCCCATGAGTAGGCCTCATTCTTCTCGTTTTGCATCAAACAAAAACCAATCGAAAAACTGTGATTGGTTGCAGTTTGGCCAACCACATGCAGCAGGGGGTAGTTGTTCAGGTTCGTCTTGTAAGTGCAGTCAATGTTGACCACATGGTGGAACCTGCGAGCAAGAAGCAACGATCCTGGGTGCGCAAACCACAAGTAAAGGAGCTTGCCCTCCGTATCGTAAACGTCCTCGTGTGTCCAATTGGATTTGTTGAGGCAACGTAGGAGGTACTCGATTGGGGTGTTGCCAGCCCTCTTCTCCGCCCTCAGTGCCTGCTTTGTGTTGTATATCGTCCTGTTGGTTACAAACCTTCCCTCACTGCTAGTAAGGAGTCTAGCGATTGCCTGGGGTTGCATTCCTAGAGACAATAAGCGAGCAACCTCAGTTTGGCCTTCGACAGAGAGCTTCTTGTGGATGACTACATGTTCCAGATCGATTGGACCATGATTGTGCTCAATTGTCTTTTGGCATCAGAGTTCCCATGGTGCATCCTTGAGTTTTACTGAAGTCGGTTTGTGGCCGGATATTTTGAAGCAGCACCCCAGTCGCTTATTCCTAGACTCTCGAAACCGGATAGCATCAACTGAGGTTTGGTCTTCCCCGGCAACTGTGCATGCAAAGTAGATGTTCTTGTCCCTCTTGGAAGCACGAACTTTCAGAGCGTAACCATGCTCGTGGGCCCATGTGGTGACAAAGTGTTTGAGATCAGTGACACATGTGAAAAGGAATTCGGGTGGTGCATCCATTGCATCTGGAAACACAAGCAGTTCAGCCAGTCTGCCTCAAGTGGGCGAATTAAGAAACTAGAAGAACTTACTGCCAACTGAATAATCATAAGATTGTACATCTTCAGATTTCATCAACACTTTATGCGGTTGATTGGCAGCGGGTAACATTGCGGGGGCCAGCGGTGAACGTCCTAAAGGATTGAGCGGGTATACTGGAATATTGACTAGGTAAACATTAGGTCTTGGTAAGATGAAAACAAGGTGGAGAAATATTTGAAGACTCACCTTCAGCCACAGTTTGAGGGACTTGAGGGCTGAAAGTTGCAAGGGGAAACGGTTGAGGGCTGGGTGGTGCAGGGTGATACCTGCCGGGAGATGTAGGCGTGACGCTTGGGTATTTTACTGGGAGATTGTGCAGGTAAACATTAGTTCTTGGTAAGATGAAAACAAAGTGGAGAAGCATTTGAAGACTCACCTTCAGCCACAGTTTGAGGGACTTGAGGGCTGAAATTTGCTCGGGGAAATACTTGAGGGCTGGGTGATGCAGGTTGATATCCGCCGGGAGATGTAGCCATGGCCCTTGGGTATTTGACTGGGAGATTGAGTAGGTAAACATTAGTTCTTGGTAATATGAAAAAAAGTGGAGAAGTATTTGAAAACTCACCTTCAGCCACAGTTTGAAGGACTTGAGGGCTGAACGTTGCTGGGGGAAACTGTTGAGTACTTGGTTGTGCAGGTGGCCAAATTTGAGGGCTAAATGTCGCAGAGGAGGTTATTTCCCCCAGAGATGGCTGCATATCTTGCATGACGGGTATGGAAGGGACTTGATTTGTCTGCGGCGGAGCGGGCACTGATGGTTGGCCAACGGGGAAATTGTGTGAGGTTGGCAGGCCTTGGAAGTGAGTGGGTCCAAGAGTGAATGGGTTGGCCGGGTGGGACAATGGTTGGGGTCCCGGCTGCCAGTAGTTTGAGATTTGTGGTGCTTGATGGGATTGCGGAAACGGATGGGATGGTGGGGCTTGAGTTATATGAGGTGGTGCGTAGAGGGCTGGCTGAGCCAGATAGGATGGTTGGGCTGGATCAAGCTGATAGGTAGAGGCTGGAGGTCGATTGTGATAGTGGGTGAATTGAGGCAATTGTACCTCATATGGGCGGAACACAGGCTGCGCTACTGGGTGGGCTGGGGGCCCAGGGTTTGGCTGGATTGCCAGTCTGTAGTTGTTGTCTGTCAGCTTGCTACTATGACAGAGCAACCTGTCACAAGTTTACCACAAAATTATTATAAAAAAAATAGAATATCAAATAATATTTAGAATATTATTTGATATTCTGAATCTACACTAAATTTAACCTAGGGTACCTCACTCACAGGTACCCCTAATTCTCACTCCTTCACTATGTAAATTAGCAAAGAATAATTAGCAAGTACCTTTAATAAAAAGGAACTTGCATCAATTTATGCTTATATATATATATACATATGCTTAAACCCCATTTCCAGTCACGGAAATGAGGTGTTGTGTAAATTAGGGGAGATAGTGTAAATACACCGTGTTTTACTCAAAACCCCGCGTACCGCAGTCCGCAGAACCTCAAGTTCAACCCGCGTGACTGAGAGCCCGCGTCAAAGTTGGGATATAAGCCCCCGCGCAAGCAACAAGCCCCTTACAGGCTCCCAGCTTGGCACGCGGACTCCACAGTCACTCAGGTACCCCCAAATCCATAAAAACACGCCCCAGTAACCTCATTACATATGTTACATATGTAATAAAGATTACTGGGGACTACATAATTAATTATACTGGATGATATTTATAATTAATACATTTAAATAAAACATATTGAATAAACAAACAGTACAGACAATACTGTGGCTTATTATAAATACTCATAAGCCACTAGTATTAATAGTACTAATGTACTACAGACTGTACCTCAATATAAATGAATAAATAAATAATAAATATCATAATAAAATCAATTGGTGACGTGTATTCAAAGCAGGGGCTGCTGAAGCGTCACCAAGAAAGCAAAAGATGGCCAAAATGTGGTCCAAAGATCCCACAAGTTGGCCAATAACACCTACAGGGTCCCCAGAGGGAACTCAAGACTATTTAAGGAGCTCTTCAACCGCCCAAAGAAGGCTCCTCATGCTTCCCAATACCCACTAACAACCTTACCCACTTCTTATTAGATATATACATCTTTATAACACAGTCTGGTAAGCTTCTTAGTAGTTATTCTTTAGCCCTGTCTTCCCCAACAACTTCACAGTGCCCATCAAGCTTCACCATCCATCCATCCAAGCGCTTCAAACTGTCCAGTTTAACCCAGAATATCCCCAAGATCCCTCAAGGTTTATTACTAGTAAGTAATAACCCTTTTTCTTGAAGATATTCCCCCATTTCCATTCCTGGGATTAAAGCACCCCTGTTCCAACAGGCCCCAGTGTTCCAGGTACCTAAATCCTCTGCATTTATTTGTAAGATACCTTAGAGGGATCTAAACCACCCCTGATTTATCAGGCCCCTCTGGTTTTTAATTATATTAAATTTATTTAATATAATTATTAACCTATTTTTCTCTCAATTTTTACGTCACAATTCCCCCATATCTTTTGGGAATTGTAACATTGTACCTTACCCAGAGTTTATATACTCTTTCCATATATCCTTGCACCACCTGTAGCTAGAAGGACTTGTCCTTGGCATCAGGGAGGCTGACAATTGGGGGTCTGGCCGGGAAATTTTCAAATTTATTTTTGAAATAAAAAACCCGTAATTTTTTAATTTTTTTTAAAAAAATATACATATAAAAAAACCAACAAAAATTATCACTTTTTATAAATCCTCATCCTATAAAAAAAAAAAATTCAAAAAAACTAACAAAAAAACTGTTTTTACTTTATCTTTTTTTCAAAAAAACCAACCCAACAAAAATAACAAAAAATCGTAAGTTTTTTTATTTTTTTTTAAAATCAGTAAGACAATTAATATACATACTAATAAAAATTTTAAAAAAATATATTACAGTATTAAATTACTTACAATTCCTCCTTTTTTCCATCTGCGGCGCGTACAGTGAATCTTCAAGAAAACGCCACATTAATTCAACACTATCTTCGAATCCTTCGACTTAAAAAAGAAGAAGACATTCGAAATTACGTCCCCACTGACTGGGATCTTCTTACTGAAGAAGAAAGAATAATTCTCGCCGCTTATCACTCTCACCTGAGAGAGGAAAGAAACCTCGAAGCGGAAATAACTCTCCACAATTATCTACGAGGATTAAAATTGAAAAAAGAGAAAATAGCTAAAGAGAGATATCACGCGAGAAGTAAGCATTATCTTTTCTTTAAAAATCTATCCAACAATCACTCATCTACATACCTTTTTTTTTAGTGGCATCCTTCGAAAATACAGCTCAAAAAGAAGCAGCTCCTACCGTCGACGAGGGAAACAACAACCCACCTAGTAAGTATTTATTACATATAAAATACATAATAAATATTAATCTAACATGGCTAAATCCACTAGGTCGACCAAGCCAGAGCTTCGAGGTCTCCTACCCAGTCCAACAAGAGCTCGCGGCGGCCAAGGAATTGCACCAGCGCGTCAAGAACTTGAACATGACAACTATAGCGCGCAAGGGTCCTGTCCCAGCCACGCCGGAGGCCACCCCAACTCCCCAAGAGCTCTCGACGACGCCCCAAGAGCTCCCACTTCCTCAAACGGAAGCGGAAACCCCCATGGACGTCGACGAGAGACCCCAAGAGTCGTCGGCAGCTACCCAGAAACCCCCTTCCACCCCGGAAATCCAGGTCCTCTCGAAAGAAGACCAGATCAGACACCGGGTGAAAGAGCACGTTTCCATTTGGAAACAGTGCCAAGTGTCCATAAGACAGGGGCCTACAGAAGAGCTGAGAGCCTTGCTGACTACGGCGCAAGACAGTCAGAAAGCTCTCCAAAAACTCATTCCCAACGACGAGATAGAAGCATACGTGAAGGGCTGGAACCCCTGGGAGGAAAAGAAGATTCATTTCCCTGCGCCTCCAAAGAAACAGACCCTGAAGTTCAAAAAACACGAACAGGGAAAGAACAGGAGCTCTTCCTCCATCAACTTCGACGACCCAGTGAAGTGGAAGAAAGCTACAGACCTCCTTCTGATAGCTGCCAATCTGTACAAGAATATAGATTAGATTCTTCTGTAATACATTCTCTGTTTGATTCTATTGAAGCTCTTAATAAGAATTTAAATACTTTAGACATTAACAATGAAGCAAATTTAAAAATAATTGTTAATAAAATAGATACAAGCTTAGAAGAAATTAAAGACAACATTACTGCGCGCACCATGAGAGTTTTGCAAACACTGGACAAACCATTGCCCCTTGAGTTACCAGTACATCATAGTGAAATGTTGATGGAACTTAATAAAAATAGTGAACATCTTAAAAATATAACAAAAGAAATTAACAAAAATACAAATGATACTCTAGATGTTCTTGAAGAAATGCAAACTTCCCAAGTAACAATGGCAGAATATGTTATTAATTCCCTCAAAAAGGATGAAACAAATAACAACAAACTAGAGGATTTAATTATAAATCTTAATAACAATTTCAATACAAAATTTGAGAAACTAGAGGAACAAGTAAACAACAAATTATCAGTCCTTACCTCTGAAATTGAATCATTGAAATTGAAAGACAATGTAATTTCTAAATTAACAACTATCATCTCAGGTATAGAATCCTTGAAAGAGGAGAAAATGAATCCACAATACCATGAGCCTCAAGGACCCAGCAGCTCATACAGTGAAGAAGAGATGGTTAACCAAGCAACAAACAATTGGAATAAGTATGGTGACAAGGTACCTGACATTAAACCCACCACGTATCTTGACAGAGATGAAGCTCCTCACATTAATATTAATTCTAACAAAAGAGAGGAGAAACAAAATAATCCTTATAAGAATCTCCAATACTTGAGTCCCAACATTGTCCCTCAAGAAAAACATAGCGCCCTCAATACCAATAGTGCCCAACCTAGGTATAACAATCCTTTTATGCAGAATAGACCTATGACCAAAGATACCAGAATGTCCACACCTTACAGAAACTCTGATATGACTGCTATACACAAACTTATGCCCCCCTTAAAAGACTGGCCCAAGTTTGATGGTAAAGGAGAATATGACCACATGAGTTTCATAGAATACATTGATCACATAGTAAGGACTTACCAAGCTGATGATGAAGTCATCACTTCAAGACTTACTGTACTCTTTGAAGGAATGGCTTCTACTTGGTTTATTACCAAAAGTAAAGCTGTAGGACACCAATCTTGGTCAGTGTGGAAAGAATTAATCAAAGCCCAGTTTGGCACCAGAATTTGGAAAAATGAAAAGCGCCAAGCCTTTGAAAAGGATTACTTTGATCCAACCACAGAAACAGCTTCTGAATGGTGTTTGAAACAAAGAAGAAGGATTGAATGTGTGTATGACAGAGTCTCAGATGAAGAAGCCAACAACAGATTACTGAGTCAATGTAAAGGAAATCTTGAGAGTATAATGAGATGTAGATTCCCCTCACTAGATGTAGACCTGACAGAATTCAGCAGTGTATTAAATGAAATGGTAGTCCTTAATGGATGGAACAAGAAGTACACCAGGAATAACATCCCTGAGAGAAAAGAGTTCCAAAAAGAATCCACAAAGGTTAACCCCACAACTGAAATACCCAAGAAAACTGCTACTCCTGAATGTTTCAAGTGTGGAGAAAAGGGTCATTGGAAAAATGAATGTACCAATATACGTAAAAGAGTAAATATGGTAGTAATGAACACCCCATCAGAAACTGAAGAAGATACCCAGTCCCAGTTTGAAATAGTCATGAATGAACCAGCTGAAGAAGACTTGATGAGAATCTCAGTTATCCAAGCTGACATTGGGGATGAATTATCCATTAATGCTATACATGGTGACTCTAATTTACCACAAAGATGGGATCCCTCCATGAAGGTTGGCCATATATCTGACGCAAAGTTACTCACCAATAAACCTGAAGCTGGTATGAGTTACACCATGGGGAAAACTAGTTATACTACTGTCTTGTTTGACAACAAAGAAATAAGAGTCCTCCTTGACGTAGGAGCTTTCTGTTCTTGTGCCAGTAGTACCTTTCTAGATGAATGTTACCCCAGATGGAGAGATAACTTAATGCCCATGCCAAAAGCCAAGTTCAGTAGTTGCAACTCAGCCATGAAACCTATTGGAGTAGTATCCATACCTCTAATATTTCCTCACTCTAAAGGATCTCTTAGGTTATCTGTTGAATTTGTAGTGTTACAAGATGCAGTCTGTGATTACCTGATCCTAGGTAATGATGCTTTCTGTATGTATGGTATAGATATTTTCCAGAGTAAAGATAGATTCTACACTATTGGTGGTGATTGGAAAAGAAAATTCCAAATCTGCAACATTAACATCAAGATACCAGAGGCCATTAACAATGTTGAAATCCAAGAAGATCTACTATCTTTCCAGAAAGAATACTTATCACAAGCTGCTGTCAGTGACATACTTAAATGAGAAACAGAAGATGGATGTGTTGAAAACTTGTTTTGAGCATAAAGAAGCTTTCTGCACTACAGAAGAACCAATTGGTAACATCAAGGGCCATGACATGAAATTGGAACTTAATATTGACAAACCTTATCCCCCACAGTTGAGGAGACCACCCTACCCCTCCAGCCCCAAATCAAGAGAAGCTCTGGAAACACACATCAAAGAGCTACAAGAACTCAAAGTCCTGAGAAAAGTTGGACATAATGAACAGGTAGAAGTCACCACACCTGTAATAATTGCCTGGCATAATGAAAAGTCAAGAATGGTGGGAGATTTCCGTGCTCTGAATAACTACACCAGACCTGACTACTATCCTATTCCCAGGATAGACCATTCATTACACAACTTATCTAAGGCCAAGTATATCACCACTATGGATGTACTGAAAGGGTTCCATCAGATCCCCATAGCTCCTGAGAGTAGGAAATTCCTGAGGATTATATGTCACCTAGGGATTTTTGAATACCTCAGAATGCCTTTTGGCATAAAGAATGCGCCATCACACTTCCAAAGAATGATGGACTCCATTTTTGGCTCATTCATTAGACAAAACTGGATGATGGTATACATAGATGACATTATCATTTACTCTGATGACTGGGAAACTCACCTAGAAAAGATCAATATAGTACTCCAAACTGCCACACAAGCAGGGTTAAAAATGTCCATCAAAAAGTGTAACTTTGGATATGGAGAACTTAAAGCACTAGGAAGAGTAGTCTCAGGTCTTTCCCTGGCTATAGACCAGAACAAAGTGGCAGCAGTCTTAATGAAATCCATGCCTCAGAACAGAACAGAAATTATGTCCTTTCTAGGTTTCTGTAGTTATTACCGCCAACATGTCCCCAACTTTGCAAATGTAAGTAAAAGCCTCTACGCACTCTGTAATCATGATACAATATTTGAAATGACCTATGATAGAGTACAAAACTACGAAGAGTTAAAGAGACTCCTTACCACTGCACCAGTTTTAGCACAACCTGACTATACTAAACCATTTATACTATATATTGATGCTTGTTTAGATGGTCTAGGAGCAGCCCTTCATCAGGAATTCATAATAGAGGATAAACCTGCAGAGAAACCCATTCTATTCATCTCAAGACAAATCAAAAGTACTGAGAAGAAATATGGAGCAAGCCAAATGGAATGTTTAGCACTTGTTTGGGCTCTGGAAAAGTTACATTACTATCTTGAAGGATCTAACTTCCTAGTGGTAACTGACTGTACAGCTGTAAGAACCTTGATGAATATGAAGACCCCTAATAGACATATGCTTAGATGGCAAATTGCAATTCAACAGTATAGAGGACATATGACTATTATTCATAAATCAGGAGCCAAGCACAAAAATGCAGATGGACTAAGTAGATGGGCCTTGCCTAATAACCCAGATAATCCTGCTTATGACCCAGAAGATGAAGACATATTTCCCATCCTAGGAATTCATGTGTGTGACTTAGATGATGCATTTTATGAATTAGTCCAGAATAGCTATGACAAGAACCCTGAGTTGTTAAAACTAGTAGACATACTTAGAAATGACAACAGCTCAACAGAACTAATAGCCAGTCTACCAGAAGAATTAGCCAAACATTATAAACTTGGAAAGTTCAGTCTCCTAGATGGCCTTCTATATTTCAGGAATAGGCATTCAAGTGTACTAGTGCTAAGTGACCCTTCCCAAATTGATAACATTCTGAAAGAATGCCATGATAATGTTAATTCTGGACACTTTTCTGAAGAAAGAACAGTGGAGAGAATTAAATATACAGCATGGTGGATCAATTGGAAAGAACAAGTACACAACTATATCAAATCTTGTGATGCGTGTCAGAAAGGCAATAAGCAAACTGGAAAAAGATTTGGCTTACTGCAGAAAATATCTGAACCAACTGACAAGTGGGAAATCATAAACATGGACTTTGTGACAGGCCTACCCCCAGGAGGATCCTTCTCATATAACTCAGTACTAGTAGTTGTAGACAGATTCTCCAAGAGAGCCAGGTTCATACCTAACCATAAAGATGATACTGCCATGGAGGTTGCCCTGTTGTTTTGGAATAGGATTATGGCTGATGTAGGTATACCCAAAATTATAATTAGTGATAGAGACCCCAAATTTACATCAGAATTTTGGAGGAACCTACATGACATGCTTGGTACTAAACTAGCTTTCTCCACAGCTTATCACCCTCAGACTGATGGGTTAGCAGAAAGAATGATACAAACTCTAGAAGACATGTTACGTAGATTCTGCTCCTTTGGATTTGAATTTAAGAATCATGATGGATACACTCATGATTGGGTTAGTCTACTACCAGCATTGGAAATTGCCTATAATAGTAGTAAACATTCCTCCACCAAAGAAGCTCCATATGTCTTGGAAAGAGGATGGATACCACGCATGCCCAAAGATACTTTGAATGATAAATTACCCCACCTGCATCCAACAGCACTAGATTTCAAGAAAATGTTAGATCTGACCCAACAACATGCTAAGAAATGCGTGGAAGAAGCAGTAGAATATAACAAAGGGAGATGGGATAAAAGCCACAAAGAACCTGAGTTTAAAATAAGAGATAAGGTCCTTTTATCCACTATTAACTTCAATAACTTGGGAGGTAGCAGGAAGCTAAAACCCCCTTTTATAGGTCCCTTTACCATTAAACAACTTCATGGAAAAAATGCGGTGGAAGTCACACTGACAGAGGAACTATCAAGAAAACACCCAGTATTCCCAGTCAGTCTGGTAAAACAGTACCAATCTAGAACTGAAGATGAACCAGTCACTCAACAACCAGTTCCCCTGATGGAGGTCCCACCTTCTGGACAATTGAAAGTACATAAAATCCTGAAAGATAAAAAAGAGAGGATACAGGGAAAAGATACAAGACTTTATCTTGTCAGATATAAGAACCAATCAGCAGACAAAGATGAATGGTTACCTGAAAATAATATCCCAGATGGAGCAATTCATCTGAGAAATTACAGGGCATCCAAGAGGTCCTCTTGAATTTTTTTTTTCTTCCTTAAATAACCTTATCTTTAGTTAGAAACTTACCTTTTTCCGGGAGACTTATCTTGGTGGTAGGGAATGTCAGCTTGCTACTATGACAGAGCAACCTGTCACAAGTTTACCACAAAATTATTATAAAAAAAAATAGAATATCAAATAATATTTAGAATATTATTTGATATTCTGAATCTACACTAAATTTAACCTAGGGTACCTCACTCACAGGTACCCCTAATTCTCACTCCTTCACTATGTAAATTAGCAAAGAATAATTAGCAAGTACCTTTAATAAAAAGGAACTTGCATCAATTTATGCTTATATATATATATACATATGCTTAAACCCCATTTCCAGTCACGGAAATGAGGTGTTGTGTAAATTAGGGGAGATAGTGTAAATACACCGTGTTTTACTCAAACCCCGCGTACCGCAGTCCGCAGAACCTCAAGTTCAACCCGCGTGACTGAGAGCCCGCGTCAAAGTTGGGATATAAGCCCCCGCGCAAGCAACAAGCCCCTTACAGGCTCCCAGCTTGGCACGCGGACTCCACAGTCACTCAGGTACCCCCAAATCCATAAAAACACGCCCCAGTAACCTCATTACATATGTTACATATGTAATAAAGATTACTGGGGACTACATAATTAATTATACTGGATGATATTTATAATTAATACATTTAAATAAAACATATTGAATAAACAAACAGTACAGACAATACTGTGGCTTATTATAAATACTCATAAGCCACTAGTATTAATAGTACTAATGTACTACAGACTGTACCTCAATATAAATGAATAAATAAATAATAAATATCATAATAAAATCAATTGGTGACGTGTATTCAAAGCAGGGGCTGCTGAAGCGTCACCAAGAAAGCAAAAGATGGCCAAAATGTGGTCCAAAGATCCCACAAGTTGGCCAATAACACCTACAGGGTCCCCAGAGGGAACTCAAGACTATTTAAGGAGCTCTTCAACCGCCCAAAGAAGGCTCCTCATGCTTCCCAATACCCACTAACAACCTTACCCACTTCTTATTAGATATATACATCTTTATAACACAGTCTGGTAAGCTTCTTAGTAGTTATTCTTTAGCCCTGTCTTCCCCAACAACTTCACAGTGCCCATCAAGCTCCACCATCCATCCATCCAAGCGCTTCAAACTGTCCAGTTTCACCCAGAATATCCCCAAGATCCCTCAAGGTTTATTACTAGTAAGTAATAACCCTTTTCTTGAAGATATTCCCCCATTTCCATTCCTGGGATTAAACCACCCCTGTTCCAACAGGCCCCAGTGTTCCAGGTACCTAAATCCTCTGCATTTATTTGTAAGATACCTTAGAGGGATCTAAACCACCCCTGATTTATCAGGCCCCTCTGGTTTTTAATTATATTAAATTTATTTAATATAATTATTAACCTATTTTTCTCTCAATTTTTACGTCACAATTCCCCCATATCTTTTGGGAATTGTAACATTGTACCTTACCCAGAGTTTATATACTCTTTCCATCTATCCTTGCACCACCTGTAGCTAGAAGGACTTGTCCTTGGCATCAGGGAGGCTGACATTGTCATTGAAGCTGTAGGTGGCTGGGTGGGCTGAGGGACAGTAAGGGGCTGGGGGGCTTGGCCAATATTGGTTGCTTGGGTAGCCATAGTTAGTTCGCTCGGTGGCCTGATTGATTGATTGGAGCTGCAGGTTGGCCAAGCACGTGTGGATTTTCCATACGCAGAGGTTTGATTTTGATACATGTTGCAAGTGGGGCGTGGGTTGATGGTTGGGGTCAACCTCATAGAATCTGTATGGGCGTGGCGCTGATTGGTTGCGGAGTTGTAATCACCGTGTGTGACCATCTTTTGTGCTTAGATTTGGTGGATTGTGCGGCATCTGTTTGCATTTGAATGGGAGAGTTTGTCAGCACGTGTACTATATTTACGGTGTGAAAAACAAATGGAAATCGAAGAGATTGTGTTTGAGACGTGGGCCACCTTTGGGGGGATGGTGGCGTCTGGGGCTTATACGGGGGCCCTTTGAGCTTGCCTGGGGGGGTTTGAATGGCCCCTTTGACTGTTTGTTGCCCCTTTGGCGCATCAAAGTGGGCTGTGGGCCCCGGGAGGTATGGGCAGAGGCGGGCCCCTTCTTACGGCCCTTGGGCCCTGTCTTGGGCCAGTTGGGTTGGAGCCCTGGCCTGTGGGCTTTCCACAAAATTAAACCCCAAAAAAACCTTTTTTTTGGTTTTTTTTGCCGGTTTTTTCCTCTTTTTTATTTCTCATTTTTTGATTTTTTTTTTCTTTTTTTTTTTGCTTATTTTTTTTTGATTTTTTTTTTTCTTTTTCTGACTTTTTTTTTTTTTTTTTTTTTTTTTGATTTTTTTTTTTTTTTTTTTTTTTTTTTGATTTTTTTTTTGATTTTTTTTTTTTCTTTTTCTTTTTTTTTTATTTTTTTTTTTTTTTTTTTTTTTTTTTTTCGGATTTTTTCATATCACCGCTTTGGTTGATCGAGTCGGAGAGCGGTGTGCGGGGTTTTCTTGGGTTCTGGTTGAAACAACCAGGACCATAAGCGAGCCCAGTCCGGAAACAGACTCGGGCTCGCTCACGTAATTGAATGGCCCCTGCCATTCGATTACGTGAGCGGGGGTGTGTCTATCCCATACACATCATACATACATGTATTATGTGTATGGGGATACAAAATATTGATCCCCCGTCACGTAATCGAATGGGAGGGGCCATCGAATTACGTGAGCGTGGAGACCGGCACGCCAACACAATTGGCGTGCGGGTCCCACACGCCAATTTCTTTGGCTGTGCGGGGCCCCACACGCCAAAAACAAAAAAGGCGTGTGGGAACCGCACGCCATTTTTGGCGTGTGGGTCTCACACGCCCTTTTTTTTTGGCGTGTCGACCCTACACGCCAAAAAAAAAGGGCGTGTAGGCCCCGCACGCCAAAAAAAAATGGCTTGCGGTGCTGGGCGTTGGCTTGCGCGCTTGGCGTGCGTCTATCAACGCCCTCACACCACAGGCTTTGATCCAACTGTAGGGTTGAGATTGAAAATCTTTTTGGGGTGCTGTGGGTGATGCCAAGATGTATCCATAGGGAAAAAGGCAGATGGGGTCAGGAATGCAGCCAAAAAAAGTCATAGCCCAATTTTGGAATCAGTCTATGCATGAGTTTAATTGTATAAATCAATGTTTTCATCCAGTTGGTTGTATATGAAGGGACATTCATTACTGACTGTGTGTGTGTATTAAATCAAGCTCTTATGTTTTCATCAATTCAGGCAGACAGGTGCATTCAGTTAAAGGTAGAAGATAGGATTGTGAAGTGGTGCAGTTCTTTGTATGATACTGACATAGAAGGTAGGCCATGGTCATGGAGTTCTCCAGCTTTTTCAATTCAGACACGAATTGATCACGACGCCAAGTGTAGTTGGACACAAAACTTCTGGGTAGCAGGTATGCAGATGGGTTGGAATCCTCATGTGGCTGCT